>CM077574.1:11839230-12304063 GCA_039657325.1 Stephania cephalantha | reverse complement strand
CTTCCAAGTGGATGTAAAAATAAATCTGGCTGACACAAGACAAGTGAATGTTTACCATATAGAGAAAACAAAGCAAGAAACATCAGAAAATTAACAACGAGGATGGATGGTTGGATCAGATTTCTGGCTTGGCAACCTCTCATGAGAGAGCTTAAATGAAAGCACAGTAAAATCAAAGTCGATCATCTGGGGAAAGGATCATCATATCCAACATCAACTCATTAAAAAAATCATTATTTTATTAACAATGAAAAGTAAGCAAAGCAAAAAGAATAAGAAACCATCACATATGTAGCATGTTCCTGTGATTCAGAAGAAACTAATGAAAACTAATCTCAGACATGCAAACGTTAAGTTCTATCCCTAACAGGTTTTTTACAATTATTAAGGAATCACTGAAAGCTTAGCCTCAGACATCCAAGGAAGGAACAAAGCAGCACTAGCTCTCAAGCCTGGCAAAGGCGAAAGCTCTTAGGCGGCCACTGCGAATGTTTTGAGAAACAAGCCTTTGAAGAATCATCACCGGCATAAACTTCAATCACCACAACTCGGAATAAAAAAGGATGATCTAGAACAATGGCATTAAAATTCAAAAAGAAACAAAGTATGCGATGGCAAACCTAGATTTCCAATTAAAATTATTGAAAACTGAAAAGTGAAAATGTTCCACTCAAGTAAGATCAACAAATGCAAAGAAAAACATCGCTAACAAGGTGATATTAGATGAATGTTGTTTCATGCCATGGATTTTTTTTTAGCATTAGGGCATCAAACATACATATGCCATGTAAAACCAACAACCAAGAACAAGCACAACAGAAGACCACACCACGGAAACCACTTGAGACATGACAAAACACATTCACCATTCACCTATATATTGCAAAATGAATAGTTTCAAACTATAGGAATACTGAAAACAGCTTAAATTTTGAATTTTCCTGCTTAATTATATAATCATTTGTCAATATATATTTGGCTAACACAAGACAAGAACCTAATGAAAAGAAAAAATGAAAAAAAAATGAAAAAAATGGCCTTGCAAGTGGAGGGCCTGTGCGCCGAGGTGGCAAGCCGTGTCAACTGTGTAACAATAAAGAATGTTAACCCTATAGAGAATGTAACAATGAGAATGGATGGTTTCGGATCAGATTTCTGGCTTGGTAACTCTCATAAGAGAGCTAAAATAAAAAAGCACAGTAAAATCAGAGTCGATCATGTGGGGAAAGGATCATCACATCCAACACCAATTCATTAACAAAGAATCAACAAAAAAACAGCATAGCCTCAGTCCCAAACTAATTGAGAGGTTCGGCTCCATGATCAAACTCTTCTATTGAGCTCGATAACCATTCAAGCCCCTCCTAATTAATGTGTCCCAAGTTAACTTTGATTTACTCTTATCTCAAATTTCTATTTTCTATTCAGTTTCATCAACAAAGAATTAAACATAAATCGTAACCTAAGCAAAAGGAGTAAAAAATACGCAAATATGAAGTGTACTTCCCGGAAGTTTAGCAATCTCAGACATCCAAGGAAGGATAATAGCAGCAAAAGCTCTCAAGCCCGGCGAAGGCGAAAGCTCTCAGGCGGCCACTGCGAATGTTTTGAGAAACAAGCCTTGAGATTTATCATCATGGATCAAAAGATTAGATACAAAAACCACTATGGTTCTACCAAAGGACCAAAAATGCAATTTTGGAAAACCAAACACAACATTCAATCAAAACAACATGTATTTCGCAATTATTATGGAGTCATTGAAAGCTTAGCCTCAGACATCCAAGGAAGGATAAAAGCAGCATTAGCTCTCAAGCCTGGCGAAGGCGAAAGCTCTTAGGCGGCAACTGCGAATGTTTTGAGAAACAAACCTTACAAAATTATCATCATTGGCAATACAAGCTTTAATCACGACAACCACATACAGAACAAGGACATCACAATCCAAAAGGAACCACAAAAAGCCTATGATGATAAACCTAGATTTCAAACAACATTAACTGCAAAAGCGAGGTTGTGTAAATTAAACGCACGATCTCAATTTTGATTCCCAAGTGCACAACCACAGTTTCGATTCTCCAGTTTAGTTTGGTAAAATTGTTCGAGACACTGAAATATTTGGATACCATATATATAACCTAATTCCAAATCAACATTATTGAAAACCGAAATTGTTCCACCGTAGTATGATAAGCAAATCGAAAGAAAACACATTGCTAGTAAAAGTGACATTGATGAATGTGGTTTCATGTCAGGGACTTGTTCATCACTAGGCCATCAAAATTGCAAGCCCTAGAGAATAACTTTCGGTCCCGCGAAATCAGATCAGATGATTCTGATAAACACAAAAACGCGAATCAATCAAAACGCTGAAACAAACCAACATTGCAATTAAAACATTGCTGTTAAAATCAGACCAATGAGTCTGTCTCTCTCGCGCGCACCAATGCAGAAATCCTTGTTCGTGTGATAGTAATTTATAAGTGATGAAAACCCTAGTTTGAGATGTTCGTCTGGAAAGTATTTTTATGGGCCTCTAAAGAAGAGGAAGTGTGGGTTCGTTCGATGAGCCCATTAAACTCCACCCATCAGCGCAAAAAATGTGCCCTAATTAATAGATGATTGACACTATTAGCAGCGGATTACCAACAACCGATTGGAGCGAAATCTCGAGTTCAAATCTCGTGAATAAAAAAAATCAATTGGGAGGGCTGCCCCCATATGGAGCCCGATAGTGCTTTCGAGCGTGGCTAGTCGATGCAATTAGCATTGAACACCATGTGAGAAATCAAAAAAATTAGAAGCGGGTTGTTGTCCATTAATTAGTGACTCAAGTTTAAGTCATAAGAATAAAAACATGAACATTGAGAGTTTCCTCTACCTATGCGATGTGCGAATCTATAGTAGTTGGACAAATCCGCAGTAACGAAGGTTTAAACCAAATATAAGCGCCATAGATCTACAAATTAAAAACAAAAAAGTAATCTAGCTTTTTCAATTAAAATGCTTGTGATGATGGACAAGAAGTTTTCCTGTTACCTTCCTGCAGTCTCCGATCTTGTTGAAGGTTCGTTGACAAGTAAACATATAAAAATGATACAACGTAGTGGTGACAATTTTTCGGGTTCAAACGAGTTCGAATCTAGGCCATTCTTGCTATAAACGAGCATATACATTATCCAAACTCGGTCCGGTTGTAAATTCAGACAAGTATGTCTTACCCAGACCCGATTTACTTGTAATCTGAGTTTGTCTAAATATCCAAATTTGTGGAATTTTTTTTTAAATTATTTTTTTTAAAGTTTTTAAATTATTAAAATCATTGTAAATTTCGTAATATAATTTTTCTAACATAATTTTAAAAAGTAATGCTTAAGTTGTATTTATTATTTTAAATTAAAAGACATAATGATTTTTTTTTTGTTAAAAGACAATACACCTAATGTTGTCAGCCACTATACTCACCTTACTTATTAGTTATGGCAATCAAGTGATTGTAGCTGACACCCCATCCCACACAAAACTCTTCTTGTTCACGCCTCTGTACTCGTCGTCCTCAGTTTTTGCCTTTATCAATTTTACACTATTATTAAGTAAAAGATTGGAATTGTCTAGGTATGCCCTAATTTCTATGCTATGCTGCCTTAAATTCCATTTTTTTAATTTTTAATTTTTATTTTTATAGTGTAACTGTAGACAATTAGAAGAAGTTATTAATAATGAAAATAATTTGTCTCTGCTAGGCTTGCAGTAATTCTTAAAAAAAAATTGGGAAAGTTGAAGGAGCGTTATACAGCTGGCTTTTAGATCTCTCTTCAACCAACTCAAAGGAACTCTGGCTTATTCAGTGGCCAATTAACCAACTAATCTCTCCTCTATTCTTCTTCTCGTATTAGAAAGATGTTATCTTTCCCAAACTAATAAAACTTCTTCGGCCTTGCCATTATGTTCTTTCAGGTTCCTGATTTTGATGGACAAGAGTTTACGCTAAATCTCAAAGAAAATGGAGTGTTGGGTAGCTTTGAGAGTTCTTCAGGTGCTATAACTTCGTAGTGCGTTGATTATAACATAACTTAACTCTCGCAGGAACCTCATTCGATGTGGTCAGCTATGCATCCCAAGACGTTGATGCAACTGTTTTCTTATCATCCAAATCTGACTCTAGAATTGGTAAAAAGCCCTTTCTTGGATCAAGAAATTAAAGTTTGGTGTTTTTTTTTTGCTCGGTTGTTTGACTGTGTTACTAAATTTAAGAATAACGACATCATTTTCACTCACATTGTCTAACTTTGGTGCTGGTGTTTGATGTTCTCTTTTATTTTGGTTTGGACAGCCACCCGCGTTTTATGAACTTCTTGAGTAGCTTGGGTTTTATTCATATGTTATTTTTCTTGCCTCAGAAATTTTTGAGTCAAATTCAAAAATCACCTTGTTTAGTTTAGTATTTAAGAAATTAAACATCCTACTGTAATAATTATTCTAAGGATGAAAAGTGGAGGAAACCTTGAGTTGAGTGCTAAAAGATTTACACAATGTGTTCTGTAAATAATAAACAAACTGTACATTCTTATTAGATGCTATAGAAGTAAGCAAACCTTAAATCCTAACAACTTATCTAAAGAACAACTAGCATGTAGCTACTAAAAAGAACAAAACGTGCCATCTTGAAAACTTTATAAAGAACCATGAAAAAATATGAGGGCCTCTAAGGGCACCCCACCGTTTCATGAAGGCACCCAAGTTATTTGTAAAAATTCCAAATGAAAATGGAAAAGACCATTTTGCCCCTGTATATATATTGATTCAAACCCCACAAACCATTTTGAGAAAGAAACAGGGGCACCCCACCACCAAGATTGAACCATAAAGCGACATTGCGTTTGGCGGCGTTTATCGATTCTTGCATGGCTTGACATCATCCGACAAATGAGGTAACAATGTTTGACAACCATATGATGCTTTGTTGGAACTGTGAATTTGAGTAAAGCGTGAAAATGATGATTTGTTTGTCAACGTAGGGTTTGGTAATTTCGACAAATCCGAACTTGTTTGCACTATATAATGGAAGATTGTCTTTGCTACGGTGCAAGATGAGGTTGAACTCGAGGTAATTTTTCAAATTTAATGTGTTTTTTATGCGGTTATTCAAAGTTTCGTCGATGTGCGCGATTGATTCGGCCTCGCAGACCGAGATGTATAGCAACGTCTCGGTCATAAAGGATCGTGATGTGTGCGTAGTTCACGGTATGGGATGACCAGAGACTACTTTGAGTAACTCTCTGGTCGTACGTGAGCGAGACGCCGATTAAAGTATCGGACACATACACAACCGAAACCTTTTTTTGGGGTTTTTTGGTGATTGTGTTGTACATTTTGGTTGATTATAATGTTACATTATTTGTATTGCAGTAATGCCTAGGTTTCTACCTTATTTCCAGGACTACAAGGACACGTTTACACCTTGTAGACCATTCCCCTATAAAGAAGCGGCTATTTCATGGCTTCAAATGATAGGTAGCGAGAACATGTTTGTGCTAGTGACAAAGCACTCGATGCGGGGCATTAAGCGCGGGGGGGTGAAACTTGCGTGTGAGAGGTTTGGAACATATAGGGGAATGTCTCGAGAGGGTAGGGAAGGGAAAGCGGCCAAAATGTATTTGAAAGCAAGAAATGATGAAGAAGAGGAAAAGGCGAAGACTCAAACCGGTACGAAGAAATGTGGATGCCCTTTCCTTATCAACGTAAAGGAAAATTCGACTCATTGTGGTATGTCACTTGTCATATGTGGGAGGCACAATCACGACCCCGCAAACAACTTGGACGCCACTCATTTGCCGAAAGATTGGATAAGGGGGAGCGAGGAGGTTGTGGTGCAATGACAAAGGGGAATGTGAAACCAATAGACATCCTAAATACGTTGAAGCAAAGAGATGTTAGAAACGTATCGACAATGAGGACAATATATAATGCAAGACAAAAAGTCCGAAATGAGGATGCGGGTGGGAGGACTCAAATGCAACAAATGTTGCACATCTTGGAGAAGAATAAGTGGATGTCCTGGCATAGGAAGCATCCCGATACGAATGTTGTCACCGATTTATTTTGGTCACATCCCGACTCAATAAAGTTGATAAGGTGTTTCTCATCGGTAATTTTGATGGATTGCACGTACAGATAAATATGTATCGAATGCCTTTGTTGGAGATTGTTGGCATCACTTCTACGCACTTGACATTCTCCGTTGGGTTTGCATTCATATCATCAGAGAGTCATGCGAATTATGTTTGGACACTTGAGAAGTTGAGATCCATATTGGATGGGTGGCCTAAAACTTTGACGTGTTTGTTACCGATTGGGACTTAGCCCTTATTAGTGTCATTGAAGAAGTATTTCCATCGCGTCTCACCTCTCTTTGCTCTTGGCACATCAACAAAGTAGTATTGGCCAAGACTAAGAAGATGTTTGGGGAAACAATGATTTTGCGCGTTTCATGGATAGGTGGACGAGCGTGATGTATGCCAACTCGGAGGTCTTATTCGAAGTTAGGATGAATGACCTGCGTTGTGAGTTTGGGAATGTCAAAGGTCTTGCGAGTACTTGGACAACACATGGGTAAAGAACTACAAGGAGAAATTTGTCCCCACTTGGACAAATAGAATTATGTACTTTGGGGAAACAACAACGCAGAGGGTGGAGTTTGCGCATTCCATTCTGAAGCTACACCTTGGCAACAAATGGACCAATTTTGAGACTTTGTGGAATGTGGTTGATGGCCTCCTTATAATCCAACACAACAACATCAATGCATCGTTTGAGCTAAGTTTGAATGTGGTCCAACATGAGTACATTGATGAGTTATATCGACGATTGCGTGGTTATGTCTCTCAACGGGCGCTTAGGCTAATTAGAGATGAATTGACACGTGGAGAGGATGTTGGTCACGACTCCACTCGTTGTGGTTGCGAGATACGTACCACACATGGCCTTCCTTGTTCACATGAGCTAAACCATCATATATATGCTGGGTTGCCCATCCCTCTCGAGGACATTCATGTTTACTGGCGAAAGTTGAGTATGATACCTGAGAATCCTGTGGATCGGTGTGGATACAACGTGCACGATGAGATTGAACGGGTGTTGCAAAAGTTTCATGCTTGCACTGATGAGGACGATCGCCTCAGGGATTATTCAAGGCTCGGGAGATTAGTCGACCTTCGTCTACACCGGTGTTGTGCCGCCGCGAAAATAAAGACAAAGGGAAGGACACCGGGGTCTTCAATCGGAGGCAAGCGGGGTCGAAGAGAAAACACGATAATGACGATTCTTCCACGACTAGATTGCCGAGCGGATTTGAGTACGTGCTTTCCACGAAAGAGGCCTCTACTTCGAGGAAGAAGAAAAGCAAAGTTGTTCCTAAATTGCGTCGTGCCGGTCGACGCACGCAAAGTGCATCTAACATGGCTTATGGTCATTGCATAGAACCGAATTGGTTGCCACATGTTGAGGGCACTATCGATGTGGTTGCTTAGATGGAAATTGTGGATATCGGTGTGTTGCCTCTGGGCTTGGACTTGCCGATGTAGACGGTTGGAGGATTGTTCGTAGAAGGATGTATGATGAGATTATCGGGTATGAAGACCTTTGGCGGGAAGTGCTTGGCACGAGTTACGAGACGGCAGTCATTGCGGTGCATTGTCCGGATAATCAAGTTGGTGCATCTTTCAAATAATGGTTGACACTTCCAGGACATGGGATTGTTAGTATCCACTTGCATTCAATGTCATTTTTGTAAACCTCTCGCATGTGAGTGCCTCGACATTCCTACCTCTACGTAGTGTTCCACCGTTCTCGTTGCACAAAAGACACTATCATTGCCATGATAAATGACAGGAATATCCATTGGGTTAGGGTAAGTTCTATGAATTTTTTGAATTGTTATGTTTCCCCCGATCGGGTTTGTGACAATATCTTCTATGTTATACCGTTCACTCGACAGTGAAGTTGCGTGTGAATGCACTTTTGCCATCCTTATATCCATCGTGGGACCGGTATGTTGAGGATCGTGCCAAAGGTTGGCGAGATGGATTCGTATTTCGAGATATCGCGCCCACTTGCAATCGTTGATGAATGCACCATCTCCGTTGTAGATTTAGGTACACCATAGTGTAAAACTTGTACATAACAATCTTGATGGTTGTACATTTTGATTATTAGAAAGTTAGTTTGAATGTTATATTGATATACAATGAGTTAAGTTTCGGTGCAAATTGTTGTATTGTTGTACATTTTGATTCTTGTATAGTGAGTTTGAATGTTATATTGATATACAATGAGTTAATTTTCGGTGCAAATTGTTGTATTGTTGTACATTTTGATTCTTGTAGAGTGAGTTTGAATGTTATATTGATATATAATGAGTTAAGTTTCGGTTCAAATTGTAGTACATTTTGATTCTTGTAAAGTTAGTTTGAATGTTACGGCGGATCTATAATGAGTAGAGTTTCGGTGGAAAGTGACGTGTCGGCCCTGAATGACCGAGACCGACGGTATAGTCTCGGCCATACTCCACCGAGAACTAACGTGACGCATCGGCCGCTCAATGCCGATATTTATGCCTCTCGTCGACCTATGCGCGACCATACTCAGGGATTCTCGGTCATGAGTAACCGCGAGTTTGTCACCCATCTCGTTACCATCGCACCGAGAGCATTTGGTCGCCATGTTCAACAAATGCACTGGAATATCTCGTCGACCAGTGCCCGAACGCACTGGCATAATGTCGGTTACGACTCACCGATAATCTCACAAAAGTTTCGTCCGTTAGTGACCGACACATTGGAAAATACAGGATCGACGGACATTCTCGGCCAGGCCACACCGAGAATCCAGCGTTTGTGTCGGTTGGTCGGAACCGACAATTGAAAATATGTTTCGGACCTGCTTGACCGAGACACCCTCTGACTCAAATAAAACCATGTATTCTAAACCAAAATTGACCAAGATACAACTATAACACTCATCAAACATACAACTACTCTACCAAACCGTCACCACGAACATTAATCAAATGATCCAAACCTGTCATAAAACACTCATCAAACATACAACTACTCTACCAAACGTCATAAAACATTCATCAATGTACTTAATCGTATCAAGTTTGTCATAAAGCTGTCATCAAACATTCAAACATCAAATATTCATCAAAGTAGGCCAAACAATAAAATAAATTTCTATGTTCCTCAAACACTCATTGCTCATTGCTTTGGTTTCTTCAAATTCTTCCTTTGATACTCCTTCCCAAGCATTCTCTTCGGAGGGCGAGCATCGGCCGTGGCGGACGGAGCATTGGCGGGGTGGAGTGTGTAGAAGTGCTACCATCTTTGGGGCCGCCTCGGGCTCGCTTCGGTAGGGGCGGATGTGGCGGGCGTGCCGTCGCGGTCGCCGGAGTGGTAGTCGTGGTGGTGGGACCTATACTCCTCCCAGAAAGGAAATTGACGATATCACTCGCCATTGTCCCTCGCAGACTCAATAGTACACAACTCAGGCGGGAGGTCCATCCATCGCAATGCCGCGTCCAACGCACGCCTATTACGCTGATGAAAATAATCGGGTTAGTGTTAATGTAAAACATATCGGGATGAAAACAAATGACATGTGGGCATGCATAATACATATAACCATTTCAATACCTCCAGGTAGCTCGTTGTGCGATGGTTGTGGCGACCATGTCTTCATCCTCATGGCTCGGATTGGTGATCACGGGATGAGACACTTTGAGGAACCAAGGTAGGTAGTCCGGTGTAGCCAAAAACTCGAACTCTGCCTTGTCACCACGAACTTCGGGAGCCAACAAATGGTTCCTCCATCGCTTCCAATTGTCTTGCTGGAACCCATACTTGACCGAGTATTTGTTCGCAGATGGACCTCGGTGTGCTTCCAATGGACGGTACGGAGGATCTGGTATAGATTGCACGTGGCCAAACTGTCTCAGAATCCTCTCCGGATGGTAGGGCTCCACCACATCCATGTACTTGATCGTCCCACTATAAAAGGCCATCGCGTGCACAACTCCATTTTCCCCGAAATTCACATATGGGTCCCAAGTGACATAATCAAAATGCAACAACCATTGTTAGCAACCAAAAATACAAAAACATCATTCATCACTTGATATGGATAACCATCTCACCTCACTTGGGCGCAACCTATCCAAGGTTCTCCTAATGGACCCGAGCTTGTCAACATTCGCCACGGTCTTGTGCTTTTGAATCCATCTGCAGACATGAGGTTGCACGTAGTCCATGTATTTCGCATTAGGTGTGGCGAGACCAAGTTTGAAATGGTCGTACACCCATCCCTGCAAATACATACAACGTTAGTTAGTCCAAAACCACAAGTCGGCGTAATTATTATACCAAAAAGAAAGTAAGTCTATTTTATAACAAACCTCAAGCAATGTGAGGTAGCCAAAGCAATCGAGACACTTGCACTCTCGTGGCGGACCCCAAGTGTCGATACAAGTAGGCCAACGCAGCTCACACCCTGCATGCGTACTTTCCCACGTCGTCCAAGTCTTCAAGAAGCTTCGACGAATGCGATAGACACCCGAGACCCACTCTTATCGGCAAATAGGGTGCAAGACAAAATATACAACAGTGCGCTCGGGTGTGCATTCCACAGAGGATAATTTGTGGGTCTCGAACCGGCTTTGGGGCACCATCGACTCTTCAACCAACATTTGCGCCTTTGTGAGCCCTTGCGATATTCACCTCCTCCTCAGCCTCATCGACGCTAACCCCAAGTAGGTTCGATACCATCTTAATAGCGTCCGAGCGAGATTCCTCCGTGTACCTCGCAAAGTTCTCCACTGCCACAACTTTGCCCGTCACAGGAATCTTCAGGAGGAAGCTCACATCCTCTAAGGAGATAGACATTTCACCAAAAGGTAAGTGAAATGTGTTCGTCTCCGGCTGCCACCGCTCCACAAATGCAGAGATAACCTCCTTGTTGGCCTTGCGGTATGAACAGTCTATCAGCGTATTCAACCCGGAACGCTGAATAATCCTCTGAAGTCCCTCCGTGTCAGGGTGGCACGTCTGTAAATCCCATTCTTGTATCTGAGCTCCGTGATTGATACACTTGAGAACCGGACGCTCCTGCAACAAAAAAATACATCTCGTCATATTTGTGAAAACCCTGAGTTTTAAATTACTCCGTTCAATGAAATTTTCATTACCTCATTGCTCCAAATCGCTAATGCGACATGATCCTTAAAGCTCTTCAACAACGCCCCGTCTATAGGACCACCGGGGAAAGGAGCTCGCACTTCAACACGCACTTCTGGCTCTCCTTCATTATGGCCAGCTCCACCACTACTACTCCCGTGTACATTACGATCAGTTTCTGTCGTGTTCCCCGCCGCTGATGAGTCACTGCTACTAGACTCCGATGCATGACCCTCCTCTTCCCCTCGGGCAACAACAAGATCCTTAGGTCGCCGAGCGTTGATGTTCGAACCCTCATCGTGCAATTCTAACCTTGCACGATTTCCATCTACCTTGGCCTTTCCCTTAACATCTTCATTCTCCTTCTCTTTCTCTTTCCGGTAAGATGCTGTCGGGGGTCTCCGGCCGCCGCCCCCGGTTAGGCCTCGACACCTCAACACCAGCCTCCTCCCTAGTCACCGGTGCCTTCGAACGAGCCATACCTGAAAAAAGTACAACATATAAGCGCATGGAACAGAACCCAAAAAAAATTTACTAAAAAAAATGTTCAAATTCATCCATTTCTGATGTCTCGGTCAAGCAGGTTCGTGAAACAACCCATATTTTCGGTCCCTCTTGACCGAAAAGGGGTCAACTATCTCGGCAGTGTACAACCGAGAGCAATTGAACGTTCTCGGTTGTACACCAACGACATGGCTTAACCAATTCATTTCACCTTACTCTCGTCCTGTGCCGACCGAGGCAACTCTAACCCTCTCGGCATTGTACAACCGATAGAAGGAGTACATTCTCGGTTGTACACCACCGACACAACATTACCTAACACTAATTGTAGCTCTCGTCACGTCTCGGCCGAGATAACGCAAGAAATCTCGGCCATTCGTAACCGAGACTCTTTGAACTCTTCCGGCCTTCCTGGCCGAGACGACGAGTTGCCCAAAATTTTCCTTCAGTCTCGGCCATGATTGGCCGAGACAGTAAACACACTCTCTGGCCTGTGTGGCCGAGAACCGCGATTTTCCAATAATGGAACCATTGAACACACCGCCACACACACATTACAACTACTCTACCAAATGTAACTTAATTAGACTATAAATACCTTCAAACGATCGATTTCGCGCCAAATGTGTGTGTACGACGAAGTTCAACCGAGCCCTAATTCGGAGACGAAATCGCCCAACAACCCGAGCCTACACACTGGAAAAACCTCCTACAACGAACGAGGAACACACGGAGACGGACGGAATACACGATTTCCGGGAACCCTCGCAATGGCCGATCCTCAACGAATTGGTTCTTCCACAATGAGTTCGCTGGTGGTGGTGGTGGGGTGCGAGAGTCTTGAACGAGGGGTATTTTGGAAATTTCGGGTCCAATTTTTGGGTGCCCCGGGTAAATTGGTTAGTGCCCTCATTAACAGGTGCCTTCATGAAACGGTGGGGTGCCCTCGGCGGCCCTCAAAAATATTTGTGAAGATATGTGTTTAGGCAACCCAAAATCAAAATACATGCTAAATCTTAGCATATGCATGTGAAATCTATCAACAAAAACCAAAAAAAAAAAAGACCTTGGGTTGTTTTAGGCTATTCAAGAACTTACTTTATATTACGGCATGTCCAAGGCATGGTTGCTCTAAGCAGAGGTGTAACAGTCCAGTGTTTTCTTTCCTAGCATTAGCTACTTGAAAATACGCCACTTAGTCACATTCCTAGCAAATCGTTCTTTGTATGGTATTGAAATTCCCCGAGCTATTTTTTTTCTCTGAATTATTTGTTTTTCTCAAGCACCGGCTTCATAATTACAAGCAAACTAGAGTTTACAAATTTTTACACCAGATTAAGAGAAAATGACATGATTGAAAATCTTCATTTCTGACTTTTGTAAGGAAAAGTATTCCAACTAATGTCAGTTTTTTAGAATTTACTCATATTTAATAGAAGCTAAACATATTAGATAACGTAAATCTAGAAATTAATTTTATGTGTCACGAATGTATCCTACCTTATTGCATAAATAGAAAGGAAATACTTTGTAAAAGGATCAACACCATTAGAATTGATGTGAAACAACATTATATCAAGAATAAAAATAGAAAATACATGACATCATAGCCAAGGATTGCAACGCGCCAAGTCGGTGCCTAGGTCACCACTTAGACGGCTTGAGCCGAAAACGCCTAAGCGTCGCAATGCATTGCAATCACTGAACTCTACAAAAACTCCCTTCGACAAATTAGACTTCTTTGAATTGCTTCTGAATCTTGAGGACCAAAGTCATTGGCGAAGTTGAATTTTCAACATGAAGTTCTTCAATGAATTAGTATCGAGTTTCCTAGATTAGAAGGTCTAATGGCATACTTGTTAAAGCTGAAGCTAGGCAAGGATTGCAAGGCGCCATTAAAGAAATGGTGTGTAAATTTACATCCTAATGCATCTGTATTTCTCAAATTATAATATTATAATAAAAACTCATAAACCGTAAAAATAATAGCAAACCTAAACAAATTAGAAAACAAAAAACTTGATTACACTAGAATTTCAAATTAGAAAATATCAAGGATCGCAAGGCGCCAAGGCAATCCCGAGGTGATTTTTTTGACCTAGGCAAGATGGTGCCATCTAGGCAATGCCTGGCGGTTAAAAAATGTATTTAGAGGTCCCTAAATAATTAATTATTAATTTATAGATCCTCAAGTAACACTAATTGTCTATTAGTTAATGTGATCCATATTCAATATCACTGTTTTCAAGGCGCTGCCTAGGCACCACCTTAGGCCTTTGGGGGTTTTCACCGCCTAGCCGTTAATAAGGCATGCGATGGGTCAAAAAACAATTATTAAAAATATTTTTTATAGAAAAATTTTATTTATTTATTTAAAATATTTTTTATTTCAAAATGTGTGTAATTGAAAATATGGTGGTGAGAATGTGCAGGTGAAAAAGTATGCCCCTTACTATTGAGGGGTCTCTAAATAAATTAAATTATTTCTTAAGGAGGTCTAACTAAATATTTTTTCTCCTGCCTCAACTAGGCGGTGCTAAACCGCCTAACACCGCCTCTCCACATTGAAAACATTGTTCAATATATACTTCAAGAATACTAATAAGTGTCTAGTCCTTATGTAACACAACTTGTGTTAAGATTTCGTTGTTGGGTAGGTTTCTTATCATCAAACTAATTGTAATCAGCCCCCTCAATTTTCTAAAAACTACTTAGGACACCAATTGCCTTTGCGGTTTTGCCCTAAAACACCTAGGTGATGCCTAGGCTGCCTAGGGGACGCCTTGCTATCACCGAAAAATATAGTTCTTACTCATTCTTGGACTTAACTCTATGCCTTGAGTAATTAGGCAAATAATTAATGTTCCCTTCATCATTTGCTGTGTGACTTTACATTTGCAATTGTAGTGTGATGATATGTTTGAAATTTGGTTTGGCATGATAATATACTACTCATTTAAAGCTGAGTCGAATGGGCATGGCATAAAGCCAACAAACATCAGCTTCTAAAGTCATTGTAATCCTTTTTCTGTTTCTTCCTTCCTACCAATAATGACTTCCCCCGCAACCTAGAGATACGGCAAATAAGTATAGAAATGCATTGTCATTTGTATAATTCTTAAAAAAAACTCTTAAAATTTATATTCTTGTGAACAAGGACATTTTCTTAACATGGTGGCTACCCTATTTCCCCTATTATTTTGGGATAAGCTTTGTTGTTGACGACTGTTGTTGTTGTGGCTATCTTATTTTTAAAAACCTTGGCTACAATGTTAACAATTTTTAAATTTGGAAGTGAGTTGGAAAATCTTTTATAACTGGGAGCAGGATTTCTTATGAAGTTCTTGTGGTTTTGTAGTGTGCAACTGGTTTCTTATTATTTTCTCTCGTGACGGTATATTTAGCAATAGAAGTAGATAAGGTTTTTTGGCTATTGGGACGTACAAGGTGTTCATTTTTACTTGGATTGAACACAACTTGAGTTTATGCTTTCATACTATTAATCTTAACTTCAACTGTCTCATCTGGAAATTGCTTTTTTTTTTTTTTTGGTTATTTCTTGAACGGTTCGTATTGCCTTTAGATTGCTGATCGGTTGACAGTAGTAATATCTATTTTCATTGCAGTTGGAAAAATCTCTCGTAGAGTGTCTTTGGTGCGCTACCCGAGCCAAGTGAGTTGGAGAAGCAAATGAATACTAATTCTCGTCAAATGAGACCCTCAGGAACTTTATCTGCAAATTTTTCTCGATACACAACTCCAACAAAAGGTAGCAGATAAAGAAGCAGGCACTCGGTTAGTCAAATGTCTCTGAGCACGTTCACCCCAGTTCATAGTGGAAGGAATAGAAGTTCGTTGTTTGATAGCAGCCAGCCATCAAAGTCTTCCAAGAAAATAAAGACTGAAGATCAGACCAAGTCCGTAGATCGATCTACACAAAACTCGGCAAAACTCGGATGGGCGGGGTCGGTGATGTAACTTTTGGTTCTGTTGGCGCTTCTCACCAAGCAAAATCAAAGGCCAAGGACGGCAAGCAATAAATTGGACCATCAGCATTAGGAAGTAGTTGAACAAGAAGTTTGGTTCAGTGTTCCATTAGGAAAATATAGGCGCTCTCTGGTAAACCTTTTTTTTTTATCTGCGGTACTATTTCACCGGAGGGCACTCCTTGGACTTGCTCATTTTTATGTGAGCTTATTTTGGCTTTGTTGAATTTGGAAGTATTTATTATTTTGCTGCTTCCTTAGGTAAGTTATTATTATTATTTTTTCATTTGTAAGTAATTGCTTATGTAGTTTCTTTTCTTATGTTAAGAGATTTCATATTGGACAATCTAATTTAGGTATTTTACTTAAGTTCATAGGTATACTGGAAAGTTAGATTTTCATGAACTTCCAGATAAAGATTTTGAGAATTCGTTGTTAGCTCAATAGAGTATTTTCTTTGACAAGAATAACAAGCCACCAACTCTTTTTTTTTTTTTTTTTTTTTTTTTTTTTTTTTTTTTTTTTTTGACTTAAATGGGAGTCTCACTACTTTAAACTTTGCCTTTTGGCAAGTGATGCTTCTACCATCTCACCAGAGATGCTCTGGCGCTACAAACTCATTTACATATAATTGTTGCCAAATGAAAGATCAAGGCATATATGAATACTTGCAAACATCATCTCCACCACAAAGCAACACTTGCGATGAGGCTCTAGCTGTTTAAACTCTTGAAACTCATGGTGTTAAAGGTCAAGGACTTGCCTTTAAAAAAGAGGGCCGCTATGGGCACCCCACTATTTCATGAAGGCACCCTGTTGTTGAGGGCACTAAGTATTTTACCAAGGGCACCCAGAATTTAGGCCCGAAATTTCCAAAATACCCCTCGTTGAAAACAGAGGCACCCCACCACCCCCACCACCGACCTCTTGAATGAGCAACCACGCAATCGTCGATACCCGGTACAAGCGATCCCGAAAATCGTTTGTGTTCGTTCGTCTCCGTGTTTCTCCTCTGTTGTAGGACGTTTTTCGAGTTTGAAGGCTCGCGGGCTCGGTTGAAGTTGGTCGTACACACACTCAAGGCGTGAAATCGATCGTTTGAAGGTACGTTGATAGTCTAATTAAGTTCCATTTGGTAGAGTAGTTGTAATGTTTGTGTGGCGGTGCATTGAATGGTTCCATTATTGGAAATTCGTGGTTCTCGGCCACACAGGCCAGAGATGTTTTTTACAGTCTCGGCCAAGCATGGCCGAGACAGAGGGTAAATTTTTGGGAACTCGTCGTTCTCGGCCGAGCGGCGGAATAGTTCACACAGTCTCGGTTACGAATGGCCGAGCTTAATTGTGTTATCTCGGTCGAGACATCACGAGAGTAACATTTAGTGTTAGTTAATGTTCTGTCGGTGGTGTACAACCGAGAATGTACACTATCTCTCAGTTGTACATTGTCGAGACTGTTAGAGTCGACGCGGTCTGCACATCACTAGAGTAAGGCGAATTGAATAGGTTATGCCATGTCGGTGATGTACAACCGAGAACGTTGCATTGCTTTCGGTTGTACATTGCCGAGACTGTTGTTCCATTATCGGTTAGGAGTGAACGAAAGTATGTTGTATTTCTCGAACCTGCTTGACCGAGACAACAGAAATGGATGATTTTGAACTTTTTTTTAGAATTGTACTTTTGGTTCTGTTCTAGGCGCTTAAATGTTGTAGTGTTTTCAGGTTTGGCTCGTTCGAAAACACCGGTGACAAGGGAGGAGGTTGGTGTTGAGGTGTCGAGGGGTAACCGGGGGCGAGGCGGCCGGAGACCCCCGACAGCATCTTACCGGAAAGAGAAAGAGAAGGAGAACATATATGTTAAGGGAAAGGCTAAGATAGATGGAAATCGTGCAAGGAATTTAGAATTGCACGATGAGGGTTCCAACATCGAAACGCGGCGACGAAAAGATCTTGTTGTTGCCCGAGGGGAAGAGGAGGGTCATGCATCGGAGTCTAGTAGCACTGACTCATCAGCGGCGACGAACACCACGGAAACTGATCGTAATGTGGGCGGGAGTAGTAGTGGTGGAGGTGGCCATAATGAAGTAGAGCCACAAGGGCCCTGTAGAAATGCGTGCTCCTTTCCCGGTGGTCCTTTGGACGGTGCGTTGTTGAAGAGCTTTAAGGATCATGTCGCATTAGCGATTTGGAGCAATGAGGTATTTAAAATTTCATTGAACGAGTAATTAAAAACTTAGGGTTTTCTCAAAGATGACGAGATGTTTTTTTGTTGCGGAAGCGTCCGGTACTCAAGTGTATCAATCACGGAGCTCAGATCCAAGAATGAGATTTACAGTCGTGCCACCCTGACACGGAGGGCCTTCAGAGGATTATTCAGCGTTCTGGGTTGAATACGCTGATAGACTAATCATACCGCAATGCCAACAAGGAGGTTATCTCTGCATTTGCGGAGCGGTGGCAGCCGGAGACGAACACATTTCACTTACCATTTGGTGAAATGTCTATCTCCTTGGAGGATGTGAGCTTCCTCCTTAAGATTCCTGTGACGGGCAAAGTCGTGGTAGTTGAGAACTTTGCGAGGTACACGGAGGAATCTCGCTCGAACGCTATTAAGATGGTGTCGAAACTACTTGGGGTTAGCGTTGAAGAGGCTGAGGAGGAGGTGAATATCAGCAAGGGGCTCACAGTGCGCAAATGTTGGTTGAAGAGTCGATGGTGCCCCAAAGCTGGTTCGAGGAACACAAATTATCCTCCTGTGGAATGCACAGCCCGAGCGTACCTGTTGTATCTTCTATCTTGCACCCTGTTTGCCGATAAGAGTGGATCTCGGGTGTTTATCGCGTTGTTCAAGCTTCTTGAAGACTTGGACGACGTGGGAAAGTACGCATGGGGTGCAGCTGCATTGGCCTACTTGTATCGACACTTGGGGTCTGCCACCAGAGTACAAGTGTCTCAGATTGCTGGCTACCTCACATTACTTGAGGTTTATTATAAAATAGACTTATATTATTTTTTGTATAATTATTAGTAATTTTTGCATTTGCGGACTAACTAACGTTGTATGTATTTGCAGGGATGGGTGTACGACCATTTCAAACTTGGTATCGCCACACCCAATGCGAAATACATGGACTATGTGCAACCTCGTGTCTGCAGATGGATTCAAAAACACGAGACCGTGATGAATATTGACAGGTCGGGTCCATTAGGAGAACGTTAGGCAGGTTGCGCCCAAGTGAGGTGAGATAGTTATCCAAATCCTTTGATGAATGTTGCATCTAGTGTTTGGTTACTAACAATGGTTGTTGCATTTTGATTAGGTCACTTGGGACCCATATGTGAATTACAGGGATAATGGAGCTGTGCACGCGATGGCCTTTTACAGTGGGACGCTTAAGTACATGGATGTGGTGGAGCCCTACCATCCGGAGAGGATTCTGAGACAATTTGGCCACATGCAATCTATACCAGATCCTTCGTACCGCCCTTTGGAAGCACATCGAGGCCCATCTGCGAACAAATACTCGGTCAAGTATGGGTTTCAGCAAGACAATTGGAGCGTTGGCGGAACCATTTGTTGGCTCCCGAAGTTCGTGGTGACAAGGCAGAGTTCGAGTTTTTGGCTACACCGGACTACCTACCTTGGTTCCTCAAAGTGTCTCATCCTGTGATCACCAATCCGAGCCATGAGGACGAAGACATGGTCGCCACAATCATCACTGACAATGAGCTACTGGAGGTATTGAATGTGTTATACGTATTATGCATGCCCACGTGCCATTTGTTGAAATCCCGATATGTTTTACATTAACACTAACCCAATTATTTTCATCAGCGTATAGGCGTGCGTTAGACGCGACATTACGATGGATGGACCTCCCGCCGGAGTTGTGTACGCTTGAGTCTGCAAGGAAAATGGCGAGTGATATCGTCAATTTCCTTTCGGGAAGGAGTATCGGTCCCACCACCACCACTACTATAACTCCGGCCACCGCAACCGGCACAACTGCCACATCTGCCCCTATCGAATCAGGCCCTAGGCAGTCCCAGCATGGTAGCACTTCTACCCACTCCACCCCGGCTAATGCTCCGCCCGCCACGGTCGATGCTCACCCTCCGAAGAGAATGCTTGGCAAGGAGTACCAAAGGAAAAATTTGAAGAAACCAAAGCAATGAGTGTTTGAGGGAACTTGGATATTTTTCTGGTTTGAGGAACTAGGCCCACAATTAACTATTAATGAAAAACTTGATGAATATTGGATGACAGTTTGGATATTTTGATGAATGTTGGATGACAGTTTGGATAATATGATGAATGTTGCTTGAAACTTGTCATTTTTTTATAGTTTATATGCAGAATGTTGGATAATATGTTGCTGTTGTATGAACCTGGTCATGTATTTCTTATTTCTGGTTTAGTTAACATAACAATTTTTGGAACAGGTAGTGTCTCGGTCATTCAGATCTGACACCTCGTTGTAATTCTCGGTTTCAACCAACCGAACCATACGTATCACTCTCGGCAATGTGCGGCCGAGAACGTCCAATGATCCAATATTATATAATGTGTCGGTCATTTATGGACGAAACTAAAGGGAGACTTTCGGTTAGTCACAACCGATATTATTCCTGTACGTTCGGGCACAGGTCGACGAGCAATTTCTGTGCAGTTGTATGAACATGGCGACCAAATGCTCTCGGTGGGTGCATGCCGCGAAGGAACACAAGGTTTCGAAAGTTGTGTTCCGATAATTATGAACGGATCACGGAAAGGGCTGGCCGAGATGCTATTTCGGACAATTTTCCACCACATGTAACACTAACTCGTGCTGACCATGTTGTCTGTTAACCACAACGTTTAGTGTCGGTGTGAAGGTACCGAGATCGGAATTTAAGTCTCGATTCCTCGTGTCTGAGAATGGTCGCGTATGGTCGCGCACAGGTCGACGTGTCGTTACGGGACGGCGTTGACAACCATCACTTTCGGTAATGTAGTGCCGATGATTCACGTTAGGTTTCGGTTGAACACGGCCGAGACTATGATGTGGGTCACGGACTTGGTATGCCGAGAGGATAATTTTGCACCGAGACTAAAAACATAATATATCAATAAAACATTGAAACAATGTCTACAGTAAACAAAATGTACAACAACGTCGTAGCTAGATAAATAGCTAGATACATGTTTTATACTATGGTGTACCTAAATCTACCACGGATACGATGCATTCTTCAACAGTTGCAAGGGGCGCGATATCTCGAATTACGAATCCATCTCGCCAACCTTTTGCGCACTCCTCAACATACCGGTCCCACATGGATATAAGGATGGCAGCGGTGCATTCAGACGCAACTTCACCTGTCAAAGACAACAATAGAACATAGAAGCTATTGTCACAAACCCGATTAAGGGGAAAAAAACAATTCACAAAAAATCAAAGAACTTACCCTAACCCAATGGATATTCCTTTCATTTATCATGGTAATGATAAGTCTGCTGTGTAACGACAACGGTGGAGCACTACGTAGAGGTAGAAATGTCGAGGCACTCCCATGCGAGAGGTTTATTAGAATGACATTGAAGGCAGTTGATATTAACAATCACATGTCTGGAAGTGTCAACCACTCTTTGAAAGATGCACCAACTTGATTATCTGGACAATGCACATCAATCTTGACATTCTCGTAACTTGTTCCAAGCACTTCCCGCCAAAGGTTTTCATACCCGATTATCTCATCATACATCCTTCTACGTACAATCCTCCAACCGTCTACATCGGCAAGTCCTAGCCCGGAGGCAACACACCGATATCCACAATTTCCATCGGCTAGCACATCGATAGTGCTCTCAACATATGGCAACCAATCCGGTTCTATGCAATGAGCATAAGCCATGTTAGATGCACTTTGGGTGCGTCGACTTGTACGGCGCATTTTAGGACCCACTTTATTTTTCTTCTTCGTCGAACTAGAGGCCTCTTCTGTTGAAAGCACGTACTCAAATCCGCTCAGCAATCTAGTCGTCGAAGAATCGTCTTTATCGTTTTTTCTCTTCGATCCTGCCTTACCTCCGATTGAAGACCCCGATGTCCTTCCCTTTGTCTTTATTTTCGTAGGTGACACAACACCCGGTGTAGACGAATGTCGACTAATCTCCCTGAGCTGCTGAATAATCCTGATGCGATCGTCCTCATCAGTGCAAACATGAAACTTTTGCAACATCCTTTCAATCTCATCGTGCACATTGTACCCAGACCGATCCACAGGATTCTCAGGTATGATACTCAACTTTCGCCAGTAAACATGAATGTCCTCGAGATGGATGGGCGACCCAACAAATTTATGATGGTTTAGCTCGTGTGCACAAGGAAGACCATGTGTCGTACGTATCTCGCAACCACAACGAGTGGAGTCGTGACCAACATCCTCTCCACGTGTCAATTCATCTCTAATTAACTTAAGCGCCCGTTGAGAGACATAACTACGCAATCGTCGATATAACTCATCAATGTATTCATGTTGGACCACATTTAAACTGAGCTCAAACGATGCCTTGATGTTGTTGTGTTGGATCCTAAGGATGTCATCAACCACATTCCACAAAGTCTCAAAAATTGCCTGACTGTTGCCAAGATGTAGCTTCGCAGTGGAATGCGCAGACTCAACCCTCTGCGTTGTTGTTTCCCCAAAGTGCATAATTCGATTTGTCCATGCGGGTACAAATTTCTTCTTGTAGGTCTTTACCCATGTGTTGTCCAAGTAATCAGTAAGACCCTTGACATTCCCAAACTCACAACGCAAGTCATTCATCCTAACTTCGAATAAGGCCTCCGAGTTGGCATACATCATGCTCGTCCACCTATCCATGAAACGAGCAAAGTCATCGTTATCCCCAAACATCTTCTTAGTCTTGGCCAATACTACTTTGTTGATGTGCCAAGAGCAAAGAAGGTGAGACGATGACGGAAATACTTCTTCAATGGCACTAATAAGGGCTAAGTCCCGATCGGTAACAAACACGTCAGGTTTAGGCCACCCATCCAATATGGATCTCAAGTTCTCAAGTGCCCAAACATAATTTGCATGACTCTCTGATGATATGAATGCAAACCCAACGGAGAACGTCAAATGCGTAGAAGTGATGCCAATAATCTCCATTAAAGGCATTCGATACCAATTTGTTTTGTACGTGCAATCCATCAAAATTACCGATGAGAAACACCTTAGCAACTTGATTGAATCAGGATGTGACCAAAATAAATCGGTGACGACATTCGTATCAGGATGCTTCCTATGCCACGAAACCCACTTATTCTTCTCCAATATGTGCAACAGTTGTTGCATTTGAGTCCTCCCACCCGCATCCTCAATTCGGACTTTTTGTCTTGCATTATATATTGTCCGCATTGTCGATACGTTTGTAACATCTCTTTGCTTCAACGTATTGAGGATGTCTCTTGGCTTCACATTACCCTTTGTCATCTGCACCACAACCTCCTGCTCCCCCTTATCCAATCTTCCGGCAAATGAGTGGCAGTCCAAGTTGTTTGCGGGGTCGTGATTGTGCCTCCCACATATGACAGTGACATACCACAAAGAGTCATGATTTTCCTTGATGTTGATAAGGAAAGGGCATCCACATTTCTTTGTACCGGTGTGACTCCTCCCCGTTTCCTCTTCTTCTTCATTTCTTGGTTTCGAAGAAATTTTTGCCGATTTACCCTTCCCAACTCTTTGTGACATTCCCCTATATGTACCAGACCTCTCACACGCAAGTTTCACCCTACCCCTGCGCTTAATGCCCCCGACATCAGAGTGCTTCGTCACTAGCACAAACATGTTCTCCCGGCCTATCATTTGAAGCCATGAAATTGCCGCTTCTCTAGAGGGGAATGGCCTACAAGGTGTAAACGTATCATTGTAGTCTGGAAATAAAGTAGAAACCGACATTACATGCAATACAAACATTGTAACATTATGATCAACCAAAATGTACAGCACAATCACCATAAAAACCCAAAAACACAAGTTTTCGGTTGTACAAGTCCGATAATATAAACAGAGTTTCGTTCATGTCCGACCGAGAACTACTTCATAGTCTCGGTCGTTCCATACCGACACTGCCACTATGTATCGTTCACACCATTACGTGAACTACGTAGACTTCTCGGTGCTTGCTGACCGAGACGTTTCTATACATCTCGGTCTTGCGAGGCTGAATCAATCGCGCACATCGACTGAAAATTTGATAAACCGCATAAAAAACACATTAAATTTCAAAAATTACCTCAAGTTCAACCTCCTCTTGCACCATAGCAGTACAATCTTCCATTTTATAGTACAAACAACTTCAGATTGGTCGAATTTACCAAACCCTACGTTGACAAACAAATCATCAATTTCACAGTTTTTAATCAAATTTACAGTTCCATCGAAGCATCATATGGTTGTCAAACATTGTTACCTCGCTGTCGGATGATGTCAAGCCGCAAGAATCGATAAACGCTCGGCAAACATAATTGTGGCTTTATGGTTCACTTGTTCCTCAAAGTGGTGGGGTGCCCCAGTTTTGAGTTGCAAATGGTTTGTGGGGTTTGGGTGAGTATATATGAAGGGGCAAAATAGTCTTTTACATTTTAGATTGGGAATTGAGAAAAATTATGGGTGCCTTCATGAATTGGTGGGGTGCCCATAGCGAGCCTCTTAAAAAAAGGTTTAGGACTTATGGCTGTTTGCTTCGCAAAATATAATAGTCCCATGTGTATGGGATTAAGTTATACATGAGATTGTGGCTTGAATTAAGTGATTAGTTCGGATTGGGTCACTTGTTCGGTTGGATGTGTTAAGTTTGGGATTAAATTTTTGGAGGTTGGTGGAATGACCAACATTCCCCAAGTCAATATCCCCATTTCACAAATCGATTAGAACGCAAACCCTAGATCTACCACGATTGGAGAAGACAACGCTATTGAAACCTAGGATCACACAGATGTGTTGAGAGAGAGAGAGAGAGAGTCAACATTAGAGTTTACAGTGAGCTCACATCGCATCACACATATGTGTTGTGCCTTCATTGAGAATCGCAATCACTTTTTTTTTCCGATTTTAACAGTCTAAAGCTGTATAATGGGGATGAACATATGTAATAAAAGAAAGTAGCACCACAAAGATGCGTTGTTCGTAACAAGTGGTTATTTAATTTGTTTCCTTTTGCTAAAAGATGTTTTATATCCACTAGCAGACAGAGCACTAGTTTTTTTTAGTTTGTCAATCACCATTTCCAAGCATGATTTGGTTCGACAAAATGGACGATGCCATTTCTCTGCAGGGCTCTAGCCTATTCAGTAAAAGAGATTAAATGAGCCGGACGAAGCAGACACCATTTGAGCTTACCTTACTGATGTTCAATCTTCACTACAATTCTGCTAAAACTAAAGAGGCCCGCTAAGGGCACCCTACCATTTCATGAAGGCACCATGTTGTTGAGGGCACTAAGCATTTTACCCAGGGCACCCAAAATTTAGACCCAAATACCCAAAATACCACTCGTTCAAAACAGAGGCACCCCACCACCCCCACCACCCCCACCACCGAACTCTTTGTGCAACCACGAAATCGTTGAGGATCGCCCATTGCGAGGATTCTCGGAAATCGTGTGTGTTCGGCCGTCTACGTGTTTCTCTTCCGCTGCAGGAGGTTTTCCAGTTTGAAGGCTCGGGTTGTTGGGCGATTTCGTCTCCAAATTAGGGCTCGGTTGAAGTTCGTCGTACAAACACCTTTGGCGCGAAATCGATCGTTTCAAGGTACGTTGATAGTCTAATTAAGTTACATTTGGTAGAGTAGTTGTAATGTTTGTGTGGCGGTGTATTGAATGGTTCCATTTTTGGAAATTCGTGGTTCTCGGCCACACATGCCAGAGAGTGTTTTTACTGTCTCGACCAAGCATGGCCGAGACAGAAGGTAAATATTTAGGAACTCGCCCTCTCGGTCAGGCAGGCCGGAAGAGTTCACAGATTCTCGGTTACGAATGGCCGAGAGTTATTGTGTTATCTCGGTCGAGACATCACGAGAGTTACATTTAGTGTTAGTTAATGTTGTGTCGGTGGTGTACAACCGAGAATGTACTCTATCTCTCGGTTGTACAATGCCGAGAGGGTTAGAGTTGACGCGGTCTGCACATCACGAGAGTAAGGCGAATTGAATATGTTATGCCATGTCGGTGATGTCCAACCGAGAACGTTCCATTGCTCTCGGTTGTACATTGCCGAGAACGTTGACCCATTTTCGGTCAGGAGTGAACGAAAGTATGGCGTATTTCACGAACCTGCTTGACCGAGACAACAAAAATGGATGATTTTGAACTTTTTTTTTAGTAATTTTTTTTTTGGTTCTGTTCCAGGCGCTTAAATGTTGTAGTGTTTTCAGATATGGCTCGTTCGAAAGCACCGATGACAAGGGAGGAGGTTGGTGTTGAGGTGCCGAGGGCTAACCGGGGGCGAGGCGGCCGGAGACCCCCGACATCATCTTACCGGAAAGAGAAAGAGAAGGAGAATGTAGATGTTAAGGGAAAGGCTAAGATAGATGGAAATCGTGCAAGGAAGTTAGAATTGCACGATGAGGGTTCCAACATCGACACTCGGCGACCAAAAGATCTTGTTGTTGCCCGAGGGGAAGAGGAGGGTCATGCATCGGAGTCTAGTAGCAGTGACTCATCAGCGGCGGGGAACACGACAGAAACTGATCGTAATGTGGGCGGGAGTAGTAGTGGTCGAGCTGGTCATCATGAAGGAGAGCGAAAGTGCTGTTGAAATGCGTGCTCCTTTCCCCGGTGGTCCTATAGACGGTGCGTTGTTGAAGAGCTTTAAGGATCATGTCGCATTATCGATTTGGAGCAATGAGGTAATTAAAATTTCATTGAACGGAGTAATTTAAAACTCAGGGTTTTCACAAACATGACGAGATATTTTTTTTTGTTGTAGGAGCGTCCGGTACTCAAGTGTATCAATCACGAGCTCAGATACAAGAATGAGATTTACAGTCGTGCCACCCTGACACGGAGGGACTTCAGAGGATTATTCAGCGTTCTGGGTTGAATATGCTGATAGACTGTTCATACCGCAAGGCCAACTTGGGGTTAGCGTCGAAGAGGCTGACGAGGAGGTGAATATCAGCAAGGGGCTCACAGTGCGCAAATGTTGGTTGAATAGTCGATGGTGCCCCAAAGCTGGTTCGAGACACACAAATTATCCTCATGTGGAATGCACAGCCCGAGCGTACCTGTTGTATCTTTTGTCTTGCACCCTATTTGCCGATAAGAGTGGGTCTCGGGTGTCTATCGCGCTGCTGAAGCTTCTTGAAGACTTGGACGACGTGGGAAAGTACGCATGGGGTGCAGCTGCGTTGGCCTACTTGTATCGACACTTGGGGTCCGCCACCACAAAGTGCAAGTGTCTCGTTCTTTGGCTACCTCACATTGCTTGAGGTTTGTTATAAAATAGACTTACATTATTTTTGGTATAATTATTACGCCAACTTGCATTTGCGGACTAACTAACGTTGTATGTATTTGCAGGGATGGGTGTACGACCATTTCAAACTTGGTCTCGCCACACCCAATGCGAAATACATGGACTACGTGCAACCTCGTGTCTGAGATGGATTCAAAAGCACGAGACCGTGATGAATGTTGACAAGCTCGGGTCCATTAGGAGAACGTTGGATAGGTTGCGCCCAGTGAGGTGAGATGGTTATCCAAATCCTGTGATGAATGATGTTTTTGTTTTTTTGGTTACTAACAATGGTTGTTGCATTTTGATTAGGTCACTTGGGACCCATATGTGAATTACAGGGAAAATGGAGTTGTGCACGCGATGACATTTTACAGTGGGACGATTAAGTACATGGATGTGGTGGAGCCCTACCATCCGGAGAGGATTCTGAGACAGTTTGACCACGTGCAATCTATACCAGATCATCCGTACCGTCCTTTGGAATCACATTGAGGCCCATCTGCGAACAAATACTCAGTCAAGTATGGGTTCCAGCAAGACAATTGGGAGCGATGGAGGAACCATTTGTTGGCTCCCGAAGTTCGTGGTGACAAGGCAGAGTTCGAGTTTTTGGCTACACCGGACTACCTACCTTGGTTCCTCAAAGTGTCTCATCATGTGATCACCAATCCGAGGTTTGAGGACCATGACATGGTCGCCACAACCATCGCAGACAACGAGCTACTGGATGTATTGAAAGTGTTATATGTATTATGCATGCCCATATGCCATTTGTTTTCATCCCGATATGTTTTACATTAACACTAACCCGATTATTTTCATCAGCGTAATAGGCGTGCGTTGGACGCGGCATTACGATGGATGGACCTCCCGCCAGAGTTGTGTACGCTTGAGTCTGCGAGGACAATGGCGAGTGATATCGTCAATTTCCTTTCGGGGAGGAGTATAGGTCCCACCACCATTACTACCACTCCGGCCACCGCAACCGGCATAACCGCCACATCCGCCCCTACCAAAGTAGGCCCTAGGCAGTCCCAGCATGGTAGCACTTCTACACACTCCACCCCGGCTAATGCTCCGCCCGCCACGGTCGATACTCGCCCCACGAAGAGAATGCTTGGGAAGGAGTACCAAAGGAAGAATTTAAAGAAACCAAAGCAATGAGTGTTTGAGGGAACTTAGATATTTATTTTATTGTTTGAAGAACTAGGCCCACATTTGAGACAATTCGGATACTTTGACGGAACTTGGAGATTTAATTGTTTGATGAGGCTTTTATGTCAGTTTGGATAATTTGATGTATGTTGGATAAATGTTTTATAACAGTTTGGATTATTTGATGTATGTTGGATGAATGTTTTATGACAGTTTGGATTATTTGATGTATGTTGGATGACAGTTTGGATGTATGTTTTACATTACTTGATGTTTTACATTTGTTATAGTTGATATTCAGGATGTTGGCTACTATCTTACTCATTTTGGTTTACACCTCTTAGTTTTTTTTTGTTCAGATGGTGTCTCGGTCATTCAGGTCCGACACCTCTTAGGGATTTTCGGTTTCGACCAACCGAAACAAACGCTGTATTCTCGGTGTGGTCTGGCCGAGAAAGTCCATTGATCCTATATTGTCAAATGTGTCGATTATTTATGGACGAAACTTATATGAGACTCTCGGTGAGTCACAACCGACATTATGCCAATACGTTCGGGCACTGGTCGACGAGCTATTCCTGTGCAGTTGTTGAACATGGCGACCAAATGCTCTCGGGGTGAAGGTAACGAGATGGGAAATTAACTCTCGGTTAACCATGGCCGAGAATCCCTGCGTATGGTCGCGCACAGGTCGACGAGAGGCATCACTTTCGGCAATTCGTTGCTGATTCTTCACGTTTGTTCTCGGTGGACTACGGCCGAGACTATGTCGTCGGTCACGGACTTTGTGTGCCGAGACGTCAATTTGCACCGAAAGTTAACTCATTATATATCAATATAACATTCAAACAAAGTTTACAAGAATCAAAATATACAACAATACGACAATTTGCACCGAAAGTTAACTCATTATATATCAATATAACATGCAAACAAAGTTTACAAGAATTAAAATGTACAACAATACGACAATTTGCACCGAAACTTAACTCATTATATATCAACATAGCTAGGTACAAGTTTTATACTACGATGTACCTAAATCTACCACGAATATGGTGCCTTCATCAACAGTTGCAAGGGGCGCGATATCTCGAAATACGAATCCATCTCGCCAACTTTTAGCGCACTCCTCAACATACCGGTCCCACGATGGATATAAGGATGGCAGCGGTGCATTCACACGCAACTTCACCTGTCAAAGTGAACAGTAGAACATAGAAGATATTGTCACAAACCCGATTAGGGGGGAAACAAAACAATTCAAAAAAAATCATAGAACTTACCCTAACCCAATGGATATTCCTGTCATTTATCATGGCAATGATAAGTTTGCTGTGCAACGACAATGGTGGAGCACTACGTAGAGGTAGAAAAGTCGAGGCAAACCCAACGGAGAACGTCAAATGTGTAGAAGTGATGCCAACAACCTCCAACAAAGGCATTCGGTACCTATTTGTTTTGTACGTGCAATCCATCAAAATTACCGATAAGAAACACCTTAGCAACTTTATTGAATCGGGATGTGACCAAAATAAATCGGTGACAACATTCGTATCGGGATGTTTCCTATGCCAGGACATCCACTTATTCTTCTTCAAGATGTGCAACATTTGTTGCATTTGAGTCCTCCCACCCGCATTCTCAATTCAGACTTTTTGTCTTGCATTATATATTGTCCGCATTGTCGATACGTTTCTAACATCTCTTTGCTTCAACGTATTTAGGATGTCTATTGGCTTCACATTCCCCTTTGTCATCTGCACCACAACATCCTGCTCCCCCTTATCCAATCTTCCGGCAAATGAATGGCCGTCCAAGTTGTTCGCGGGGTCGTGATTGTGTCTCCCACATATGACAGTGGCATACGACAAAGAGTCAGCATTTTCCTTTATGTTGATAAGGAAAATGCATCCACATTTCTTCGTACCAGTTTGAGTCATCTCCTTTTCCTCTTCTTCTTCATTTCTTGCTTTCGAAGAAATTTTGGCCGCTTTCCCCTTCCCTACTCTTTGAGACATTCCCCTATATGTTCCAGACCTCTCACACGCAAGTTTCACCCTTCCCCTGCGCTTAATGCCCGGCATCAGAGTGCTTTGTCACTAGCACAAACATGTTCTCCCGGCCTATCATTTGAAGCCATGAAATAGCCGCTTCTCTAGAGGGAAATGGCCTACAAGGTGTAAACGTGTCCTTGTAGTCTGGAAATAAAGTAGAAACCGACATTACCTGCAATACAAACAATGTAACATTATAATCAACCAAAATGTACAGCACAATCACCAACAAAGCCCCAAAAAACGAGTTCTCAGTTGTACAGGTCCGACACTATAAACATAGTCTCGCTCGTGTACAACCGAGAATTCCTTCGTAGTCTCAGTCGTCCCATACCGAGACTGCCTCTATGTATCGTTCACTCCATTCTGTGAACTACGTAGACATCTCGGTCCTTTCTGACCGAGACGTTTCTCTACATCTCGGTCCTGCGAGGCCGAATCAATCGCGCACATCGACAAAAAATTTGATTAACCGCATAAAAAACACATTAAATTTCAAAAATTACCTCAAGTTCAACCTCCTCTTGCACCATAGCAGTACAATCTTCCATTATATAGTGCAAAGAAGTTCGGATTTGTCGAATTTACCAAACCCTACGTTGACAAACAAATCATCAATTTCACAGTTTTAATCAAATTAACAGTTCCATCAAAGCATCATATGGTTGTCAAACATTGTTACCTTGCTGTCGGATGATGTCAAGCCGCAAGAATCGATAAACGCTCGCCAAACGCAATGTCGCTTTATGATTCACGTGCTCAGATATTGGTGGTGGGGTGCCCGTTTCTTTTTCAAAATGGTTTGTGTGGTTTGAATCAATATATATTAAGGGGCAAAATGGTCTTTTCCATTTTAGCTGGAAATTTTACAAAATACTTGGGTGCCTTCATGAAATGGTGGGGTGCCCTTAGCGGGCCTCACATAAAACTCAAAAAAATAAAAAAAAAAAAAAAAAATCTACTTATACAAACGAATATGAGAAACTGAGAAGACATGAAAAAAATGATGTAAGATTAACATCTAATACATCATTTTCATTTGCAACAATAGAAACAAAAACTAACTTGCTGTTTATACATTGACCACTGGATTGATATATATTCAAAGCAAAAACAGTAACACTATACATGAATTATTAGATTTAACAGCCTCGATATATACATGTTCTCAATTAGACACGAATTTACATGCAGATTTTGTTTACGCATCTATGATCTAGACCAGGTACCTATACTTATGGCGTGCTCTTCTGCCTGAGATTGCTTTGATGCAGAACATGCACGCCAAAATGGTGTTCTTTGATATGCTCGAATGTTGACAGTATAACCTGCAATACTTCCTCCGCTTCCTCTTCATTTTTAAACTCAAGATTCATCTGAAAAAGTGGCGATGTATTAGTCGACCATTTGGTCCGTGCTATAGTTTTCTTTTGCTGGGGCTGTTTCAATAAGGTTTCCGACCTGCTTCCAACTATGTTTAACACTTCCTTTTCTCTATCTACATGAATCACAGTCTCCAAACCCATCTCCACTTGTATCACCCATTCCGGATCAGCAACAATATGAAACTCTGATGTTTTCAGTTCCACCAAACTGGAACATGAAAAGATAATGATGAGCCTCTTTGTTATGATTACAAAAGTTCCCGTCTGTTTGAGCGCCTTGCATTTAACATATATCTCATCCTTGAGCTTAGCATCAGCAGCACCGAGAAGCATTGTTGCTCCTATCGCCTCCTCCCATGAGTAGGGCTGTGTGGGGAGTCCCCTAACCAATGGTCTCGGGAAGCGTACCCGAAAATGGCGTGGACGATGGAGCCTACTTCGATTTCTGATGCTCTGCGCAGTTTTTCCTGTGACCTCAAGAATACTAGCCACTGGTCTTGCTACAAGTCCTGCAGTTCCCAACGCAATCCCTGCAGGAGAAGGCAATGCATCCACAGTTAAACAACACTTGCATATAAATCCTTAGGCCTATATGCTGTTAATCATGGAGTGGTGAAAGTGGGGGCTTCAGAAAGCTAATAACTCATTCTTTACCAGATAGAACCCCTGGAAGGCCATGTTTCTCAGCTCCTCTAACAGGTGATTGAAGAAATCCAGTGAGACCCTGCAAGTGCAAACAGAACATTACTGATTGGTTGAAAACGAGTGGATCGCAAGTAGCTATGATTGATTTTAGAGAGTAGATCGGAAGTAGCTATGATTGATTGGATTCCATGGGTAACCCCAAATGCTCTTTTAAATTTATTTAGGTGGGCGCCACAAAGCTGGGCATATATTTTTACTGGCCAGTTTTCTCAATACTTTAAGACTTGGCCGCTCAAGATTAAGAATCAACTTGGGAAAGTCTAATTCAATGTATGGAATTTTGTAAAATCACGACACTATAAATTGAAGTGTTGGAGAAATCCAACTTTTGTTAAGGTACATCAAAGAAGCATGTTTTTGGGATATATTTCATGTCCTTTCTCTTTTATATATGATCTTAAACTTTTTGAAGATCCACTTCAATGGTTTTGATCCTTTCGGATATTGTTTCTATTTTTTTGCAATTTGTTAGAATTTATACCTTCAGCTCAATGTAGATTTCTAGGCTTGCATCACATAGTACGTTTTTAGTTCCACTCATTACAAGTATGCAAGGTTCAAAATTTTGGATTTCATTCTAAATGCTCAACACTCAAATTTCTCTCTAAAATGTTAAAAATACACAATTATACCGTTACAATTGTAATGCCTAAGCATCACAATTCAGTTGTTTAAAATAACTATTTTTCAATACAAACATGCAATTTGTAATTACTTGGCATACAATTAGCAATTTGTCAACTACTTCCCTTTTGAGGTGTTACAACTTTGATTTAGATTGGTTTCGGTACAATCTGCGAAATCTCAGTGAACTTTCCATTAACTTCTTCAAAACATCTGCATAGTCATGAAAGTTTTGCAATTTTTGCTACAGTTTGGCAAGACTATCCGAAATTACGTCAAATTTAAATTTTGACATTTTTTCCCACACATGGATTTCTTTTCCCTTCTTTTGAAAATCAACAAATTTTGCCGCGATTCGGGGAATTTTGTCGATTTTCTAATTGTTTCTTTTCTAACAAGCCAACTATTATTATTATTATTATTATTATTATTATTATTATTATTATTATTATTATTATTATTATTATTATTATTATTATTATTATTATTATTATTATTATTATTTATTATGAGGTTTGCAGATTATGCCATTTTTTCCAAACTACAGTAAGATTTGATAAAATTTTGTTTGCATCCATCATTTTTGTTAGTTGATTTTCTATTCTAATATTTACCTAATTTAAGGTTGACAGATTTGTTCCTGATTTATATGCTTAAGTTACAGTTGTTTCCATATTACTAGTATAATAACTTTCCTATTAGGACTTGTCTATATATACAAACACCTATAAATTAAGCCCATAAATCAAGAACAATCATGTCACCCTAAATTAGATAAATACTAGAACAACAAAATCAACTAGCACTCCCTCTCAAGTCGGAGCATAGATATCTATTATGCAAAGCTAGTTACTCGTCTGAGGAAGTCGTTCTTCTTAAGTGCTTCAGTGAACATATCAAGCAATCTTGTTTTTTCATGAATAAATGAAGCACATCGAATTGAGTTGTCATTTTGTGAGAAATGCAGTTACTAATAAGAAGATTTGCATTCCTTTTACACCTTCAAGAGATCAAATTGTTGGTATTTCATCAAAGCACTTAGGAAGGATGATTTCCTCAGATTGAGTAACAAGCTTTCCATGATAGACATCTATGCTCCACCTTAAAGGGGCAATAATAGACTTTCTATTCTACAAGGTTGCATTCAATAGAGATTTTATTAGACTTTTGGTTACTTTTACAAGTGGATGACTTTTCTGAAGTTCGTAGATTTTCGTAGACTTTTAAAGACTTTGATAAACTTTTATGTAGACTTCATTTTCATGACTATTATCAACATTTAAGATTTCATCGACTTTTGTGAACTCTTAAACATGACTTTGATTGACACTAGTAGATTTGTGTGATTTTTATAATGCAAAAATATTTTTCACTTTATTAAAAAACAGATAAATAATTATATTTCTTTTTCTTAAGAACTATAACTAATTTTTTTAAAAGTATTTTTGTAGTTTAATAAAAAAACCATATAGACATATTAATGCATTATTATCAAGAAAATAGCATAACAAATAAGTAAATAAATAGGTAAATAAATAATCTTTTAGTGGCAAAAAAGAACCAAGTAAGATCATTGCAAATGTTTGCGTAAAAATCTTGCACTTTATTTTTGACTTCAAGTAAAAAAATTATATTATTTCCTTAAGAATGATAGTTTAAATTTTAAAAAATGTACTTCTAGCATTTAAAAAAATTATACGCTTATTTTCTCAAATAATAATAATAATAATATATTTTTTGAGAATATAATAATACACTTAATAATAAATAACTATCGAAACTACTTTGTCAAAAAAACCTATCAAAAATGTATAATGATGCAAGAATGAGATCTTATTAATAACGACATCATTTTCATTTTCATCAACATAGAGTATAGCAGGTGAGCAGTGACATCCATCTCAGTTGTGGAGTGATTGAAGAAGTTGATAAAAGCAATTGATGAGAAAACACCTTTGTGATCAATGATGTCTTTATTGAAAAAGAGAATAAAAAATTAGAAGTCTCTAAAAGTTTATGGGTTGAGGTGAGGAAAAGTTGAAGATTTCTTTATATGTATTTTTAGACAAAAAGTCTCAAGATTTGTAACCAATCCATAAAAGCTACCAAAAAAATAAATACACCTTACTTTTATAAACTCTTTAAAAGTTTAATTTGAATACCCCAAAACTTTAATAGACTTTTTAAAAGTCATAAAAGTCCACATTGAATACACCTTACTTTTATAAACTCTCTGCAAGTTTTAATTGAATACACCTAAACTTTTTTAGTCATTAGAAGTAACCAAAAGTCCATTAAAATCTCAATTGAATACACCCCTGCTAGTATTTACCAAATTTAAGAATGACATATTTGTTCCTGACTTATAGGCTTAACTACAACTGGCTTATACTACTACTACTAGTAGGAACAAATATGTCAATCCTAAACTAGGTAAATTAGAAAGTCAACTAACACTCCCCCTCAAGTTGAGGCATATAAGTCTATTATGCAAACCTAGTTACTCAATCTGAGGAAGTCTTCCTTTTTAAATGCTTTAGTAAACATACCAAGCAATCTTGTTACTTCATGAACTAACAAAGCACATCAAAGTCAATTATCATTTTGTGAGAAATACAATTACTGATAAGACATTCCTATTGCACATTCATGAGATCAAATTGATGATGTGTCACCAAAGCACTCGGGAATGACGATTTCCTCAGATTAAGTAACAAGCTTTGCATGATAGACATCTATGCTCAACCTTGAGGAGCAATGTTAGTTGACTTTCTATTCTAGTTAGGGGTGGACAAACCCATGATTTGGTGGTGAAAACCCTCAAACCGCCACCAAACCATAGGTTCACGGTTTGACAGTTTTGCAAACCACCACCAAACCGCAAACTATTAAAACCGCAACTAGACCGATTGCGGTTTACACGGTTTAGTCAGTCTTGTTTTGCAGTTTTCCTGCAATAAATTTTCACCAAAAAAAAAACCTGCCATATCCAGAAAAGTTCATACATCAAAATACTACAAAACACATGTCCATACATGACCATCTACCAAAATGCCCTTCTGTACGGATTGAATTGACAAATTGCGTTTGGGTAATAGGATCAAGGTTTTGGGGGTGTAAAATAATGAAAATTTTTGAAATGCCCTTCGGTTTGGTGAACCGCAATTTTCTAGAAATGAAAACCACCACCAAACCGCGGAATTGCGGTTTTCAAGTTTTCTAAACCATTTCAAACCGCGAGTTTAAGAAACCATACCGATCAAGCGGTTTGGATGATTTAGGTGGGTTTGCGAGAGACCATTGCCCACCCCTAATTCTAGTATTTACCTAATTTAAGATTGACATAGTTGTTCCGGACTTACGGGCTTAATTTACGGTGACTACTCGCCACCACCATGGGAACCAAAAAGATACCCATCCCATGGACCCATGGGAATCGTATTTTGGACCATTAGATCCTAAACTAATGGTCAATACACTGGTGTATTAATTGCTACATGAGTTATAAACGCTGACAAATCACAAAAACATAATTCTCATCACATGGTATATATTTGGGCACCATTGTAGAATTAACCCATATATCACCTAAAGATGTAATTGATACACATAATATACGACTTTGTTTCTCTATAATTTTGCTCAGTTACAGTTTTAATTAGTTTTTTTTTTCAAAATATTCAATCAATTTGGGGAATTTAGGAAAATTTTCATACTACACCTTAAAAAATGATGATGCAGCAAAGCGTCAGATGATACAGTTTGGTAGTAATTTCACGCAGTTTAACAATCATAATAAGCATATAGTGTTAAAATTAGTACGCCATACTAAACGAAGTACCTCTAAGAATTCATTTAATAAGCCTTTGCTCTGTGAACTTAAAAAAGCCTTCTGCTGTTTTTCCATTCTAGAAACTGCCTGGTCATCGAATGTCAATGCAACAATACTCTGGAACAAAAAACAATATTAGTATTACACATTAAAATATTACAAGTAGTCAATGGCTCCAACCAATTTTGTACCTTTTGGACAGATTTGCTAAATTGAGTTGCTGCATTACTAACAGCATAGACTGTATTACTTAATAGACTACTTGTACCCTGTGCCATGCCTATAATCAGTCCAGCAGGGCTCTGCAGAGAAACGAGTTATTCTATGATTCAGAAAACTGATGTTGTGAACATGGTAAATGATGTTTGAATAGCATGGAAATGCAGCAAACCTGAAAAATCCCCCTGGCTGGAACTGATAAGAAATCCTTGATGCCAAGCCCCAGATTCCTGGCAAAGCCCATAGGATTTCCTATCACACCAGCAGAACCAAAGATCTGCAATTTCAAGCAATTGCAAAACAGCTTAATAACAGAGCGAAGAAAAATGTAACAAAGGATTGCAATAGGAACAAGAATAACACGAATATCAGATTCAAAACTATGAAGCATCTTTTTGAATGAATCCTGTCAAGGAAGTACCTTATGAGCTCATCTTTATCATGAATGAAAGTTTGTCTTTCATAATGCACATTAAATTGATACCATGGGTAGCGAACATATGATTGGAAAAACAAAAAATATCCCTTTGTATTTCCCTCACTACATACCTTGTAAAACGCATTCGCATGAAGTTTTTGTTGGTTAATAAGGTATTTACATGCATTTTTAGATATTATAATAAAGACATTTTCTTCTTTTTTTATTTTTCTTTTTTCATTCAGAAAAGAACTGAATGTTCCACACATCCCAAATAGGCAAACTACTTTACAAATTTCAATATCCCAGCTAATAACAAAAAAGACAAATAAATTGCTAACACTTCACAAAAGCCAGCTAATAGCATCTGAAATCCCTCTATTACATTGACTTCTAGCTAGACTAACAGAAAAAAACCAGATCAAATATAGGAGAATAAACTACACGAAAGACAACTCTAAGAAATTGGGCCACATTTAATTAGTGCGTATGAGTATCCTCACCAATTGACAAAAGATGCAAAAAAATTGTTAAGGTCCCCACTATGTGATGATAGACATTAGACAATATCCATTCATTTACAGTAAGATTGTGACCCAGAAATACCAAATATAAGAATACCTTGTATGTTTCATGGAGGAGTTGCCTAGTATAGTGCCTGATGAGGATCTCTTGAAAGGATTCCCAGCTACCCATATGATGATCAACAATTAGTTCTCTAAGAAGGACTGGTGCTTCTTCAACGTCGGCAAGAACCAAAAGACCTCTCTAACGTAAAGAAGCATCACATAAAATAAAAAAATAACACTAAAATGAGTTGATTTGCAAAAAAAGAAAACGCAGACAAATAAAAGAAAAATCAACAACCGTATACATAAAATTATATGATTGACTCACCACAAAAAAAATAAAATGTGGCCGAGTCTATAGAGATGACACAATGTAACAAATAGCTGGAGGTTGGACTCGTCCATTATCAATTAAAAAAATCACCAACCATATAAATACAATTCTCGGACCACAGTAAGGGTGTTCTCACGTCCAAGGTTCGAATCTTCGACTTCGCGTATAACTTCGCTCACTTAAAATTCGGAATTAATTCGAGGAAGTTAACTTCGACGATGGAAGTTTGACAAAAATTCGCCGGTGTACGAAAATTTACGGAATTTCACTTTAAAGTTAGAAAACTCATCGTTGAGATGCTAGAAATATACTTAATCATACAACAATAATGCATAAAACTCATGTCAACGGAGGATATTCTGAATTTTAAGTATATTTCTAGCATAGGCGAAGTTTGAGTCCAAGTTTGCTCAACTTTCACGAAACACAACAATTTTACTTCATGTTTTATGAACTTCCATCGATGTTTTCGAAGTTCGGTCGAAGTTAGCCGAAGTTGAGTCGATTTTTTGCAATTTTTCAACTGCCTTTGAACTTCGCTTCGCTAACCTCAACATCGACAAACTTCACCTGAACTTCGGTGACGTTTGTCGATTTTTTAAACCTTGCTCGCGTCTAAATGACTGCATACCAGGTTGGACTAGTTCATTTTCAATGAAAGGACATTGGGCCTTGGCCATAAGTGGCCCAAGCAAGGTTCGAAACTTCGACTTCGCATATGACTTCGCTCACTCAAAACTCGGAATTAATTCGGGGGAAGTGTAATTCGATGTGGGGAATTTTGGTAAACCTTCGAGATTATAGAGAAGTCTAAATAATTTCATTTAAGTGCTAGAGAACATCCATGTTTCATCAAACGACATTAAAAAGTCCATTTTCTATAATATTTCATATTTTTTTCTCATTCTATACTTGATCTTAAGTTTTCAAAAATTCAATTTTGGCGGGATTGATCAATTTTTTACATTATTTTTTCACTAGACAATATATTAGAATCCATTTCTAATAAGTGAAGCAAAATTGTGGTTTTGTTATCTCATAACATGTTGTCGTTCTTTAGATTATATTCTAACAAAAGCTGACTCTAACTACATTTCCTTATTTTTACAAGTGAGCACTAAAACTTGAAATGTTATCATTTTTTCTAACTTCGATGGAAGTTTCGTAAAACTTCGTTTACACCTAATTCTTAATTCGGTGCTTCAAAAAATCTAATTAATTTGGAGAACTTTGGAGAATTTTCAAACCATGGGCCCAAATGATCAGACATGATATGTAGATGCCACCCGCACTCGTCTCAAGTCTACTTTACTTTTTTTTTTTTTTTTTCTTTCCTTCTCCATTTTTTGTTTTTCGTAGCAATTTTACTCATATTCTTCCTATTCCATTTTCTCCCTTCATATTAGAGCATTGTTGCATGCATTGAATCCTATCCTCTCGTTTCCCAGTAGCTTAATTTTAAAACCATCACAGGATTTTTTTTTGGCAATGTAAACATGATTTAAACTGCCATAGGATTTGTTAACTTTTGTACACTGGGCCCGCCCTCACATGCGGACGCGATCCTGTGGATCTCAGTCTGTACTGATATTGTCCCTAACTTGACCACCTCCAACTCATAGGTGTGGGGTTTTAGTCTAAAAAGCCTCGATACTATTATTAGAAGGGAGATCCACACTTATGTACTTTTCTATGAAGCTACACTTCATCAATGTGGGACTAAATTTCGGTCCACACATCTACAACATGATTAGTCAAACGTATATTAGTGCTTTGGGATAGAGAGGAGAGTTTGGAGATGGTTATACCTACATTCCAAAAGGCAATTGGAACTAAAAATTTATGATCATTCCAATTCCATCGTTGAGTTTGTAACATTGTAAACGAGACGTAATGCAACAGTATCAAGAGCAGTCTCTAAGTTGTAATAGACACACACTGATCATTCATTAGTTTTTGAAAGAAACTAAATAAGTACTACCATAAATTAAAAAGAACACTTGAGAAGGTGGTGAACCATTCCTTTTACTTAACAGGATCTTTATTTGGTTAAACAGCTTAATCTTTTGCCTCTAAGATTTTGTGGCAAAACATTAGTTAGATCAATCTCGAAAAGCAAAAGGTTGTCAAGTAAGAAGAAGGAAACCCAAATTCTTGCAATAAAGAAGTAAAACTAGATAGGTTAACAGAATCACCTGCAAAACAGTGCCACTTGCATTACCAAGATATTCAGCTGATATTAGGCCTTCATTTTTAAGCATCCAGGGAGCACTCGAGAAGCTGTAAAATAAGAAGCATCATTTGGCTTTAAAGATTCTAAGAGCAATTTATTCATTAATTTTTTTTTTTTAAAAGAATCATTTTTTAACAAAAGTTTCATACAACGGGCAACTAAATGACTTTACCTGCTAGATAGAGCATTGCAGACAAAAGTTTGATCAATGAAGTCAATATTGAAATTTCAAATTCTTGGAGAATAAATCCACACAATAGAAAGCAAAGACTAGAACACATCTGCTTTCGTTCTGCAACTATAGCCATAAACAACCTAGCAATATGCTTTTCTAAGATATTATAGACCAAGCATAGATTCTCCTAATCATTCTCCAAAGAATGTTTCTGTATGACAGTGGAAGTTCTCCAACTATTAGCCTACACCACATCATAGTAATAGTATAGCCCAAACAAGAAACTCAACAATCCAGCAACACGAAATAAATGCACATAATGGCCAGTACTTGCCTTTTCTTTTTATGTTCATTAATTGTGAACGCTAGGTCGAATTGGAATCAAACGATAACGTGCAATTAAAAAACATTACCGCTCTCTAAGAATGTGTTTCAGGGAGGTTTTCAGGAGAAGACCAACAACAACAACAACAACAACAACAACAACATAGCCTCAGTCCCAAATTAATTGGGGTCAGCTACATGGATCAAACTTTTCCATTGTGTTCGATTAAGTGCAATTGATCGTGAGCTTTCCAAACCATTCAAATCCCTCCTAATTAATGCATCCCATGTTAACTTTGGTCTACCCCTACCTCGTCGAAATTCTATAATTTCTATTGAGTCAAGTTTTCTAGTGGGGTCATTTGTAGGCCGTCTTTGCAAGTGACTAAACCACCGCAATCGCCCTTCCCTAATCTTTGTATCAATTGGTGCTACTCCTACTTGTCTTTGAATTTATATATTTCTTATTCTATCTTTACGAGTTTTACCACACATCCGCCTAAGCATCCTCATTTCTGCTACGTTCATTTTATGTAATTGTTGTTGCTTTACTGCCCAACATTCACTACCATAGAGCATAGCTGGCCTAATTGCGGTCCTATAAAATTTTCCTTTTAACTTAGTAGGAACATTTCGATCACAAATCACCCCTGTTGTTTCTAGAGAAGACCAAAAATTTTAAAATCTGTTTGCGAGTTAATGTTGTATAGGGCTCATTCCTTTTTTCTTTTTTTTTAAGGGGTTAGGTGGAAAGCTTGTGCGTGTGGGGAAGGTAGGGGAATTTTCTCATGTTTTTACATATTTATGGTGGTTTGGTTCTAGTACTGAAGAGACTTCACTGAGGGTTTTAGGGTTTCCTTATCATTTTTCTTTCTGTAGTGCATAAAATATTAAAAACCTATAAAGAGTCATGTATCTTCCACATTTTTCTTTTTAAGTGTATGTCTTAAATCGTCAAAATACAATAAATGAAATGAAAATTAATGTTTAATTCAAGTGAAACACCTCAAATATAAACAACCACAGTAGAGTAGCTACGGTGGCCAACATCTAGCGTTTCCACCGAGATAACCAGAGTGGAATACAAATAAATGCTAGATCTTTAGTTGATATTTAGTCCAAGTCCATCATGAATCTTGGTAGAATAATCCAGGTCTACCGTGGATCCTGGTAGTTACGTGAGCCCGTCGGGTCCACTAGGCTCGCCTTAGCACTATGAGTTCACAGTGACCCACCTAGGTTGTATGGATCAACTATGACCAATTAGGTCTATCCACTGAGCGTGTCTGTAAGCTTGCAATTTCGACTCGTGAGTTTGAAACTGAGACAAAAATGTCACGTAAAGGGCGAGGGTTGCTCCTTGTGAGCGTGTAATAAAAAAAGGATCTGGCTATTCGCACACCACTTTTTGCTTCTTATACCCCATTACTTCGTTGTATCCCATTTTGAATTTTTTTTTGCTGCGTTTACCCTACTTTTTTGTAAATTATTCTGAAACTACCCCCACCCTCAACAAATTTTACCTCATCTCCTATCCTCACCCCAACACCTCTCAATCCTTTCCATTTCTTGGTTTCAGTCATTGTAGATCACTTGTACTAGGTCACCAAGTGTCGTATGAGTGTTTTTTCATTGAACAAGGTCGGATGTGATCACGTCGTGTCCTATAAGTGAAGTGTCCCCCGCGGGGTTCGGACGCACAGGGCCAAGACCTCTAAAGAGGTAATGACCGACTTTGACTGAGATTGCCAAGAGAACTTGGTCTCAATGGGTGACAGAGGGGTCTAGCCGAGACTTCTTTAGTGGTGTCGGCTCTATGTCCGAGACCTCCTAAGAGGTGTCGACCCTGTGTATCCGACACCTCTTGAGAGCCGTCGGCCCTGTGTGTCCGACACCTGCGGGCAACAAAAACAAACAAAAAAAATTTCAAAACTCCTAAAAAATACATGATAATGACAAAAAATAGTGGGTTTTGCTCTGAATCGCTTGATATTTTCAATTCCATCGAGACTTTGTACCCAAATTGCAAAATTTAACCCTCAAATCGAAGCCCTAAACGCAACAACAAAACCACAAACAATATCGACTCAAAAAAATAAAAAACAAATTCAAAAACACCTCGAAATCGACAATAAAAGAGATGAGGAATGCACCCACGACGTCGAATCGATGTGGTTTTGCTTGGATTTCATCAGATTTGGGTTGGTGGTGAGAATGTGATTTGAGAAAAGGGTGACTGGGGTATAGGTGAGTGGAGCGAGTGGGGTATGGGTGAGTAAAAACCCTTTTATATGGATGGGTAGTTGGGTCATTTCACTAAGGGGCTGAAAAAAAATAATTAAAAAAGGGTACAAAAGCAAAAAGTGGGGTGCAAATAGCCGCTTCCTTAAAAAAAAAAAAACATCAAACATAATCCAAGGGTGGGTTTTTTCTCCACAGCTTTGTTATTGTTTGTCACAAGTACCAAAAATTCATCTATCATGCCAGGTTTTGGAAAAATTGCTTGATTTATCAAACTGATGTTTGTGGATCATTTAAGTTCTGCAATTCTTTTCTTTTCCCCTCTCCCCCCAGAAGATACATGGTTCTATATCTGCAAAAAGGTCTTATACATACAAAAGAATTACAAGAGGAGTGAAGTACATGTACAATAAAGAAAAACAAAAACCAATTCCCCAATGCTAGGCCATCTATCTATTGAGTGGAACTCTTATTTTCCCCTCCACAATTACCCAAAGGAGTTCCTGTTGCTACAAACCACATTGTCGCACTATCCTTACCAAGTACTTAACTGTTCACTATTTCCTAAACAGTTCTAACTATAGGTACTAAAGTGAAGCAAATACTGCTTCATTCCATGCTTTCTTAAAGATGATGGAGTTCACTCACTCCCCTATTTCCTAGCACCGTTTCCTAGTCCTCACATTAATGTTTGTTATCTTAAAGTCAGTCATGAATTTCCTTCCATACATCATTTGGGTATCTGCAATCAATAAAAAAATGATCTAAAGAGTAATATATCACCTTCGTCCTAAGAACACCAATTTGAGGAAAGGACAATCTTTTATGGAGCATGTCACAAATGTTAATCCTTTGAAGGGCAACCAAGCAAGAGAGCATCATCAAGGCTTTGAATGGGAAGGGTAGTGCTGCTGTTAGGGATACAAGGCACAAGGTGAAAGACTTACAAGGTAAAGCTGGGATTTATCAAGTTTACAGATGCCACTGTCCTCCCTAAAGATACTATTCCTGCAACTCAATAGACTTGTTCAGACAGTGGAAATCTCAACGGTTTTTGCTCTGTCAGCCTACATTAGAGATGCATATTCCAAGACATACTTTGACGAATCATCAATAAATCCAAAAATGGAAGTAGAATGTAATGATGAAAGTGCATATACAGATGGGTAAAGGATGTCAAAAGAAGTAAGCCTGTACCATGTGGATTCGCAAGAAAGAGTGCGGGCCCATTCCCACTTTGAGCTGCATGTGGGATTTAGCGCGGTTCAGAATAGAAAGAAGGAAATCTCACGGACACGTCAAGGAAGCATTATGGTACACCCCTGCTTACGATTCGTTATTACTGATCTCATATCTCCTCGCAAAAACTTCGGCCCAAAATAAGCTTCTCTAAGGATCAAACCTCCAACACCATTTTGCTGATACTGCTATATTTTTCATCCTCAAATTTCCAATCACCACTCCTAGTACATAACTCGCCAGTGTTATTTTTTCTCTTTTCTATTAATACCGTTGTTTCAAAGCACCTATGCAACAAAGTCTGCTTTTCCATGTTAGGTCATTGAACTTTACAGCTAATGCCAACGATTTATGGGCACTTACATCCTTGCGCAAAGACTCTATATTCAACCATGGATGCATTTTGACAAGCACTACAATCCATCCAACCAGCACCACGTTCATAAAAGTTACCCCCCCAATAACAAATCTTGAGAAATTCTTTGCTCAATCCACCAGAGCTATAAGAGTTTCTACTAAATAATGTTTTGCATTTAGAGGTCGTTTTTGTGTGTGGTCACTCTGCCAGACTTATAGGCTCAGTTCAACAGATCCACCATAGAACAATTAAAAAAGTCAAAAACCTACTATAACAGCAATAGCAACCATCTATGATCTAGGCTTATTGTTTAAACTTAGAAGCAGATTCACAAATTTCTCTAGACAAGACTTAAGTTGATTAAAGTAATTAAAAAGTTAAAGATAAGAATCTAGATAGTAAACATAGCAGGATACTTTCTTTTAAGTTTCATATATAGAATCTAAAGTTTCAATAGTAGTATACTTTATTCTTTTTCTTGATTTAATCAGACACTTCTTTTCGGCAGGAATTCAAACATTTAAATGAATGGAATAGAGATAAGAAATTTAGGGCTTCACCTTAATGCCAACTTGATATGAGACAAATCAAATACTTCAACATATATCTTTTTCTGCCTTCTTGCTAAAAGGTAAATTTGCTGCCAGGGAGCCCCAATTGGAACTACAGAGGGTAATAGTGGACTGCTGCAATTTTCTACAATTTCAAAGCATTTGATGAATTAAGTTAATATCTTCCATAGCCAGTTGAATAATTACGGAGGGCCAAAATATTTGTTTTGCCAAAATCATACCATGGGCAAGATCACGAAACTCTGAATCTGGACATCGTATTTTTGAGTTTCTGAGCCTCGACACCACAGTTCTAAAGAAATTCAATAAGTACAGAATTACTTCTTCCTCAAGCTCAATTCGCAATGGTGCTAATCTGCAAGCAATACAAAAGAACATAAGTGTCAATAAGAAACTAATGTAGAGATTTATACAGGATAAAGATGCCACGAAGCATTCAACACCTTAAACTTATATATTCGAAGGAAACCAATGAAATTTCCTTATTTCTCCATTTTGCAGCAGCCAGATAGAATACAGATTGACATGATCTCTCAGCAGACGTGTGAGCCTTGGATTTCAGGTTTTTATCATCCTTGGTTTTCATATTACTGACTGAATTGCTTTCAACATCATGATCAAAGGATAAAAGAACAGGATATGTGGCATGGACCAACTGATTATCAATTTGCAGAGATGAGATATGAAAGAAAAGCTTTTGTTGTTCCATATGCTGCAGGATATCAATCTTGGTATCATTTGCAGAAACAAAAAGCACCTCCTGCAGTCAAAGATACGTCTTCGGTAAACTTAATTGATCAAATTTAGGAAATTAAAAGAAAAAGTTCACTTCTCGTAGCCAATGTATAAGACATTCAGCTGAAGTTTTAATACTCGGTCACACATCCAACTAAACAGGAACAGAGACCTGTGGGATGGAGTTGATCACAGAAATGCCGATAAATGTGAAGTGCAACGAAACTCTCTCATTATAATCCTCCATCAACTCTTGCTTCTGATCAACTTTCCTTTTCTCTTTGAAGCCATGAAAACAGGTTTCCTTCATATCTTTCAAAAGATGATGGCTTGAATTAATGATGCTAAGCACCTACAAGTTTGCAACACAAGTTTTTTTTTTTGTTCTCAAGAAAGGTATAAAATTCTACAATGAGGTAAACACCAAAACTTTGGTATCACAAGACTGATATAATCAAATTTTTTACCTTAATTGCGCCCTCTGCGTGAATAGCTAAGAATAGTCGTCTTCCAGGCTTCTGAAAACAGACAAGAACAAGTCACAAAAACACCCATTGTAACAAGTTTGCAAAGTAGATCAAGAATAAGAAAGAACAATTGGAGGAGCACCGTAACAAATATCCTTACCAGAATATTGAAGACAAGGACATCATATATCACATTGACTTCATGCTAGTATTAATAGACATAATTTAACTAAAGTTTCAAGACGAGCCGACCTTGTAAACTCAAATAAGTAGATTCATGATATGAGCATTTTGGCGAATCGATGATGCACTATGCTAAAGTGGCATCAAAAGGAAAAAATTAAAAACCGAAGAGAGGAGATGAAATCGAATCAGGCTAATATGGAACAATCGGAACATTAGAAAAGAGTTCTCAAGAAATCAAAATTATTTGAAAACTGTCACAAGTATCATCAAATTGACCTATTCTACGCTTGAATTGAACTCTTACTCTTTCGAGTAGATCACAAAAGCAGCCGGATGATTGTACACAAAATATAACAATGGCTCAATCCCAAATAAGTCGGGGTTGGCTACATAGATCAAACTTTTCCACTTTGCTCGATCTAATGCAGTTGATGGCGTGCATTTTATTTTTCTTCACACCTAGGTGGCGATGTGAAGCAAACCATTACTCATTTATCACTATAGGCGGGCTCTAAGGCAGCATGTCACTAGGTGGGAACGACCCTATGTTTATATTTGTTTGATCAATTACATAGAGTGACACATGTTTTACACTAGTTGTCAACCTGCCACAACTATTCTCCTTAATCTGCACTTGGGACCAGCTATCTAGAGCATAAGATAAGCTCCTATGTTCTACATAAATGGATTTTTGTACACACACATGATAAGGAACATCTATTCTAAATATTCTTATAGTGTCTGAGAACGGCAGTAATGAAAGACTGCTGGAGAAGTATGCAGATGTAGACTACTAGGGTATAAAAGAGCGAGATAACATGTTAGATTAAGTTGCATGCAGATCAATTGTTTCCACATCTAGTGAACCTTACCTTCATTATTTACTCAAGGAATTAATGATTCAGTAGGTCAGTAACCACCGGAATCCCAACCTTAGGTAAGACTATCCTGTTAAAGGTTAGAGCCAATCGAACACTTGAACCCAAGACCAGTGAGACAATGTGCTATTCAATGCAAGCTGAATTTGGTAAAGATCAGCATCCACATATTCTTCAAAGCATTACCTGATGTTTGGCATCACCAAAGCAATGCCTTTTTCCATTATAAATTGAGCCTTGGAGCCCTTCCATCATTTTGATTAAAAAAAAAAAAACTTTTATCAGCCTTTCCACCTCCATGTTGGTTGAAGTGTAACTGTCCACTGTATATGGTGAATCGTCACCAATAACTTTACCAAGCATGGGAAAAACATTCAACAAAACTGCAATCATACTCTTTCCCACAGAGTCCAATAAGCTTCAACTTCAAGAATATACTCTGGATGCTTTTGAGAGTAGAAATCGGATAGATACCAAAATTGGACGTTAAAATCAAATAAAAAAGAACAAGGAATTGAGAATATATCAACATTAATATATTCTAAGAGTTTCTTACTTGTTAATTTTAGTGTTATCCAATTTGACTTTGTTTCTAAAAATATAGGAAGTCTTTGACATTAAGAACAAACTTCCAAATCATCATGATGCAGCAGCAGCACACTATTAATCACGATATAGAGGAAGAAGCTTACAACAGATAGAAGGTATATCACTTTGCCCAATTGTAAGACTCATTCATGATTTTCTTGTTTTGATAATATCAGTCTCTCAAAAAATGTGTCAAATGAAATAATTTTGGGATACATTTGAGTTAGTTAACATTTCAAATAATTACCCCCTGAAAAATCTGAAGAAGCAAATGAAGATCAATAACTACAAAAATAATTGCCAATTAACATTAGGATTCAATGCTAAAATGTCAAATTAAAATGTACCTCAGATGTTGATGGTAGGTAGACTGATGTTTGCTCTTTTACAACATCAAGTGCATATGATCCTAAAACACACTCCCCAGGCACCTAAAAATATATAAAATAGTCATTTTATCGGTATTGACACATCTCAACAATAAACCTTAATGATTAGACATACCTCAACCACAAGTCGGTGGGGGAAGCAAGGTTCATCCCATGCATATGGGCATGACGTGTAACTATGAACCACTGTTTCCAACACTTCGCACTTTTGCTGATACACTCTCAATCTCTGGATAAAAAAGAAAAGAATAGGAGACACCAGATATAAATTTAACACAACTAGTGAAACTAAAAAACAAATGTTTCTACATCACATCCAATAGAGCATATAGCACCAATTATTTGGAGGTATTTTTCCCAATAACAAAATTTAGAGGCTTTTTACCTTTGCAATTAATTGAACTGAAACCATATTAATTGTCTTGGGTTCTAATGGGAAAAAAAACCCGATCACATTTACATGTCCTGGAAAATCAATGCTTATTTATGATTTTAACTGTTTAATGTCTTTATAAACCAAGCTAAAGACAATCAGAACTACCAGGTACTTTATATACTATAAGATAAATGACAAACAAAATAAAATTTCCATGAAACATTGAAGTTAGCAAAACTTCAAATAACTTTAATTGGACAAATTATGCAAGCAAAAGCAGATTTCGACCAAATTCAGGAAGACAGAGAGCACATGAATGTGACATTGTAGCACTCATAGAATGAAACATAATATATGTCGAACAAAACATAATAATATGAGTTCGTGACCCTAAAAGCAAAAACTTTGGGTGAGATTTTGATAAAGATATCTACCAGCCCTAATGCAATTCTAAGACAGTAGAGCAGAGGCCAAGGTGGAGATGTCATCAGGATTTTCTCAGCCAAAAGAACAATACTAAAACAAACATCAAAATTTCAAGTGCGCGAGCTGTGATGGAGCAATAAAACTGTGAGACTAGAATCTAGTGCATATTACAAAAGCCTTGCAAAAAGTATTTGCAAACGATGAACTGATTAGCCTAGTAACGCATGTAACTGCGGATTAGTGATCTTATCTATATCAGTAGCGTGTCCATAATGATCAATTTTAAATGACTCTCTGGCAAATCAATAATTCAAACTTTTCAGAATATAACTTTTACCTCCATTGAGAAATTGTCAATTCTATATGGCATAAATCCTGTATTGTCATCAGATAGGAGAATCAATAATGTCCCAGATTTCCCAATAGTGCTCCCAACAATTTTTTCATCTTTGATGGGGACATCAGCATTCTGAATTTCAACACGTATCATGTAAACTGCACCAGAGACATAATTTCTCATTTTGACCTGAGTATCACCTAAGTGATCAGGAGAGAAGCTGCCTGACCACATCCATCCAGGTTCATTAAATCGAAGAGAAATCAGCAACTCCCTGCAATAATTAACCAAAGAATCATGAATCAGTAAACAAAGAGAGAACAAAGGATTATCTAAGACAAGTTCAGGAGTGTTTCCAGGCTGAAAAGAGAAGGACCAAAAGAAAGACAACTCTATTAGCAGAAAAGTCCAAATAGCTCACTTTGTTGTGTCAGCTAAGTGAAGATGAGAATGTTCCCCTATACCCAGAAGGGAAACATAATCAGTTCCTTTTTGCTTGTAAGATATAATCTTGCTGCACGCGTTACTTACAACATATCTGCAAAATATAAATACCACTCTGGAGAATCAAGTATCTGGGAATGTCAAACATCAAAGCAAGATATTGAGATAACTTATTATTTCTTAACAAATAGAAGCACATAAGATACCATAGCATATCCAAAATTATCAGGTGTAGAATGCCAAGGAAATTGATTTACCTGGGTTGAAAAGTGATGGCCCTTGTCCTACCAGAAAAAGGCGAAAGCTGACTCGATGTTGCAGATATTATGAATGCCCCAGATGTACTGGTTTGAGGAACAACAACACTAGTTGAACCACTTGGAGGAACAAGAAAGAAAGAGCTTGACCAAACAGAATTTGTGGCATCTCCAGTATTTGATTCTGGAAGGCATAAACTCAGTCTAACCATAAGTTCACTCGCAGAAGAGCTAGGATGCGGAGAGTAAATGCATGCTTTCGCAGTTCTGGTCACACTATCCATAACATCAAATTCCTTGTCACACTCAGACGCCTGTAATTGGCTTGTACTGCTTTTGTGTTCAAGAGAATGTGCAACAGAATCTCTTGTCGTAAAGCCCGTGCTGAGAGACATCTGCCCACATAATCTGGAACTCTCTCTCAATGCTAAAGGGTTATTTTTTGAGGTAGAACAGTGCTTATGTGAATCCTGCTCAGAAGTTACAAGAGCGAGGCCATGCTTTTTTGATAAAAGTTTATCCACCTCGTCCAAGTGGTAGCAAGAAGGAATGCTGAAGCTATTTCCTTCTATTTCATTTCCGAATCCAGCAATAGCAAGAGGCAAACCAGTGCAATTATATAGCAGGAATGGGACAGAGATACAGAGCTCCCGAGCACCACAAAGGGCGTCCACCACTTTTTCCAAAACCACATATATAGGACCTAAAAGAGTCAAAATATCAAATCAAATTTTATTCTCATTAGACAAAGAGATTTAGCAGAGAGTGACCGAGTAAAATTACATACCAGTGCATGAATCAGGACGGATGACTAAGCTCTCAGATGAAGAAAATTTAGTTTCATTCAGCTTGGACACCGTTGCAAATGTTTCGGCACGTTGAAACTTTGAAGTACAGGGACTGAATCCATGCACATGGAACAGTAAGCCAAGATCATGTGTACTATCAACATGAAAAACGGAAGAACTGCCAGCCTGACATATCAAAAGCAACAGTTAGACTATACATTATTCACTAAAAAAAGAGAAAGACTACAAAAGGGGATCCTTAGATCAGCAGGGAGGAAAATAAATATTCAACACATACACACCTCTGAAAGGACTACAGTACGAGAAATCCCACCACTTTCTATTGTCACTGACACCTTGTGTGGTATGTAGCTTCTAACAAATAAAGGAGTCGTTAGTGTCACATAGTGAATAAATCTTTTCTTTGCATTACCTAGAATATATCCTCTTTGATCCTGATCTTCAAATAAAGCAGTCGAAGCTCTAGTAAGAATAGAATGACCTTCCTTTAGCAAAGTAGATGAAGGAAGGTTGATATGCTGAACAGATATGCAACACCTGAACGGGTCACTGCTGGGATGAGATGGATAACAAACGAAAGACCTCAAAAAACCAGACTTGTTTTCCATTGAAAGAAGGTTTGATAGCTGTTGTGCTTCACTCCAAAGGTAATTCTTATCAAGAGGACGCCACCTCATGAGACCAGCCTCAGCCAGATGCAGAGGCAATGGAAACTCCTGACCGGGGTATATTGGATCTAGAACCTGAAAGCAGCCCATTCAATTTGGTAAGGATCAAAAACAAAATTTAGAGAGAAAAGTGAAACATTTATACCTTTGGTGAAACTCCAAATGGGATATCAAAACGTAGCTCCAGTGGCATTGAAGTTGAATTTGAAAGTATGACCTGAAACCAAAATAATTAGTAGGCTAGTACCAATAAACAACAATAAGATAGAATAATGGCCATGCAATTAGACATACCGTGGAATACAACCGTATCAACTTGCTGTACTGTTGTACTGAAACATCCAATACCACCGGAACCACAAATCCACCGGTTGAATATTGTCCATTTCTATCTTCAATGTTCCAAGAATCTTCATTTTTTGGGGTTTCTTTTTCTCAGATGCTTTTGAAAAGTTTACTTCAAAGTAGTTCAGACCTACAACATCCATTGAAATTGGGATAGAAGGTCTAGATGTTCCATCAACTTTAATGGAAATCAAATGTTGCACACCATTAAAACTTTTGTCATTAAGACTGTCAGATGATTGGGGTGGTCTTAAGTGAAAAGCATGTTCCTCTGGAGTCTCATCAATGAAAATCGGAATAGAGGAACCAGGATGGACAACATATTCTTCCTTCATTTTTAGGATATCAAAGTTATCTGAAGCAGCAAGCCCATGAGAGACTTGGAATGACAGAGGCAAGGATGTCTCATTTTTAAGTATGTAAGGAGCATATATTGTGCAAGTATCATCTCTAGTCTGTTTTATATAACTTTGACTTTCTCGGTGGTCAATAAACCCAACCTGATTCCACGCATCTCTGACCAGCTCATTAACCCTGTAAAGAACCTTCAAAGCACTAGGATTCAGTATATTACCTCGCAAAAATTCAATTCCACTCAATCAAGAATGTTATAATTGAATTGGTGTTTCATACTTAACATGAAATCAGCAACGAAAAATGCTTAATGCAACAGTACCAGGTTCACAATACTATTAAGCACAGAGCTTCAATAAGCGTAAGCGAGGAATGAAAAATCGATAAAATTAGTTGAAGTTTAAGCGAAGTTTATTGAAGTTGAAGGGATCGAAACGAAGTTCACGGGTAGTTTAAAAATTACAAAACTTCTCCGAAGTTAATGTTCAAAATCGACAACATTGATATAAATTGATATGGATTGCTAAAAACAAGGAGAAATTGCAAACTTTCGGTAAAAAAAAACCAAATAAGTGTAGGAGACAGAAGGGTTGTAATTGATGGTGGCATTTAGGGTTTATTGAGAATTTAAGAATGACTCACTTTTCTACACACATCTCTACACCAATCATGTGATCCCTTGATTTTGCATCATGATTCAATGTATGCATCGAGATTCACTTTTGCACACACATCTCTACAACGCTTTGTAGTTTTTTTCAATGGATGCATAATGTCAAAAAGTGGATATTTTCTTTTGCTTTAAATACTGACCCATATAAAAAAAGCATGTTTCATAATTTTAATTTTACTTATGAGAATGTGCAATTAATAAATGATAAGAGAATCAAATTAAGTGTAATTATTATCACTAAAAAATAATCTACCATACACAGTATGCATGACTAGTGCCAATAAAATTGACTTGAAACCATTAAATTGTAATTTTTTTAGGTATAAATGCATAATTGTGCTTGTTTTGACATCCTATAAAATGAGTTTTAGTTTATTGACCATTTAAATAAAAATTTCTTAAACTTCTCTACGTTAGGAAAATTTTAGCAAAATTCTCCATGTCGAATTAAACTTCTCCGAATTAATTCCGATTATCAAGAGGGCAAATTATAAGGCGAAACCGAAGTTTTGATCCTTGAGCGTAAGTTACAACCGCCTAATTGCATGAAGCAAGCTAATCATCCGAATTTTGAGACAATTAAGAAAGTATAAAAGAAAACCCTGAAAACATGCACGAAATGCTTCGCGACATACCTCAATAAGGGGTTCTGTGACATTCAGATTAAGATGTGTCATTGACTTCAGGTGAATATCAGTGGTGACAAAGGTGTTCAGAAGAGCACTCTGCCTATGTATTTGGATCATCTTCAACTCAAAACCCCAAGGTTCGATAAAAGGTTCCCACATTACCTATATTCACCAATGCATGATTAAGTAATCATTCATTCCAAAGACAGAAATAAAAAGACGCTACCTAAGTTACATACGGAGTGAATACTCTTGTAGTTCACCATAAGATCGCCTACTATTGAAACTTCTGTGCCTTTTTGTGATGCATCAATGAGTAGAAGCAAATTTCTCACGAGGACTTCAAGCAAAGGTGCATTGCAGCTCCACTATACACACATAAACAAACAATATTACCACATAACAAAAGGAAAAAAAATTGAATTTGAGATAAAGTTAAATAACATTAATTGAATTTATTTGAAAAGTCCAATTCAACATAGAGAGTTTTTTTGAAGACTAATCAACTTAAAAGAAAATTACATTTTCATTTTGATTGTAAAGTAAGTCCAACGTTTTCTAACTTTTCTTATCCAAAGTATGTCGGAATCAATTTGATAATACTTCAAGCAAACCAACTTAATGGTTTATGGAAATATTCAGAACATCTACAACACTGACAAGAAGGATTGTTGGTCTCCACTGTTGGGGCATGTACCCTATGTCAATCTTATGAACATTGTTTATAGTACTATTTTAGTCAATAAAATAGAAGATTTCATTTGTTGTTCATTATTATAATTGGTTTGCATGTTTACATTATAATAGGATCCATGGATGTTTGCTAAAAAATCCTAAATGTCTATATTCGGTCATTATACAGGGAATTATAATGAAGTAAGACTAGTGTGAGTTTTGATTGATGGTCATGTGATGATCATGCGCATAAGAATACGAATCAAGATCATGAGTACCTATTAGGGAACAACGTACTGCACCGACCCGCTATGAGAACACCACATGGATTAAGTCATATGTGTTACTCATGATAGGTATATCATTTAGTCTTTTGACTTGAGATTACCAGAGACTTCAACATTAGGATCATAGTGATTTGACACAATCAAACGTTGTCTTAAACCGAACGATTATAAAAGGTTGTGATTAGTTACTATGTGAATAATGTGTGAAGGTGTGTAATCGAGATATAATTTGTCCCTCTCGTTTAGAGAGAGATATCAGTGGATCCATTGATATGTTAGACTAAAAATGGCAAAGTCCAAGTGAATTGATATGATCAACGTCACTTGGATGTTTTCAGTCTACCTATAGATTGAGACTAGTACGATTAAACATTAAGGGTGATTTTTCCATGCCTTATGTTTAATCAAAGGATATCGTACGACAAAAGGATATGATATATACTATTGATTGGGTTGTATCGATTATGACCTTCATGCAACTTGGGTAGTCATAATGCCTTGCTAGAGTCCGTTTATGACTCATGTACCAAAATGGTTTTGGTTCACTGCCAACGTTGCATGAACCCATTGGGTAGCACACAAAGAATGGTTTTGCGAGATTTTAAATGACTCGGAACAATGAATTTTATATGATAAAATTCATAATACAAAAAGTCCTTATGATGTGTCATATTAATACCACTTTAAGTAGGGGTATAATCGTATTTCACTTACCCGGCTTTATACAAGGGTTGTATAAATAGGCGTGTTAAGTGAATTCACATTACGGGAGAAATTAAAGTTGGAATGTAATTTTCGTTTTTAAAAAACGAGTTAGGTTTCTCAACTGTTCTAGAGTTTTTAGGTGGAGAACAAAAAATTGTTTTCGTGTTATTTTTCGGGCTAGCACTCGGATTCTCGGCTGTCGTTCGTGTGTGTATTTCTGATAAAGGACGTTTGTATCTGACAACGTCTTAAAACATTGATCAACACAAAGACGCAAACTAGCCTTTGAGGTATGGTTTACTTTTGTTTATCACTTTAATGGAATTCGGATTTGATCATGTTGGGGTTTCGAAATAAAAACTTACAATTTCCGCTACGTTTTGGACCCCAAAAACCCAACATTCACCTCTATAATTAAAGCAATATAATGGTAATATATTTTAAGAAATTCATAATTTCCCTCATCGGGTAATAAAACCTTATCTTTAGATTTAGGTGGGAAAGGCGGCTCACATTCACTTTTTGGAAGACCCTTGGTGTGATAACAAACCTTAAGCTAGTTGTTTCTCAAGTCTCTTCATGCTACCACAAAAACATCATTCCACCAACTCAAAAAGCGTAGCCGATGTTAGCCAACTAGTTGGAACTTCATGTTTTCTAGACCCTTAATGAATAGGGAAGCTAGTGAGATGAAACATCTATAGACCATTCTTGAACTAGTTAGGATATTTCCCTTGATGATAGAACTAGGTGGTTGCTCAACAAGAGTGGCCAATATACTTCCAAATCCATGTTTAAACTCCTTATAACCAAAAACCATGATCAGCCAGACTCTCCATATAAGTACATAAGGAAAGGGCCTATACCATACATCCCATAAAATTTGAGTTTTTGTTTGGCATGTGTCTCTTAAGAAGATTAACACTTGTGAGCGGCTTCAAAGGTGATCGCCTCGCCTTGCTACATCCCCTAACTGGTGCATACTATGCCAAAGGAAGAACGGGACTTTGGAGCACTTATTATTGAATTGCATATACCAAAGAGATCTAGAGGGCAATGCTCGCGGAGTTTGGGAGGGCAAACATCGTCATCAATGATTGGGACATATTTTTCCAAAGATATGTCCAAAAATAGAATAAAAAAAATAAAGAGATTCAAATTAGGGAAGGACGCTAGCAGTGGTTTGGATGCAAATAGATACCACATTCTAAAAACTCGACATTATACAAATAGGAAAAATCCAATCATATATGGTAGACCTAAGATAATTTGGGATGTATTAAATAGGAAGAATTTAAAGGACCATGAAAGCACATCAACTACATTAATTCGAGAGTGTAAGAGTTTGATCCAAGTAGCCAACCCCAACTAATTTGGGTTGAGGTTTTGTAGTTGTTGATGATGATGATGAAAATGGGAGATACAAAAGTTTGTTTTCTTTTCAAAAGACGTGCCATTTCTCTTTTAATTCATCATTGACATTTTCCTTTTTTATTAAAAACAACTCTTCATCATATTGCCTCCATACACCAATTTATTTACTGCACAAGTACATTTGGTAAAAAGATGCTCCACACATGATCTTACTCATTAGATGGGCTTGACTAAGGGATGGAATGAGGATAATTCCTGTTTATACATAAATGCGCACACATCAATGAATCTAGACTCTAAGGAAGACTCACCTAAGCATTTTTGCCCTCACAAAATCTCGCCGTCACGATGAACCATCCATCATCCTAATGACAATGTGATGTGCCGGTGAGAAACAGTGCACAAAAAGTGAATGAACTACCATGGGCTTCAATGGGTTGACCAAGTAACTCTTTCCCATCCCACTTTTTTCTAGAAACTAGACGCTAAACACTTTTCATCACCTAATGCCAAAGTACCCCCATCACTGCAGGAAACCTCCATAATAATTTTTTTTGAGATAAGAGCTTGATTCCTCTTCTTAATACTACACATTGATTAGCAGTGTCCATTTAGCTAAAGGCCTTTATACTGTCCTAACGAATCAAACAATGCTGTTTTAGCTAAAGGCCATTCTATTATATCCCAACGAATCCTTAAGAGAGCTCTTAGCCACTATACTTGCCATCCTAAAAACAAACATGAAATATTTGGGCTCAACCACAAGGATTGGAAGTTCAAATATCTAGAAGCTCCCATACCTTACAGGGTGAAAGTGTTCTCTTGATTGGTCTCCATTAAAAAGATATACATTTGTAACATCCTCCATATAAGCACGCGTTAATGCTGACTTTCCCTACTTGTTCTTTTTGCCAAGTTCGCAATGAATCTGTGGATCACCTTTTATGTTCAATGCTGACATGCACAGGAAAAGTAACTTGAAGATAAGGAGCCTTAATGAGAGAGACTAGGAGATAGCGCTAGAAATAAGGGGATTGAGTAACAACTTCATCATCTTTAAGAAGGCTTGGAGCTATTGATAATTGCTTCACTTTAGCGCCTATCTTGCAGATTATCTCGGGGAAAAAAAAAAAAGGAAATCTAAGGAGACATGGAAACAGGCTAGGGGGAAAAATCAGAATTCCACTATATTTGTAGCTTCTGGTGACAAGAAACTTCTTTAAGTATTATTGAAGAGAAGGAATGGAGATAAAATTGTAATTCCATTGTACCTAGCATCAGTAGGAATCGACTCTTTTTTTCCTTATTTACAGAATACAGCAATAACAAGAAGCCTCAATCCCAAAAAATTCATAATTTACATACTATCATTTGTAATGCTCTTTTAAGTGTAAAACCTTTTTACTAAAAATAAACCTACCTATCTATCTTCTATCTATAATATGTATTAATGTATATATATATATATATATATATACCCAAATAAATACCCATGTCGTGGGAATGTCATTTTAGGACCATTGAGTTTTGATCTAATGGTTAATACAATTGTGCATTAATTGGTACATATGGGTCATTAAATGCTTGACAACACACAAATACTTAGTTCCCATCACAAGGGTATATATTTATTTGAGCTCCATTGTATAAATACCCTATATTTGTACATAAAAGAGGCATTGTTGATGTAGCAATGAATTTCAGTAAAGAAACTAAAAGAAAACATACCCTTCCATCCGTTAGAAGCAAAGAGGCCTTCCTATTGAACCTTCAAAGTCACAGTAAACTTATGTATTTGAGAAGATCCTGTTTGAGGACTCTCTAATTCAAGACCATGCCAAAAGTCTAATATTTGTTGTGATGACCGAACATCCAAACTATCACTTCTGAAGTCAACATCAATACGCTGCTTCTCGTGTTGATCAATTGTTTCTGCAATGACGTCTACTTGAAACAATTCAAACAGAGTCCAAGAAAGTATTCTCTGATCCTCAACAATTTCCGAAATTCCATTTATCTTTTCCATAGAACATTTCAGTTTTGCATGATGCCCATCAGTAACCAATTCACAATCTTTACTGTTCAGAATGAGTGCTATATATGTACAGCTTTTCGCACTATGTTTTTTTCTTTGCTCAAGTATATCTGCCAAATAGAGGGATGACATTTTCTGTTGAGGTCCAGCTTCCATGCCTTCATCAATTGCTGCTTGTTTCACAGAAAGGGGGAAATGAAGTGATATGCTAATATCCTCCGACCTCATGATGAAAGAAACATTGTCTTCTATCTTTTCGGATGAAGTAGAAATTGAACACCCTTGAGATTCGGTATCGTTATGAAGCAGTTTTACAGGAACACTTATTGGGAGTGAGTTTGAATCAGCATTTGACTCATTTATGAATGAAGTTTTAAACAACTTTTTAGAGTAAGAAACAAGAAGCTCAATGATCTCACTCCAATCTAACAAGTGTAACCAAACATGAGCAGACATCAAATCAACCAAAAGCTCATATCTGCCTAGATCTGATCTAGAGAGATGGATAATGAGACCATATGAACTATGATCCTCAGACAAGAACTCTACAAGTGTAGAAGAGCTACAAAAAGAATGCAGCAAAAGATGAGAGCAATAAATATCCATTCCTATGGGTACGTCATCTCGAAAAGATGCACAGAAGTCAAATTGCAAATCTGCCTTAGCAATCACCTGCGATGAGATGAGATGGCTTCTTCTGTAGCAACCTAAGTTTATTGACATTGAACTTGCCAGAATTTTGATGTCTGTAAAGCTCATGTCTGAGACCTTTGGCAGAACCACATTGCCTTCTTTTAAACTTTTACTGAACTGCAGAAACTGTAAGACATCAGACGTAAAACCCTTAGATTTGATGTCAATTAATGAGATCTGATCGATAACATCCAGGACTGCTTCAACTCCAAAAATAAAGCATTCATCTGCATAAGATAATAAAAAGAGAAATGAGACGTATCAAATACAAAATGATTATTATACATGTTTTCCACATTTAATAATAACATAGAGCCACAAGAGATGCACCTAACAATAATCTATAGGAAGAGTATTCTAATTGCAAGTATTATCTCTCTTAGCTATCTATTGGTTAATCAAAAGAAGAATTTAAATTAATAGTCAGGTACATCAATTTATGGTCAGCTTGAACTCCGCTTTTGACGTGATAAAAGAATTAAAAAAAAAAGGTGAATGTCACTTTCTCAAAAAAGAAAAAAAAAAGTCTCATAAAAACAAAAACACAAGGGAATCACCTTCACTAAAATCAGAGTGGCTCTAGACACATTCATCCACCCCATGATTGTTATTACTAGTGTCATTTTAGTATTATGAATGACTAGTATTCATTACTAAACGAAAGTGTTATACTAGAATTTAGAACAACGTCTAGCTGATATCTTACCTTCAGCCACAACTTGACAATTCTGAATTCTCATCATGACATACGTTGGAGGCGTCTGCTCACTAAGACCATCACTGTTGCACGGAATTCTAATCCATAAATCAGCATTCATTTGTGCAATTAAGGGAATCTTTTTATGTTTCACATCTTGATCAAGGTCTGCAGAAACAAATTCACCATCTTTGGGTAACACCAGGAACAAACATAAATCCCGTCCAAAGAAATTCAGAACACAGAAATCATTTGCAACTTTATTTACTCGAACCATACAATCAGAAGGAACATCTGCAAAAGCATCTTCAAATCTGTTACACTGTCTGAAACTGCAGTATAATTGGCGAAGTTCAAGATGCAGACATTCATGCTTATTGCTTTCTAAGGGTAATATCAGCAAGCAGTCTAGTATCTCCAATTTATATATGACACGGGTATGACCAACAGTATCATTGTTATTGTTGTTGCTGACTAAGCAAGGTTCACTTTCATTGGAAGTCCAATCCGGAAGAGAAAAATAACCAATTAACATTGCCAAAAAATCAACTGGCAACAAACAACATACATGCTGAATGCCAATGCTTATTTCAATTTCGGGGACTAGTCTTTTTTCTTTTTTGAGGCAAATGTTTAGAATAGGAGAAAGATCTGGTACAGAAGAATCCCATAGAACTTCATGACGATCCTGGGCGGACCAAGATGAAGAGACAAGGAGTCCCTCAAGAGAGCATAACATAGTGAAGTAATCAGAGTCATAAATAATAAGCGAGGATTTAGAGACTGGCAATGTAACAGCTCCAATGATGCAGGAAGCATCATGAAAGTGCACTTTGGTTCTATTAAAAATCAAATCTAAGACGACTATATCAGTGTCATACGTTCTTCCACATTCAGAAGATGCACCAAGAGAACATGAAGGTTTTGTTGCAGGTACGCTAGACATGTGAGTTCTCTGCACCTCACTGAATCTCGGGATTTTGACAGAATTATTATCACACACCTTCAAGGCTTTCCTCCATTCAGGAATTCCATAAATAAGAGATTCTTCTAGGTTACCGAGAGAACCTGAGTTTTTAATTGTGATGAATGGAAATTGATCCAAGGGTATACCACTCAACAGACTATCAGATTCCACTTCAAAGAAATTTGAAAATCCAAAGCGCGGAACATCAAAATCAGGCAATAGTATTGTACCCTCGTTTTCCTTACTGACAAGAGAGGATGTCATGGCACTTGTGCCATATCCGGATAATTTACTACCAAAGTTAAGCAGCAAACCAAATATAGCAGGGTACAAGTGCAGATCAATATCATTCAACCACAATCTGTACTTATGAGAGAGCAAGCCTTCACTTTTTTGAGTTTTATAATGTAGAAGGAAGCATCCGTTAGCTGATATATTACTCTGACCACAATCATCCCCAGCAACGCCAATTGCATCACCCATACCATGCTTAATTCCAGAGTTACCAAGAGATATGCTCCTAGAAGAGCACAAAGTACGGCTAAAAGTTTCACTAACAGACGAGCATGCATTGATCGTTATTGTCTTAAGACTGATATGATACTCCATGAAATGGAGAAAACAATACCTGCAATCATAGTTTGAGATGGAGTTATGAATTATTACTTTCAAGTAACAGAAAAAATGCGAAAAGAGTCAAGAATTACAGCACTGCAACCAAGATCAATGTTGCAGACTCTAGCTCTATGAATGAACGCTTAAAGCAGTCGAAGCAGCAAAAGGGAAAATAAAATACATAGGTTGGTTAAACTGAGGCATGCCATGATTTAAATTTCACAATCCAGGACAGTTTACTCCCAACTAATTGCAATGACACAGACCAACCGAACTATTCGCCTTCCTTCTCAAAATCCAATATAGAAGGCAATGGATGGCGGAAATCCTAAAGCATTCATCATATTCGACATTGTCTGCATTACAATTTTACTCGCATCTAGTCTGTTTCACTAGACGGGATACCTAGTCTCGACTATAATTACTCGCACTTAGACCGTTTCGCCTGGCGGGAGACTTCATCGAGACGGAGCATGCCAACTCTATCCGTATGACATGTATGCATGACCAATCAATTGGCAAAATGCAATGCAGCCTAAATTACAAATGCAGATACAAAGATAAATTCAATAAACAATAAAGGTCACTATAGGTTTTACTTACCTAACATCCTCGAGTTGTTTTTGATGATGTTAGGAGTATGTGGAAGAAGTAAGAGAAAGAACAAGCTTAGGAAACTTTGGGGATTTCTTTATGTTCTTTCTTTTTGTATAATGATCTTATCATTATTGTGTTTTGGGCTTTGGGCTATGAGCTAGTCCGATATACTACTTTAAGATTTCTCGAAGGAGTACATGACAATAATGATAGTATAATGATGAATACAGATTTGAGTTTGATACAACTGTTTGTGTTGATTGTTACGAGTTATAAGTTATGATATATGAACTGTTGTGGATATTGGTGGGGATGAGTCCTTTTAGGCCTTCTCCCACTATTGTTTATCAGGTATTTTGGATTTTCGACAACCCTATTTACAGGGGAGACTTTGCCGAAATTTTATTAGAAATGGAAATCTTAATTTGATCCATCTAAGGGAATAGAGAACTTGAATTTGACTTGAGGATAAATAAATATGTCAAGGATTACAAAGATTTAACGTTTTCAATGAAATCAATCAAGGAATTTAGAGATTGACTAGATTATCAGAGGTTTTGAGATAATCTAGGCCGTTCAAATGGATAAAAAAAGGTTGTGATTATTAGCACATCAATGTAAGTAACCCGGATACAACAAGAATAACAAAGCCTCAATCACAACTTAGTTGGTGTTGGCTTCATGGATCAAATGCTTCCCTCCCAATTCCTTGGAATTTATACGTAGTACTTGAAATAAATATTTAGTTTTGCATCATCTAAAATGTTTCTATCATATATAAGTGCCTTCTAGAAAAGTTGGCACTATCTATAAACATTTACGGACAAAATAAAACTAATAATTGCAAATTATGTCATTTCTCATCTTGGATGGAAGTCCAGTTACTTTTGTATAACTTTGTTTCCACGTAATTATTAATTCGGTGTTTGAAAACATCTAACTCTTTTGATTGGAGTTTGAAAACATCTAACTAATTCGTGGAAATGTGGAAAAGTTTGAGGAACTTCCAAACCTTTTCAGTAACCCAAAATCATGTTTTCTATTAAAAAGAGAATTTTTGGTGTCTTCGTAAAATTACCAAGAGTTGTTATGAACCTGTGTTACTTCCTAAATAGAGTTTAGTGCTCAACTTTTGTGCAAGATGGTAAGTCATAGTGGACTTGTTCTCAGAGTCCAATTGTCTTTCAGAAAGTGTTTCACGTTTGATAGAATTATTCTTTTGAAAAAAGAAAAAAACAGGCCTTTCTTCAAATCAGTACTGTAATAGAATACTAAGGAGTAAGGAGTATAGAATGCAGAAATTCGTGATCAGAAAACCAAGGTATCATAAGCTCTGTCTCTAAGCAAATTCAGCAAGAGACATATAAAAATCTTCAGTGTAGGAAAAGCGTATGCACGCAATGACACGTACACGGACCCATAAGCTTCATGAATACTGAAAAATAATAAATTTTACCCTGGAACTTACCCCATTTCTAACTCCTCAAGAACAAGGAAGAGGACCAAATTATTTTCTGCATAATCTGCAATATTGGCATGAAGATTAACATGCTGCAACTTAGCAGAGACAGAAAAATTAAAAACATTATCAGCAGCTGACTCTGGTTTTGGAACAACCAGGCAACGAAGCATTCCCATAATTGCAACATATATTGGCACTGAGAAATGAATATCAAGTGGTGATGAAGTAAGCTGAACCTGCATTAGACAGCAAAGAAAAAACAAACATAAGATTCCCGCCCTATTGAACACCTTACTAAACCAAAGTGAACAAAAACCGTGTGAACCACTCGTGAAAATGTTTTCCTTCCCCTTGAGAAAATTTGTAACAAACGACATCATAACAATAATGAATTGACCTCATATGATCTACATCTACTAGGCATTCAAAATCAAAAGAAAAAACAAAGAGAAGTACTGACACATACAGTCCTTTTCGTTTACACTTAAATACATAGAACAGTTACCAAGCGCAAATCAATCTGTTCATTATCAGGTATTACTGAGACTTGTCCGTCTTTATTTAGTCAAACCCTAACCAAATCACATAATCACTACCAAATTGTTCTTGTGCATGTGGAAACTTAAAACACAAATCGAACTGAAATGCTCAAATTATTTAGTTTTTTCCTAACACATGATTAGAAAAAAAAAACACTATATAATTTGAGAATTTTAGTTCGATTTGTGTTTTTTCCTAACACATAATTCACTAAATCAAGTACAATGGAAGAGTTTGATCCATGTAGCCGACCAATTAATTTGGGACTGAGGCTATGTTGTTGTTTCCTAATACATAATTACAAATGACATGCAACCAAAAATTTACAAATCTTCTTACCAAGTTAATGGGAAAAAATATACTCCTACTAAATATAAGCATATTAATTAATAAAAAACCAGAAGTTTGTGCCAAGTATAACAATGAATAAGTTTGAACTCGTTAAAAATATGAACAACAAAATATTTGAAGTGATCGAACCTATTAAAATCGAACTAACAACTTTATAAAACATATTAATATACTAATACAAGATATTAAAAGAGAAAGACAAAAGAAAAGAACATGTCCTTTTATATGTCTGGACAAAATTTAAATCTTGTTGGCACTTGGATAAAGTTATTAGTTAATGATAAAAATAAAAATAGAGGAATAGAAAATATTCATGCAAGGATTTACATGGTCTGGTCCTACTACCTACATCCAATGGAGGAAAGGAGAGGGAATGATGTCCCATGCTTCTCTACTTATAACTTAAAAAATTTCTATATTTATAGAGTTACAGGGATATTTACATTTAAAGAAACTTCCAAAAAATGTGACAATCAACTAATCAACTAATCAACCAATCAATATGACTCGGGCACATGGTGATCAAATAAGAAGACACAAGTTGTATCCAATACATAGTCGTTCTTTCTTTCAACCACACCATTCTATTGTAAGATGAATACAATAGGATTCACGGAAGGTAAGAGTATATCAAAAATAATCTCTGGCATTATAAGACCGAAACCTTCTTGACCGTAGTGCCAAATTGAATCTACACCACCATATGGAATTGTGGGATAATGAGGCTTAAATCGGATTTGTTTATTTCAAAATAAGAATACAAGAGACTCTAGTGCAATCATCAACAAAGGATACAAGCCAACATGCAGTGAAAATACTAGGAGTGTGTGCGAGTTTCCAAATATCACTAAGAAATAGGTCAAAAGGAATGGATCTTTATTGCTGAATGAAAAAGGCAGACGTCTTAGTTTTGCAACTTCACACGTCCATATGGAACAACAACAACATAGCCTCAATCATATTCTTCCTTGCGCAACCACGCAAAAGCCAAAATAATTAATGAGCGGGCGTTGGTTGCATTTGTTAACCCACGTCCATATGGAATAGTAGCAACAAGAGCATAGCCTCAATCCCAACTTAGTTGGGGTTGGCAACATGGATCAAACTCTTCTGTTGCACTCGATTTTTAGTGCACTTGATGGCGTGCTTTCCAAATCATTTCAACTCCTCCTAATTAATGCATCCCAAATTTACTTCAGTCTACCTCTATCTCGTCAAATTTCTTTAGTTTCTATTGATTCAAATTTTCTAGTAGGGGCATTTTTAGGGCGTCTTTGGAGATGTCCAAACCACCGCAACCACCATTCCCTAATCTTTGTGTCAATTGTTGATTTGGTATTACTCCTACTTTTCTTTGAATTTCTATATTTCTTATTCTTTCTTTACGGATTTTACCACACATCTACCTAAGCATCCTCATTTCCGCTACATTCATTTATGTACTTGTTTCTTTCTTTATCGCCCAACATTCATTTCCATAAAGCATAGCTGGTCTTATCGGGATCCAATAAATTTTTCCTTTTAACTAGGTATGAATATTTTGATCACGGATCACACATGTTGCACTCGACCATTTCTTCCATCCAGCTTGAATTCTATGTGTGACATCGTTCTCAAAATTACCATCATTTTATATAATTGATCATAGATATCTAAAATGGTTCTACTTCTCCTAATCTTACCACTCCATCATCTTGATGTCTAGTATTTCTAAACTCACAATGCATGTATTCAGTCTTCGTCCTACTCAATTTAAAGCTTTTAGATTCCAATGTATTCCTTCAAAGTTCTAATTTGCTTCATCTCTTGTTTCGTCCACTAATACAATATCAATTGCAAATAACATACACCATGACATATCCTCTAGAATATGCATATTTAATTCATCCATAACTAAAGTAAAGAGATATATCGATCCCTAATGTATCCAATTGTAATGGAAAATTCTTTTGTAGTTCCACCAAATATTTCTATACTCGTTACTACTCCACGTCCATATGGAAATCGAAAAGAAAGTTGTCGGTAGCAAGGCTTGAACCTTGGTCAACTCCTAGTCTCCTACTTTGTGTTTATTTATCAACACTTATTTGATATGGTTACTCTCTAAAAATGTCAACAAACTTAGTTAAGCCTTCCTAGGCCCAATCCATATCTACTTTGGGAGGGCATGAACAGTCGAGTATAGAATCATGCACAGGCAACTCACATCGAGGTTTAAAAATCAGGCTCGCCAAGTGTATGTGTCTACACTCTTCCAACCCACAATTAATTTGAGGGAGGGGAGACGAGCTTCATTTTGTGCCCTCTCATGAGTGACACGAACCCATCGTCAAGTAAGTTCACTAAGCGAATGGAAAGTTTTTTAGTTGTCCTAGGACTAGTTTAGCATGCCAAGTGTCCAACCACCCGAACATGCCCTAAGTGACTCGAACAAAGAAACATGACCTTAAGAGAGAACTTCGCTTGCCAACTAGCGAATCTTAAGGCAATGGCCACCTCAAAACTGATTTTTGATAGCCCACCCGCTTGTTTGCTTCATCGTAAATGCTCAGATTGACGTAAAAAACCTTCAAACAACAAATGAATGATTTACCTCTACCCAATGTCAAGTGATTTGATTGCATTAAACATATTCGTAAAAAACAAAACAATATATGAAACTACACTGACTGTATCAAACTAACAAAATTAATAGAGCAATATAGTGTCATGCATGTTACTTTTTGCATATGTTGTATTCAAAATAAATATTTTAAGCAAGTGTATTGTGATTATTACGCTTTATAGTTGTATAATTACGTGTACTTTTAACATATTTTAAAAATATTTTGAGTTGTTTAGCATATATAAAGAAATTCCGTGAACTTCCATACACCGCCAAGTTTTTACATAACTTCCCCTCGTCGAATTAACCTTCCCTGAATTATTTCCCAATTTTGTGTGAGTGAAGTTTGGGGCAAAGTCCAAGTTCAAAACCTTGAATATTATACAAGGACCTAAAGGTCTACTAGTACAACAGTATAGCCTCAGTCCCAAATTAATTGGAGTCGGCTACGTAGATCAAACTCTTTCATTGTACTCAATTCAGTGCAATTGATGGCGAGTTTTACAAACCATTCAAATCCCTTCAATTTAATGCATCCCAAGTTAAGTTTGGTCTACCCCTACCTCGTCGAATTTCTTCAATTTCTATTGAGTCAAGTTTTCTAGTGGGGACATTTGTAGGTCATCTTTGCAAGTGACCAAACCACCGTAATTGCCCTTCCCTAATCTTTGTGCCAATTGGTGCTACTCCTACTTGTCGTTGAATTTCTATATTTCTTATTCTATCTTTACGAGTTTAACCACACATACACCTAAGCATCCTCATTTCTGCTACATTCATTTCATGTAGTTGTTGTTGTTTTACCGCCCAACATTCACGTCCATAGAACATAGCTGGCTTAATCGCGATCCTATAAAATTTTCCTTTTAACTTAGTAGGAATATTTCGATCATAGATCACACCTATTGCACTCCTCCATTTCTTCCATCCAGCTTGAATTTTATGTGTGACATCATTCTCAATATTACCATCATTTTGTATGATTGATCATAGATATTTAAAGTAATTCACCTTAGGAACTTCTACTTCCCCAAATTGATTATCTGATATTGTTGTTTCTCTTCTTAGCCTATTGCCAATTATCATCTCCCAAGTTTCATAGTATGATTCATAAGTTTAATTCCCTGGTAGTTTGAACAACTTTGAATGTCTCATTTATTTTTGAAGATTGGTACAAGCGTGTTTCTTCTCCAATCCATGAACATCTTTTTTTTTATTATTTTTAAATTTTGTTGAAAAGTTTTGTTAACCAAGCCAATCCAATTTCTCCTAAGCATTTCCAAACCTCTATGGGTATTTCATCAAGGCCACGTGCTTTCCCTATTTTCATCCTTTTCAATGCATCTTTAACTTCTGAAATTTTAATATTGTGTGTATAGTTTACACTTCTTTCTTGGTGTGAGTTTTCATCTACTATGATATCAACTTGGCCATCATTAAATAAACTATCGAAGTAGCTTCTCCATCTCTCCTTAATATCATTTTCGCGCATTAAAACATTTTGATTTTTGTCCTTAATACATCTTACATGACTTAGGTCTTGTTTCTTTTTATCACTTAATTTGGCTAGCCTATAATATATTTTCGCCATCTCTATAACCTAACCTTGTATATAGATCTTCCATGAAATTTGTTTTAACTTGACTAACAACTTTTTTAGTTTGTTTTCTAGCTTCTCTATAGTGATTATATGCATCTTCATCTTGACACTTAGGTATTTTCCTATACATCTCTCTTTTACTATTAATTGCTCTTTGAACATCCTCGTTCCACCACCATGTTTATTTTTTTGGTGGTCCCGAACCTTTGGACATACCTAACACGTTTGATGTTGCTCTCCTTATGCAACTACACATTTCTAGCCACATTGTATTCGCATCTAAATCAAGATTCCAAACATTTTCCTTTAATAGTTTTTCTCTAAACTCTACTTGTTTACTATTTTTTAGGTTCCACCGCTTTATTCTAGGGTCCTTGTTTCTTTTATTCCTATTAAGTCGCCGTTTTAGCTTAATATCAAGTAATACTAACTTATGTTGGGTAGTTAGCGCTTCACCAGGTATTACTTTGCAGTCTCTACATATTTTTCTATGTATTTTTCTGGTTAAAAGAAAATCTATTTGACTCTTGTTATGACCACTACTAAAAGTAATCATGTGCGACTCCCTTTTCTTAAAACTAGTATTTGCTAAGACAAGATCGTATGATGAAGCAAATTCTATGATTGATTCTCCTTCTTCATTTCTATTACCGTAACCAAAACCTCCATGAACTCTCTCGAACCCATCATTACTTGCCCCCACATGCCCATTTAAATCTTCTCCAATAAAAACTTTTTCATCTAATGGTATACCTTGCATAAATCCATTAATATTGTCCCAAAATTTGCGTTTCATTGCTCTCGTTTAATCCAATTTGTGGTGCATAGGCACTAAGTATGTTATTTTTTTCATCTCCAATAATTAATTTAACTAGGATCATTCTATCTCCCATTCTCTTAACCTCTACGACCTTATCCTTAAAATCATTATCCAAAAGAATTCCTACCCGTATTTTCTATCTATACAAGTGTAGCACAATTTAAACCCTTTGTTTCCTATTTCTCTACTCTTTTCTCCAACCCATTTTGTCTCTTAAAGGCAAGCAATATTGACTCTTCTTCTAATCATAGTATCTACTAATTCTATTGACTTCCATATAATTGTTCATATTCCATGTTCCTAAACAAGTTTTTTCTCCCTTTTTTGTTTGTTTTCCTTTTCTATTTCTATTTTTTTCCAAAAGATCTCGTCTCGTTATCTATGATTTTGTTTTTGTTTTCGTGTTTGTTTTGAACTAGCTTCTTTACCTACACCTGTCATCTGTGTGGAAACCCTTGCTCATTTTTCTTCACATTCGGGCGACGATGTGAAGGGACTAGCTTCTTTACTCACACATGTCCTTTGTGTGGGAACCCTTGCTTATTTTTCTTCAAACCCAGGCGGCAATATGAAACACACCCTTGCTCATTTCTCACTGCACCCAGGCTCCGATGCAGTGCGTCAATAGGTGGGAACGCCCCAACGTTTATATGTGTTTGATCCATTTCATGAGGACATATAAGTAAATAAATACATAATATATCACAGGCCTCTAACGAAATATTTTTTTGTCTGTCTAGAGATCTCATGTGCGTCTCCTAAGCACCGCCCCACCTAGGCAAAAGAAATCCCCTCAGGATCACCTTGCGATCCTTGCATCGTCGTACTGAATCTTTCTGGTTTCTCTAGTCATGGTAGTGGACATGGAAGAACGAGCCATAACTAGGAAGTTTTATCGTGCTCCTCAATCGAACACACTAAGTTTACTAAAAAAGGATCCCAAGTTGACGATGACGAAGCCATACACGGCCTCTATTGAAAAGGTTATGATTTGAAAAAAAAAAAAGAGTAGGTATTTAGAGGAAGATCTGTTGGCAACACAAGGTAAACGAACACGTCATGTTTCTTTGCAAGTCCAATCATATTCCTAAGTCATGGTCTTAAAATAAATAAATAGTAGGGCAAAATAGCACCACACAATGTATATCATGAGTGAGCTTATGTATTGAGAAAACATTCACTGACAGCTTTTGAACATCAATGACATTTTCAACTGTAAATGTTGGAGTTAGGGGAATGTCCCATATGCATGCAACTGTGGTTTAGGAGCCAATCGCAGTAGCCATTTTCCTATTACTTCGACAAAGGCTACAAGAATGGAAGGCATGAGGAGAGTTAAACGTGTCAATTGCCCCAAAATCTATAATCCGAGAATTTGAAAATGATCAATTAGAACCTTTAAACCTCATTGAAATAAGAGTCACCTAAATGGACCAATGAGTTGATACCTGAGGGTTTATCAAGTCTTTCAACAAACAAATTTTCACTTGAATGCCCCCTATGCATGATGCAGTGGTTAACGAGCCATGTGAGTGGCTATTTTTCTATTACGCGGACAAGAGCTATAAGAATGTAAGGCATTAAGAAAGTTGGTCCTGTAGTCAGTTGCTCCAAAATCTTTAATCCAAGAATTTGAAAATGATTTATCTAGAGCCCTTAAACCAAATGGAAATAGGAAAGTCATCAAAATGGAGCAATGATTTATCTCACCATTCCATTTCAGCATGGTTGAACTCCAACTGTTCTGAAGGATTAACTTCAATAGTCCTATTAGAAGATCATTCTCCCTTTGCAAATGAAAATTCTGGCGAAGAAGACCACAATTAACTTTTAGTAAGGGTAAATAGTACAATATATCCTAACGTTTCAGACTTTTCACAAATATATTCTAACATTTCAATTCTTACTAACTTATCCTAACGTTTTAAAATTGCCTAAAATGTATCCAATGAATAATTTAGCCTAAATGATTGATGATGTGGCATTCAACCCTAGCGCTGTTAAATATGAGTTGAATTAAACCAGTTTAATCAAATTGAAAACATTAATCAACCGAACCTTAAAAAAGAAAAAGAAAAAACTATCAAACCCAACTAAACCAAAGCAAGCCCTAGATTAACCCCAACGAGCATGGTGTCCATGAGGTTAGTAAGGTTGAAGGTGGTGGAGGTGCGGTGGTTGGGGGAGTGTAGGGGGAGGAGGAGTTTGTTGGCACCTTCACTAGTCTGTTCACGGTGCTTGATTTGTAGAACACAAGGAGTTGTGTGTAATTGAACACAAGGGGTCTGCAAATCAAAGAGAAGACGAAGACTATTTTTTTAAGGCAAGACGAAGATGACTTCAAGTAACGGCGTTAGGGTTTTTTTAACATTTGAATGTCATGTCATCAATCATTTGTGGACTAAATTATTCACATGATACATTTTATAAAATTTCAAAGGTTTAGGATAAATTTGAAAAAATTGAAATGTTAGGAAAAATTTGTAAAAAGTTCCAAAGGTTATGAAAATTCTAGCGAAGAAGACCACAATTAACTTTTGGTAAGTCAGTAAAGTAATCTGGTGAGGCGGGGCTGCTGATTATAGCTTTATGCTATAGCTCTGGGAAATGACTCTGCTGCAATAAAGATAAAAGAAAGATCTGTCCGGGTAGAAATACTACGTAGGTTCTAAGTTTGAAGTCTGGTCTCAGTCCGTCCAAGGTAGCTTTCTCGTGACGCAATAGCGTTGAGGAATGAAGGAAGAAATGCTTCTAGAAATGAAGTTGAAGTATGTCTGGCAATGAAGGCCAAATATGAATTCTGAATGAACCCTAAAACATTGACTCCATAGTAAAAATATAAATAGAAAAATAGAAAAATGGACACACAAATATTTAAGTGTTTCAACCATGTGACCCTACATCCACAGGAAGAAAGAAGAGGGAAAACTTCAAAAAAATGCGTCGATAAGCCAACCAATCAATCATTTTCTTTCCTTTTCTTGCAACAGTAATTAATAAGAGTTGATCATCTCTTTCCTTTTCTAAAACAATATTTTATATTTCTCTGTACTGTCAAAGTTTTAGAAAACATCCCACATTGAATTAAACTTCCTAGATTAATTTCCAAAATTTTACTAATCAATGACATAAAAATAATTTGGGATTGAGGCTATGTAATGTCATAAATATAAGTCAAGTTTTCTATCCTAGATATTATCTTTATGAAATGAAAAATGACACCATTCTTTAACCTAGTCATGATACCATAAACCAAGGTTCAAGTTCTCACTTTACACATAGATTTTACTATAACCTAGAGGAAGGTTCAAAAGATATGGTCTAGTAAGAAAACATACCGTGGGTGTACTTGGAGATAACAATTAACAACAAATTATCACGTAAAAGAAATGCGACAATTCTATCCCATTAACCATTCGGAAACCAATCAGAAACCTTTAGTTTTATATTATAAATTTTCAAGTGATTAAGTAGTAGCCCAAAAGTAAAGAGTCCAAATTTAAATATACAAGTCATAGGTAATGAACTGCCTTCAGTAATAATTAAGGCTTGAAAACCTGAATAACAATTCCACAATAATAAACAGAGAATTAAATACCTCCAATTGTTTGAGCTGTGATTCATATGGGATTATACAAGACATCAAGGTAACAGAAGCATCAAATCTTTCAAAAATCGTCATTTCTTGACGGCAGTCGGGCAACACAATCTTCACCTGATAGACACATGTTCCCAATAAAATAAGGGAATTGACGCACTTGCAAATAAAATTAATGTAACAAAAAGAAAATATGTGCAAAGAGATCAAGGGAGTTATTGATATTGCTTAGAAAACATTTACCTTGAAATCACTGAATAAAACTTTAAATTGCTCGTACAAATCCTGACTCAAAACACCTGCTGATAAATCCTCAGTAGATTTTGAACATTGGAAGTCTGCAAGCAGACAGTTTTGTTGGTTTCCGCCCACTGATACAGAAGCTTTCGTCGCACTCACAGATTTAAAGTTAATGGCTCCCAATTCCAAACGCTGCAAAATTGAGTTAACTGGTTGAAAACAGCTTCAAGACATAAGTGATACCAAAATAATAATTTTGAGGGTTCAATTACCGTTGAAATAAAATTTTATGCTCAGAAAGTACCTAAAAAGGTACGCCAAACTGCACAATAGAAAATTGCGAGACACTCTATGTTTACAAAATTTCTTTGATGGATCATTCTTTATAGGCCAATGATTTTCTAGTCATATTTTCTTTTCTTAATGGCATATGAAGTTTAGAAATTCAAAGTTGGATTCAAACTGCAGATGAGTAGAAAAACTAGGTCATGGCTAAGTCTAGGGGTGTCACATTCTGAGCAAGATCATGGGAGTACAAAAGAAAATTTTGTGATGGACCAAAAGCTTGTTAGCTCAGGAGGTTCAAAAGCAAAGGGACAGGGATGAAGTTACCCCTCACCTAAAAGTTTAGTTGATGACAACAACAACAACAACAACAACAACAACAACAACATAGCCTCAGTCCCAAATTAACTGGGGTCGGCTACATGGATCAAACTTTTCCATTGTGCTCGATTAAGTGCGATTGATGGTGAGCTTTTCAAACTATTCAAATCCCTCCTAATTAATGCATCCCATGTTAACTTTGGTCTGCCCCTACCTCGTCGAATTTCTACAGTTTCTATTGAGTCAAGTTTTCTAGTTGGGGCATTTGTAGGCCGTCTTTGCAGGTGACCAAACCACCGCAACCGCCCTTCCCTAATCTTTGTATCAATTGGTGCTACTCCTACTTGTCTTTGAATTTCTATATTTCTTATTCTATCTTTACGAGTTTTACCACACATCCACCTAAGCATCCTCATTTTTGCTACGTTCATTTTATGTAATTGTTGTTGCTTTACCGCCCAACATTCACTTCCATAGAGCATAGCTGGCCTAATTGCGGTCCTATAAAATTTTCCTTTTAACTTAGTAGGAACATTTCGATCACAAATCACCCATGTTGCACTCAGCCATTTCTTCCATCCAGCTTGAATTCTATGTGTGACATCAGTCTTAATGTTACCATCATTTTGTATGATTGATCCTAGGTACCTAAAGTGGTTTACCTTAGGAACTTCTACTTCCCCTAATTTTACCACTCCGTCATCTCGATGTCTAGTGTTTCTAAACTCACAGTGCATGTATTCGGTTTTCGTCCTACTCAACTTAAAGCCTTTAGATTCTAATGTATTCCTCCAGAGTTCTAATTTCCTATTCACTCCATCTTTAGTTTCATCCACTAAGACAATATCATCTGCAAATAGCATACACCATGATATAAAAGTTTAGTTAATGACAAGTGATGAAATAGGGAGAAGAAAAGACAGATCTCTAAAGGAGAATATAAAATTTCAAACATCATTAGTCAGTAGCATCCTAATAGAGAAAAAAAATTATAGCAAAAAAATTAGCAACATCTGATGAAAGCTTCCAAGAGCCAGTCAAATGTAATTCATTGCGCCATTTAAGAGTAGGAAATTGAGGTTCTACTCAGATCTGCTAGGTGGGCATTCTGAACTAGTTAGACTGGCTCAAACCAACAGGAGATCTTGACCTAACCTAAAACTTCGTTTGAGGAGCAATGGGACACCCCAAACCCTCTTGACTTGAATAAGTAGCGCTTTGAAATGACCTCTGTGGTAAAGAAAAATCTTGAAATCCTAACATTATTTGTACAGGTGCAGGCCCAAATGACGTTTAAACATCTTCACTTTGCTTCATCCAAACTACTTTGAGGCATACTTCCAGCTTGATTCTTTAGATTTGCCTATATAAAAATTACTTATAGTTGAGCCTATAGATGTTTGGTAGGTTTTCGGTTAAGAATGAGATCAAATGATTGAAGCAGTAAGCCGATTCATAAGTAGGATACAAGTGAATGTGTGTTTGACCTGATTAAGTCTTTCTACTGCTTATAATGATGATTGTGATTTGTGAGTTAAGAACTGAACTCTACGAAGTGATTTCAAAAATTATAAACGAACAAACTTAGGTAGAAAGATTCTGATGTTAATAAATAAACAAAACCAAGAGAAGCATAAGAATATGTGATGAGGTGACCAATATGTTCAAGTTCTTCAAAATTTACTGCAGCCTTAGCTATATAGCAGAAGCTTGAACTCGAAAATCCATTATGATAGTTACCATGGAAAAAAGAATGTAACAACTTCATAAATTTGTAACACAAGTCTTGGATTATGAATAGAGGATCTAGTGAAATGAATTTAAACAATAAATATTTGTTTATCTTAGAGTCTAAAGAAATAGTGAATAGTCAGAGTGACCAACCTGAGGTAAGTTAGATTTAAATTGAATAGGAGAAAAATATGAAATGAATGTTCCTTGATATATAGAACTTGCATTATTACATTTAGTGAAAGCTTATTTCTTCTTATGTACATTCAATTTGAAACATAAAATGTCTTTAACAATTGGATTGCTTATTTGATTGAGAAAGTATGTTTATACTCATAACTGAGACAGAGAGATACATAGATGTTTGCATGTTGTCATGGGCTACTTAAGTAAGAGGAGAGTTTGCCAAAACTATCTAAATAAATTAGGAATTAGATATTAATTGTGATTCGCTAAAATTGTCACCAAGACTATTATAGGGTTTTGATAAGTCCGTATTTTTGTTGCATTTTGCCTAGTAATTGATGTGTTTAAAGCGCCAAAACCTCTAAAAAGTGATCTTATAGTCTCCTCTACCTGATTGTCAGGGTTTTTGGAGCTGTAAATCGATTAAGGAGTGAAACCGGAGGGGGTTGGAGAAGCTGCAAGTCAAGACAAAGAAGTCCAGAATTCTGCCCCCAGCACCCTAAGATGTAACACACGGTGCCCCACACAGAGCATAGGAGGAAATTGCCATTCCAACATCGTTGAAAATGTGTTTAAGGGTTTATGTATCTTTGCTTTAGGAAAAACTTGGAGAAACTTGAGTTGAAACTCGATTATGTCAAGCTAAACTCACCGGATCTACGCCGGAGGTGAATCGAATCATTTAGTGTTGCTTCTATTGTGAGATCTATTTAATACATATTCATTATTCATTTCATTGTTCTATCTTCTTTGGTATTGCATGATTTTATGTTATAGATCTAGGATTGTTGTAAAGGGCCCATACATGATCGAGGTGGAGAACTTCAGCCAGTGAGTCAATTGCATACGTAATAGTGTAGGAGACCTCACAATCAGGTGGTGAGTGATCTTACCGATTGAATTGGACCCTTTTGGAACTGATCACATATCTTAATAGTCAAGGCTAAATCGACGCGCTTCATGATCTGATTGTGAATGTGTAGTGTCCTCACAAAGCCCAAAGAAGTTGCTGCATTAAACCCTATGGCATGTGTCTAGGGTTGTGCGCTGATTAGGGGAGTATTTACAGGTCTTACTCTGACTATTGCCCTTATGAGGACTAGGAGTTTGAACGCTTATTAAACTCTATAGCTACACTAGGATGATCTGATTTACTATACGCTTGCAAAGATCGAGGATCAATAGTTACAATAGAACACCATATCACGAAGCTTGTGAAGTTGAAGGTTTAGAATTCATACTCATTAAGTTTCTCCAGCAAATTTACATTTATTTCTTTTATTATTACTTCACTCAATTCTCTTACAAAACCCCCTATTTTCCACCTAGAGTAAAATCTAAGTCCCTCAGGATCGACCCCTAGCTTACTAATACTACAAACAATTGTAGGAATCGGCAACCATTTAGGGTTTATTATTGGCACACTCACCACGCGACCAGGTTTGACCAAGATCTTTGAACTTAAAGCCCAGTCATGGATCCTATGATTGGGTTATCGCATCCACAATTTTATCATAGCATATTTGATATATTGGCTTTTGCATGCGGTGATTCAATAGAAAGAGTACAAACTCCAAAATTGTGAGCAACTATGAGTGTTCAAGAAAACGTGCATGCATATTGCACATTCTAGGTCGAAAGTGTGACATGTATCACATTTAAATAAAGAACCATGAGGCAATGGTTGCCTAAAATGCCTAAGGCGCACGCCCGAGTGAAGCCAATTATACTTAATTATTAACATATAATAGAAACAAATTATGCATATATTTTATGTAATATTGCATCCTATCAAAGTTATGAACTACTAAAAATTTACAAGAGAAAAAGAAGACCAACAAATGTGACAAATCAAAGTATCAAACATTATGTAAAAATAAAATTATAAGAACATTGATAGGAAAAGAAAATCATGACAATAGCATATCATTGTGATTAGTAATTTTCTTTCCTTTTTTCTTTCGGATTGAGGCTTTGTTGTTGTTTCTTTTTTCAAAATGCAAACTTTCCTTCTTCTATGGATTTTGAAATCATCACCCTTTTTCCTTCTTCTTTATGCAAATTTTCCATCTTTTCTTAAAGTAGCTTTTTATGGAAATTAACTTATCAACTTTCTCCCTCCCTTTTTTAGCTTCTTTTTCTTTTAATTTTTATCCAATAAGGTAAATCCATGGTTTCCACAAGAACCGCAACTAAATTAACATAAAAACTCAAACAAAAAAGCAAATAAAAGTGATTTATTAGGCCGGCGTGCGCCTCGGTGCGCCTTGAACCGCTCCCAGTGCTCGAGGCGCGCGCCTCGAGGCGCCTTGTTGAAGTCTAATCGCTTTAGTGTTGTTGAGGCGTAGAAGTTGCGCCTCACCTCAACAACAATCCAAAATTAGTTGGGGTCACCTACATGGATCAAACTCTACCATTGAACTTGATTTAGGCTCGATATATATTATAAAACAAAATTTAATTTCAATGAAATTTATGCAACAAAAACTAAACTACTAATTACATGCAAATTGCAAAAACTAAAGATGGAAGAACTTCATTCAATGAATTTGTACAATGAAGCCGAACGTAATCATTAGTGCACAATGACGTATTTGAAGCATCTGCACGCTTATGATTCAATAAAATCTTTCAGCACCATTCCTAAAACCCAATGGTGTTACTTGTCAAATGATCACATATGCAACAACTCACCAAGACTTTTGCCACCAAATATCCCAAAAATTACCCAAGGCATTGTGACACTCTTAAAATATTAAAAAAAACTTGAGGATTTCATGCATAAATCACAGAGCTATTACTAGTCTATATGTTAAAAAAAGAATACGTAGTCATAATCACATGGATAAAACTGATTAATCAGTTAGTTAAAAGGGAAGGGAGTCGCAATACATTATTTTGGTCCATACCTAGAGCTCAAGTAGCTGCTACCTAAACACCATCTCTCTCAGATGAGACTCATATCCTTGATGACTCAACAACACAAGTCAAAATTATAAATTAAAACAAAAGATGTCAATTACCAGTTTAATAATTACTTACCATAACTAATCTACTGACTTCAAATAAAAAATTTCTAAGCAGAACCACAATCAATTAGCTGATCTTACTGGCAACAAAATCAACGCAAGGATTCAGTGGTCCCAAACATGTCATTCAAATAGAGTCAATGGTGACCATGTATGAAGAGTGCCTCCAATTGTGAATAGGCATAATTTGCATAAACATGAATAGCACCAAAAAACTAAGAAACATGAAGCAAACTCTACATGATTCAAAGCACCACCTAGTCAGGACATTACCGTGACAAACAATTTGGAGTCTTGGGATATCCAAGGAATTTGTATGAGGATTGCACCACAGCTAATATCCCATATTATTTTGGTACGATGCAAGAAAACATATCTACAAAAAAAAAAAAAAAAGATTTACATATTTTGGAAAAAAAAACTAAAAACAAGTACCTGAAGAAAAAAGAAAAAAACAAGAAAAGAAGAAGTCAGAAGAAGAACCCACTCTGCCTTTGATAATAATCGAGCTTGAACATTTTCAAACCCATTGAGAGATAACATTACCTGCAGTCTCACAAATAAGAATACATTTTATGAATTTCGTGAATGACACAGTAAACTAGTAAAAATATAATTTACAAAGTGTCAAACAATCATGACCCCAACTCAGCCATTCAAAACATCAGTCCTCCAGACTGGCTTCTAACCCACTAGACAATCCGCTGCTACTAAAAAATCATTAGTTGTATTGGAACGTTAAGAGAAGATCTTTGCAAACTTCACATTCTTGACTTTTTCAATGTTAAAAACCAAGCACAACCTTTATACAGGTCATATAGACAAGCAAGTTTTGATAAGGTTTTGACGATCATGCAACTAATAATTTTTTAGGGTTACTATTTCAACCCGACTGTCCTCTCTCCCCACCCCATCCTAAATCAAAAATCTTGACCAAAATACTTTATGAAGTAATGACAATAATATCCTTGTATAAAATCTACCCACACTCAAACCCCTCTTCCCACCCGACACCCCTCTTTCTCCTCTTCTTCTTCACGTTCTTTCTTCCTCTCGGTTCAATTAAAAAATATCTATATTAATTGATTTGGTGTGAATAAAGTCTGAATGGTATACAACAGGTCAAGACACCAGTTGTAATCATTGAAAAAATCTCAAACAATTTGTTTAGAAACATAGCAGTTTCTTCAACCATTACTTTACAGAGCTGCACCTCTACCCTCTCCATTACCATTAATACTCTCTCACGACCGCTGTCAACTCGTCTGTATCTCCTCACTCGCAGTAACCCTATTTTGTTCTCCGCACTCAGGTCTCCCATGGTTGCTGCCAGAAGACCCCTCCTTTCCCTTTTGTCTCGCCATATTATATCTCTCTCGCTGGAGGTAATTCCTTAACCATCTTTAGAGAATCTAACACCGACACAGGCACCGGCGCCAGCCCCGCAGTTGGAAAGGGGTCTAATCTGGCCAAACAGCCTGTGCAATTCCTCGCACTGGAATTTCAAAATTGTTTCTTACATGAGGGTTAATTTAGGAATTTTAAAATTGTTGTTGGGTGGGTTTATAAAGTTTTTAAAAGCAATAGTGTGGCCATTTAGATTGGCTGGGAGAGAGTTGATAAGTTCGAATAGCAGCCCTTTAATTTTTTAATAAAAATTGGTAAACAGGGACTAAACCCAAATCACACGACATATACTGTGCAAATGACACAATCACACAAGTACACAACACAATAACATTTCCACACACATATGAAATGCAATGAAGCTCAAGGAAGCAGCTTACCCTTTCATTATGGAACTTGAATGAAGCCAATACTTGAACGAAATCCAAGAGATTCAGTAGAACATCTGAATCATAAGTAACTTCAATTGGTTGAAGCAAAACCTAGTAAGCAAGTAGAATCACAGCAAGCTTTGTGAAAAAAATCTATCGCAGCATAGCGTTAGCATTAGCATAGATAGTTTTACCGTTTAAGACGTTGCAAACCATAAACAATGAAATCACCTGACTCAAGAAAAAACAATAAATAATAACGGAACGAAAAAATTACCTTTACATTTAACTCAGAGTCATAATTTAACAGCGGCATATCAACTTCAACAGTGATGGCCTGCATGTAGACACAAAATGAAATCAGATAACTTTATCCCCTTGGTATCTCTCAGGTTATGGGGTTGGGTGACCCACTAATTCTCGCGGGAATAGTCAAACCAAAATAAGAAGGGGCTGAAATAAATTCGGACACCCACGAATATCAAAAAATAAAATAAAATAACGTGATGGAATTAGATAGAAAGTATCAAAAACTATTTGGTATATTGCCAAGAAAGTGAAATGTCAAGCCTTTTTCATAAATATACCATTGAAATATAACATCTGCGAGCCAAAGATATCAGACCAAATAAAACCACAAACCAACTAACATCCGTAAGTCAAAGATATCAGTCCAACTTTAATCGAATTGAATAACTATCGATGAAAAAAGCAAAACGGAAATAAGTTTAGAAAGCTGAACTGACGTAGAACCACAATAAAGGATGAGTCTCCAGAAGAAAAAAAAAAAAAAAACAACATATTCCAGTGCTTATATATGTTTTCCAAAACACCTGCTACTAATGCCCTCATAGTCACTAATATTTTCCTCATAGTAATTCATTATATTGTATTTTCACCTGCGTAGAAATCAGATCAAATGGTCTAGTGCATATCTTAAAAAGTAAAAGAAAGCAATAGTTCTGGAACATGGAAACTGAATGTACGAATGGCTTAAACAGCACTCAGCAGAGCCATTGACAACATATGTTATCTTTGTCTTGAAGAGAAGCCAAAATTGCTTTTGTTTTCAAAATGATAACAAAACGTGTATACAATAAATGTCGTGCAAAAGAGAAAGATCAACCATACATTCATGTCATGGGTCCTGGTCGACACCCATAAGGAACTGATATTCTGAAAGGAGCACAAAAATAAAGAACACTTTTACTGGGTTAAAATGGGAATTACAGAAAACAAAGAACACAAAAAATAGACTTTCAAGAGGTTTATCCCTCTCCCAATACCAAGTTCACAAAAGCTCTACTCAAGACCAATGTTCAGAATGAATCTTCACCCAGCCCACTACTGGTATTGATAGTGCTTCCTCCAACCGACTACACATTGGACATATCCTATTCTCTTGGACTTTATGATAACAACATACAAGAACCACGAGTAGAACATTTTCCCTAAAGACCTTCTGATCATGGTATGTTGTGTTGTCCTTTTAATAATTCTTACTGCCCTCCAAGTTATCCACGACTTACTGATCAGCAAGAAAGCAAAGGTTAACTTAACCTGCACCCAGGATCTCTCTTTGTAACAGTCTGCAGTCACCAATTACACAACAAATAATATCCCTCAGGATTAGGGTGCGAAAGACAACTTAAAATACAATCAAACTATTTCAACAGCGCATGGCAAAGATTGCTTGCAATTTTGATATGTTGGCAGCAGTCCAACAGAAGACCATATAAAGAGACAATTCCCAACCAAAAATTTTATGGCCTCGCATGCATCTGCAGTAATTCCACACGGACACCTCTTCATTGCAATGAATCTTAGGGAGCCAATGAGATCCAAAGTGAGACTGCACAAATGCAGTTCTTTCAAGGCGCCAGCGGTTTTGGCGGTGGGCCTAAAAATAAATATTTGAAAATGTTAGGGAGGTCTTCGTAATCGCCAAAAGTCTCTAATAGAATAGCACAAACTCAAACCCTAACCCTCTCCCCATCTCTCTACCACTCCTCTCCAACTCCGGCAACTCCTCTCTAACTCCAGCAACTCATCGACTCCGGTGAAACTCTGGTAACTCTCTCTCATGTCTCTCAACTGTTCTCTCTTGGAGAACAGCCACTGTTCTCCTTCTCCCTGGGAGTATGCCCCTATTCTGGTTGTTCTCCAAGGGAGACAGTGATTGTTCCCAAGGGAGAACAGGGGCTGTTCTCCCATTGTCGATTGACATATGCTTTTGAAAATATATTTTTCATTTAAAAATGTGAGTGAAAACATGTTGGTGACAATGTGTCGGTAAAAAATATGGCCTTTACTATTGAGGGGTCTCTAAATAAATTATATTACTTCCTAGGGAGGTCAAACTGTCAAAGTAAATATTTTTTAGTCCGTCTAGGCCCCGACCAGTCCCCGGCTAGTCTAGCTCTAGGCAGTACAAAACCGCATATAACCTCCTCGCCTCGCAACCTTAACACTGTACATATGTTGGCATAGTCCAACAAAAGGAGGAAAATATACATAATTATTTTCTTTAAGGCCCTTCACTGATTTACAAGAGGAGCGGCCTTGCGCAAAGTGAGATTTTATTTTGAAATTGAGGACAACTGATGTACCAAACGAGTCCACGCGCGAGACTATCCTGAATGAAGTATCCATGCATGGAACTCCTAGGAGAACAACATGAATTTCGTTCAAAGAGGAAGCCCCTAGATCATGCTACCACTTGCAATCTATAACACGCTATTGGCTTAATATAGTACACAAAGGTTATATAAATCACCAACAATAAGGAGGCAGGCATCCTATCGAAGTGAATCTTGCAGAAGTTTCTATTCGATTGCCTCACATCTCATAAATCAACTTATCTGACCAAGAGAGGACCCTAAGAATGGCACATGTTCAACTGATCATTGATGGGTTCCATAAAGCTGCACACACATTGAGCAACCTATCGCTGTTGGAATTCAAGTGATTCACAAACTAGTAATCAGGCAAAGGCTATGAAAAAACCAAACTCTCGCTTCCTAGCCATCATTGTTACATAATTTATCTCACTTTGGCAATGGGCCACCTCAAGCTCATAAGCTACTACTTTAAGCTACTCGAGGTTCTAAACTTTGACTTCGCCTTGTAATTCACCACATTAAATTCGTAAATAATTCGGGTAAGTTTAATTCGGGAAGAGGAAGTTGTGCAAAAACTTGCCGGTACATGAAAGTCCATGGAATTTCATTATAAATACTAAAAACTCAAATTTCTCTATAAAGGTGTAAAAATACACATATTACACAATTGTAATGCATAAGATACACCATACAATTGTTTAGAATAGTTATTTTTCAATATAACATGCTATTCGCAGACTATTTCCCTTTTGAGGTGTTAAGATTTCATTTTAGAATGGTTTCGATGCATTCTGCAAAATTTTCTTGATATTTCCCTAAAACTTTTATATAGTAACGGACGTTTTGCAATCTTTGCTACTGTTTGGTAGTATTTCCCCAAATTATGTCAAACTTCCCTAAATTGTGTCGAATTTTTGGCTAATTTTGACATTTTTATTCATACACATGGATTTCGTTTCCCCTCTTTGAAAATCGATGTAATTCAGGAAAGTTCAGGAATTTTGTCGAGTTTAAACCCTGAAGCTATTTACCCTCAATATTTCAATGTTCTTAAGAAAGTTTTTGTAAGTTATAATCAATCTAGAAAATCCCACATGTGCAATTGACCAATAAAGAAGGATATGCTTGCCTCTAAGTGGACCAATTGATCATCCCTATTAAGGCGCATCTAAAATTCTTATCTTTACATTTAATTCAATACATGTAAACCCACCGTGTCAAAAATTCTGAAATCCCTAAAACCTCTATTCTACAAGTGACCTTCCACTTTAGGAGATAACCCTTTTGTTTTCCTCTACTTTAATTAAGCAAATAATCTTCCAAGCTCCACACTATTACTAACAAGTCACATTTTCATTAAAACAAACAAATGATGAATTTATGCAGAACAAATAAAAACTAAGAAGGATTAATGGCAAAGAAAAAATACAAACCTTTGTAGCAAGCAATAGAACATTATTGACTTGAGGGTTGGCTATCACCACAGAATTAACAGAGAAAAGAAAATTGCACGATTCTTCCCAATATTTGCCTTCAATAATTACACCATCACAAGTAACTTTAACAGCTTCCTTATCTTGTTTTCTGAAATTTTACAAAATATCTTGTCAATAACATGCGAGCTTGACTAATAAAACAGAGACATTTGACTTAGTGTTGTTCATATTCACTCAATAAAGAGTGGTAATGTTTTTATGCAGCTGGTCAAACCTTTGGCACCGGCTATGTAGAGCATGAGAAAAGCAAATATGCACTACATAGATAGAGTTTCAATACATCCAAAGACAGCCAGCCAATGAAACTAAAAGAATTTGACGGTATAGGGTAGACCTAAGATAACTTGGGATGCATTGACTAATTTAAAGGATTTTGAAAAAACACTCCAAGTATATTAAATTGAGGAATGGAAGAGTTTGATTCATGCAGTCAACCCCAACTAATTTGGGTTTGAGGATTTGTTATTGTTGTGGTTCCAATTCACTTCAAACCTAAAAAAGGAAATTGGGTTTGTGTTTTGCATGCGAACCATCTACCACAAGAATAATAACAAAGCCTCACTTCCGAATTTGTTGGAGCTGGCTACATGAATCAAACTCTTGCACTCCGCAATGGGACACACCTCCATATCCATAAAACCCAACGCTCTTGGTCAACAAAAAACATTGAAGACGATTTCTGAAAGAGATCTAGAAACTAGACCCAAAAAAAAAGTGAAAACTAACAAATAAAAAATTGATTGGACGAAAAGTTATACTTGTTGAGCGTCGCAACAACACGATGAACATTGATTGAAGAATAGATCCTGTACTTAGTAGCAACACTGCCGTCAACAGAAACTTGTGGATGAAACTCTGTCGCTTCAAAGATATCCTTCCAAAATAAAATATGGAAAAATTTAGAAAAACACAATTCTTTCAAAGGCAACAACAACAACAACAACAACAACAACAACATAGCCTCAGTCCCAAATTAATTGCGGTCGGCTACACGGATCAAACTTTTTCATTGTGTTCGATTAAGTGCAATTGATGGTGAGAAACCATTCAAAACCCTCCTAATTAATGCATCCCATGTTAACTTTAGTCTACCCCTACCTCGTCGAATTTCTACAGTTTCTATTGAGTCAAGTTTTCTAATGGGGGCATTTGTAGGCCGTCTTTGCAAGTGACCAAACCACCGCAACCGCCCTTCCCTAATCTTTGTATCAATTGGTGCTACTCCTAATCAATTCTTTCAAAGGCAATGACAACAAAATGAGTACCTTGATAATTTCATCAGAAACAACCCCAGAAAACTGTATAGAATCTTCAGTCCCACCAGCACCAAGCATTCCAAGTGACAACCAATTTAGCCATCCACGAGATTTAATGGTTGAACAATCTTCATTTTGCGGCTTTTCGGAAGTAACAGTTCCACTACTTTTCTGCATATTGGTAGGTTTAGAGCTCAACAATATGTCCTGCATGTGCTTTCCAGAAGCACAAGATGCACAGTGTTAAACTAAAAAACAACATACATTCTTAATTTCATACTAAAAAAACAAAACAAAGCAAAACAGAATTCAGTAAAAATCACTTCCATATTTTGATCAAAATATTTAACAAGAAAATCAGCACAAAAAGTTCATTTTAGCAGAGATCTAATCAACTCCCAATCACAAAAATAATACTCCAACAGTTCTCTTACCTGAGATTCATGTTCTGCAATTGTCCTGTAACTCAAGATATCGTCAAAATCAGACTCTTTTTCCATCTGCTCCAATTCTATGAGAATAGATTTATCCACAGGCTACAAACCACCCATAAATAAAGATCAGGGAACAGAGGAAGAAAAGAGAAATGGAAGCCATTCTAATGAGTGTATTTACGTTGCATCTACGCAATAAATATAGCTTTGAAGTAAATATACATCTTTTAACTATCAAAGATATATGGATGGATTTTCAATTCAGAGCAAATAGTGATCTCCTCTAAAACACAGTTAGAGCCTTGAATTACAAGGAGTTACGTTCAGCTTAAAAATAAGCTGAACAGAACAGTGAAACCAGCTGAAAGATAATCATCATGGATGAAGAAAACGAGCATTAATGGAATTGCGGGAACTAAAGATTACCGAGGCTTTAAACATAGGGTTTATGGAAGAAAAATATCAGATACCTTTACACGATGAAATTTGAAAAAAAAAAAAAAAACAAGAAAAATATCAGATATCTTAACAGATATATATGATAAAAAACGCAAAAGCCTCCTGGTTTTAAAAATCATGCAAAATGTTTTTTGTTTAGTTCTTTATATCTGTGATTTAAAATATCAGAATTTAAGAGACTTTGTATTAAAACGTAAGATATAATGCTATGCAATGAGATGTATGTGCGTATGTTTTAGTGGTTATAAAGAGAGAAGTGGAGAGAAAGGGGAGGATTCGAAAATGCAAGTTAAAACATAATATCATATTGTATATATTAGATTTATTCAGGGAAGAAAATGATAACTCTGCGTAGGGAAAAAAAGGATCGAAATTAAGAAAGTTAAAAAGCTAGGAGAAGGAAACAGCAAAATAAAAGGAAGCAAGAGGAAGAAACAAGGAATTTGAAGGTATACATAGTCGTAGATGCGTAGTACTAACTTTTTTGGGAATACTAAGTAGGAAGGATTTAAATGATTCTGAAAGCACATCACCAACTGCATTAAATTAATTTAAGTTAAAGCGTTTCGTCTATGTAGCCGAGCCCAACTAATATGGGATAGAGGCTTTGTTTTAGTGTTGTAGAAACATCTATAATCCCAGTCTTCCTTCATTCAAGAGGAGTGGAAAGCTGGATTACCATGTAAAATAGAAGTCTTTTAGGTGGTTTGTGGCCTTAAAAAAGCTTAAAAGCACATGACGTATTGCAAAAGAAGAAACCCTCTTAAAATTTATCTCCACGACGTCATTGGGTTGCGCATGAAAGATGAGGAAAATGTTGATAACCTTTTTTCAGGTGCGCTTATGCAAGGCGGATTCGGAATTAGAGATAACTTATCGCAAATGAAAAAATTATGAAGCGAGAGGACAATAATAATATTAAAAGGAACATCATTAGTTGGTTCAGTGAAAAACATAGACAGCTAAAATTGTGATATTGTAACCTTGGCCAGAGCTTAATGCATTATGTTAGAGAGAAACAAGAGATTGTTTGAGAATAGGAGACTTGGTCAATATAGTATAAATATAGTATATAGGATTCAACTAAGAGACTTGTAACTTTTTAGTTGGGAATAATCAATGGGTAGAAAATGCAGAGTATGTGTTTTGAATTGGGCATGGGATGGGCATTCGATGCAAGGGACAATGTTCTTAAGATAATATGAGAGTCAACTAAGTTACTTGCATCTTTTTCGATTGTGACCACTAAATGAGGTAAAACGTAAAAGTAAACCAGCTTCTATTTTGAACAGGGAGTGTGGTGCAAATGTGTAGCCAAGGTTCGAAACTTCGACTTCGCCTATGACTTCGCTCACTTAAAATTCGGAATTAACTCGAGGAAGTTAACTTCAACGATGGACGTTTGACAAAAATTCACCGGTGTACGAAAGTTTACGGAATTTCACTTTAAAGTTAGAAAACTCAAGTTTCTTCGTAGAGATGCTAGGAATATAGTTAATCATACAACAATAATGCATAAAACTCATGTCAGCGGAGGATATTCCGAATTTTAAGTATATTTTTAGCATAGACGAAGTTTCCGAATTTTCAGTCGAAGTTTGATCAACTTCCACGAAACATAACAATTTTACTTCATGTTTTATGAATTTCCATCGATGTTTTCGAAGTTTGGTCGAAGTTAGCCAAGGTTGAGTCGAAGTTTTGCAATTTTTCAACTACCCTTGAACTTCGCTTCGCTCACCTCAACATCCACAAACTTCGCCTGAACTTCGGCGAAGTTTGTCAATTTTTTAAACCATGTGTGTAGCTTTCATGTGGGGTTGATACATGGGAGCACAAGAGTCCTACGTGAGCCAAACAGTGGCATGAACTTTACAATGGACGAAAGGCCATCATTAATTTGAAGTCCTTGAGTAGTTGCTATTCTAGTGTCATTGGAATTGTTAGTTATTAGTTTTATATTTTATAATAGTTTTTATTAGATGGGTTTGTTAACGCATTTCTAAGTTTGAGTCAAATGTAGGAGTTAGTTTTATTTCAGATGATGCATAGAGGTGAGTTTTATTGGTGTTTGATTAGGAGTCACTTTTTGTGTCACATTAGTATTAGGAGTCTTTTGTTTTAAGTATATAAGGCTTATGGGACGATTGTCATTCGGTGGTTGATTATTTTGATAAAAAATATTAAGTTTAGAAAATTTGTTCTTTTTGTGTGTTTTGGTTTCTTGAAATTTGTGCGTTCGATCAAAAATTAGAAACGTGTTTCTTCAATTTGGGGTTCGGGAAATCAACAAATTGCTAGGAAAAAGTTGTCCTTTTCTTTGCTACGAGCCTACGAGCAATTTTTCAATTCCTCACTACATCAGATTGGTATCAGAGCAAGGTGTATCCTTCGGCAATGGTGTCGAGAAGACAACGATTGGGTTGGTTACAACGACGGCGAGAATTGGAGGAATACGCTAGTTGGGCTTTTGATGAGTTGCAACAAATACAACAAAATTTTGTTGACGTTACAAAGACTATCAGTTGAGTCTAAGTAGCGGGACGATCTTCGGTCAAAGGAAAAAGACGACGAAGTTCTTATTTTCAATGGTGATGGGGATGTACATCCTATCTTCTTTGATGAAGAACCGGTGAATGAGTCATTGTTAGATTGTGACCTTCCTCCTAAGGTCGACGAAGAGAAAGATATAGAAGCGGCATCGAGTGTTCTTGACGGTGTCGTCGACAACTATCCGCTTAAAAAATTTGCAGAGCCAAAAGTGAAGTTCAGGGCCATGAAGCACTTTTGCTCGTTGACCAAAGACATGAAAGATGAGTTGGTTGAGGAAGTTCTACAAGAATCTCACGGTTGTGCGCCCGTTGACAACTTTTATTTTGTCAATTGAAGTTTCAAGCAATGTTTCGAGGATACATGTACCATCAAGCTGTGATGAGTTCGTCCATATTGTGTTCAAGGAAGTGTCGACTTTGTTTGAAGATCTCTTAGTTAAAGTTTGTAGAACAAGGGAGAAGACGAAAACTCGAGGACGAATTTTTTCGACCCAGGGGAGAATGGTGCAAATGCATAGCTTTCATGTGGAGTTGATATATGGAAGCACAAGAGTCCAACGTGAACCAAACAGTGGCATGAACTTTACAATGGACAAAAGACCATCTTTAATTTGAATTCCTAAAGTAGTTGGTATTCTAGTGTTGGTATTGTTAGTTATTAGTCTTTTTATATTTTATAATAGTTTTTATGAGAAGGGTTTGTTAACACGTGCCTAAGTTTGAGTCAAATGTACGAGTTAGTTTTATTTGAGATGATTATTGGTGTTTCATTAGGAGTCACTTTTTTTGTCACATTAGTACCAGGAGTCTTTTGTTTTAATATATAGGGCTATGGTATGGTTGTTATTTGGTGGTCGATTATTTTGATAATAAAGATTAGTTTAGAGAATTGGTTCTCTTTGTGTGTTTTGGTTTCTTGAACTTTGTATATTCGATAACAAGTTAGAAACGTGTTTCTTCAATTCAGGGTTCGGGAAATCAACGAATTGCTAGAAAAAGTTGTCCTTTTCTTGCGAGCAATTTGTCAATTCCTCGCTACATCAGAGTGGGTGGACTTTCGGACAGTAAGAGACCATAGTCATTAGGGTAAGTGAGGACTGATGATCCACTTTTGATGTTCATTTATTCTAATCATTATGTTTCATATCAAATCAATATGGTATATCTTTCCAAAACAAAGCCTTCATACCATGCTAAAAGTTCAATTCAATCTTTAACATTCAAATTATTAAACATATCATTCCCTGTAAATCAGAATTTTAGATACGAGTTAACAAAATTTCAATAAATTAAGATAAGTCGAAACGAAAATATTTACAACTCAAGTAATACATAAAAATTATGAAACGATAAAAATCATGAATAAATCTGGGGTTAAGATGATAAATCATACTAATAAAGGGGGAAAAGACAAACTAACATAAAAAAACCATAATAAAGAAAGACACTCGTTCCTAGGTTCTACCATAAACAAAGATATTGCACTCCATAAAGCAAGTTGGACTGTTGGAGAAAGAATCTTCGTGTGCACCTTCAGAATATTAGGTTTGTTAACTTGCACCTGGGAAGAATTACTTTATTCTTAAATTCAATTAAGTGGCATTATCTCACAAACACCATAGCGCCACTCAAAAATGCAATCTTTGATTCAGTTTTTAAAATTTGTATTAACTCCATCGAGTTTCGTCAACTTTTATTGCAAAAATATTCGTTAGTGTCCCAATTCTTCTCCTTTGCAAGACATCTTATGCAAAATAATTAGTGGGTAAGCACCACTTGGACGAAAACATGAACACCAAGAATAAATATTCATCAAGGATGCTCCTTTCTTTCTTTCTTTATTTTTCCAAAATCCTACAATTACCCGTAGTTATAAATTTCGATAAGATCTGAACACAGTGTTGGGTTTTGGGGTTTAAAACGCATCGAAAATTTTAATTTGTATTTTTCAAAACCCCAACGGGATCAAAACAAAACCATTTATCTGATTGTTAAGGACAAACCATACCTTAATCGCTAGTTTCCTTCTCTATACATGTTGATCAATCTTCAAAATGCTGCCAGAGTCGAACGTCTGTACACACACACGAACGGACTGAGATCTCGAGTGCTAACTCTAAGAGAATACAAAAACGATTTATGTTCTCTCAAAAACTCAGAACACGCAGATTCCCTAACTCGTTTTTGCTAAAACGAAAACAAAATTTCGGCCTTAATTCTCACGTAATGTGTTCTCTCACTTAAACGTCTATTTATACAATACTTGTATATAGACAGGTAAGTGAATTACGCATATACCCCCACTTAAAGAGGTATTAATATAACAACTTAGGGACTTTTATGTCATGAGTTTTATCACATAAAACTCATTGTTCTGAGCAATTTTAAAACCCCACAAGACCATCTTTCGTGTGCGACCCAATAAGCTCATGCAGCGTTGGCAGTGAACCAAAACACTTTTTTGGTAGACAAGTCATAAGCGGCCTCTAGCAAGACATTGTGACTACCCAAGTTACACGAAGATCAAATTGATGCAACCTAATCAATAGTGTATATAACATCCTTTTGTCTCGCAATGTCCTTTGATCAAACATAAGGCCCAAAAAAGTCATCTTTAATGTTCGATCGTGCTAGTCTCGATCTCAAGGTAGATTGATAACATCCAAGTGACATTGATTATATCAATTCACTTGGACTTGACCATTTATCAGCCTATCATATCGAGGGATCTACTGATATTTCTCTCTATACGAGAGGAACAAATTATATCTCGATTACACATCTTCACACATTATTTACAGAGTAACCAATCACAACCTTTATAATCGTCCAATTAAAGATAACGTTTGATTTTGCCAAATCACTATGCTCATAATGTTGAAGTCTATGGTAATCTCAAGTCAAATTACTAAATGATATACCTATCATGAGTAAGACCTGTGACTTAATCCATGTGGTGTTCTCATAGTGGCTCGGTTCAGTACATTATTCGCTAACAAGTACTCATGATTTTGATTCGTATCCCTATACGTATGGTCATCACATGACCATCAATCAAGACTCACACTGGTCTTAATTCATTATAGTTCTCAGTATAATGACCGACTAAGGACATTTAAGATATTTTAGTAAACATCCATGGATATTATTATAATGCAAACATGCAACCCAATTATAATAAACAACAAATGAAATCTTCTATTTTATTAACCAAAATAATAAAAGAAACAATGTTCATAGATTGACCTAGGGCACATGCCCCAACACACAGAACACAATGAAGATCAAACCAAACAAGAATTTCCAACAGAGAACATAATCAACTAAGATTTGATAAGAAAGAGTACACAATGTTCACCTGTTCTCTTCCAAGACTATCGAGCTTCTTCTTATAAAAATTCACATACTTCCGACAAGAGTTCCTACAGTTCACATAAACAATAGACAATTCACCATAATTAAGTAATTCAATGCAATATTAAATCGAGCATAAGAAATGCATGTTATGCTCAACAATGTACCAAAGCAATACTATAGGAGTTCTTGAGATCATGTATACATTGTATAGGCCATAAGAAAGGCAAGCAATGGACAACAACAACAACAACAACAACAACATAGCCTCAGTCCCAAATTAATCGGAGAAAGGCAAGCAATGGACGATCAGGAAAAAAAAGATATAATGACTTGTTTGCAAAGAAAATAAGTTACTCCAAAGTGATCACATAATATAATTTTAAATATGACGAAATTGTCGACTTCAAGATTATATAGGAGGGAGTGATGTGTGGGTGAGGGCTTAAGGTTTGGGGATGAGGGTTCACCAAAATGGCAAGGCGAGATGGTGTCTCCTATTCAAACTTATAACCCATTCTTTGTTAGGTTTCCACCGCCTAGCCCTTAATAACACAAGGGCCAGAGTTAGTGTTTTCATGGCGACGCCTAGGCCTTTAGCCTGTGGGGGTTTCCACCGCCTAGCCCTTAATAATGCAAGCGATGGGCCTAAAAATAATTATTTTAAAAAAAATACTTACGTAGTCCTCCTTAAGAAATAATTTAATTTATTTATAGACTCTTCAACGGTAAGGGGCATACTTTCTCACCTACACATTCTCGCCACCATATTTTCAACTACACACTTTTCCACACATTTTGAAATAAAAAAAAATATTTTCAAAAAAAATATATATTTATCAAGAAAATAAATAAATAATATTTCCAATAAAAAATATTTTTTCGTAATTATTTTCAGGCCCACCGCCTGCATTATTAAGGGCTACGCGATGGAAACCCCAAAGGCATAAGGCGGCGCCTAGGCAGTGCCTTACTGTGAGGGGTCTCTAAATAAATTAAATTATTTCTAACGGAGGTCTAACTAAATATTTTTTCGCTCGCCTAGACCCTGCTTCAACTAGGCGGGGCTAAACCGCCTAACACCGCCTCGCCGCATTGAAAACATTGGAGTTAAGAAAGAAACACCATTAAGCCAGTGATATTGAAAATACAAATCCTAAAAATGCCAACGCAACACGACAACTGGATTAAGATATAGCTTATTTTAGAACCCCATCTCAAAAATCCCAAATCCATTTAAATCACTCTTTCCAATTGCTAGCATAATTGTTATTTTTCACACAAGCAAAAAGAAGACGAGAAGAAAATCATCCATTTACACACACACGATAAAATGCGATGACACACCCAATGTCCCAAATTCGCCTACAATTTTTTTAAAAAAATGGCACGATAAAACTATGAAACAAGTGAGGAATACCTCCCGTCCCCAAGATTCACTTCACTCCTTTTTATGCTTAAAGGATTCGGTAATAAAGAGAGAACACTTATCGATCCAAGAAAATAAAAGGTTTTACAAATTTTTCTTTGTACCACGATGTACTACAATACAAAGCAAGAAATGAAATTAAAGTAAACATACATTTAAATTTTAATTGATCAGTATTTTTTTCCAAATTTGCTTGGACTTTATTTTAGTATGATTTCAACTATTACATTATACCTAGACTCCAATATGTATTTGAACAACATCACTAATTTGTTGGGTATATATATATATACATATAATTTGTTTCAGGATGGAATGTAATAAATTAAATTACAAATACTCAATCAAAAGTGGTCAACTACAGACAAAAATGACATCAAGTAGGAATGATAAGTAGAGGAAAACAGATTATTTGCTGGAAATCTCACTCAAACCATATTCAATAGCCTTTGAAAATTCATTAGATCCACAAGTCAAGAAGTGGCACTGGAACCTTTTAACGAGTTCTAGTGTTGGCAAAATTAGTTGGCATCTCTACAACAAGATCTAACTTTTCCACTCTGCTTGATTTAATGCACTTGGCGTCCTTTCATAGTCCTTTAGATCCTCCCTTATGCCTTTAAAATGATCTTAGTTCCACCCTTACAACATCTAATTTCTTAAATTTATTTTGGGTCTAGGATCTAATTGGGGTATTTGCACGTGGTCTTTGGATGTCCCCTCGCAACCAAGGAATGAAAAATAGACAAAATTTGTCGAAGTTTAGGCGAAGTTTATCGAAGTTGAAGGGATCGAAACGAAGTTCACGGGTAGTTTAAAAATTACAAAACTTCTCTGAAGTTTATGTTCAAAATCGACAACATTGATATAAATTGATATGGATTGCTAAAAACAAGGAGAAATTGCGTAAAAAAAAAACAAATAAGTGTAGGAGACGGAAGGGTTGTAATTGATGGTGGATGGATCCCTTGATTTTGCGTCATGATTCAATCTATGCATCGAGATTCACTTTTGCACACACATTTCTACAACGATCTGTAGTTTTTTCAACGGATGTCAAAAAGTTGATATTTTCTTTTGCTTTAAATACTGACCCATATAAAAAAAACATGTTTCATAATTTTAATTTTATTTATGAGAATGTGCAATTAATAAATTGTTAGAGAATCAAATTAAGTGTAATTATTATCACTAAAAAGTAATCAACCATACACAGTATGCATGACTAGTGCCAATAAAATTTACTTGAAACAATTAAATTGTAATTTTTTTTAGGTATAAATGCGTAATTGTGCTTATTTTGACATCCTATAAAATGAGTTTTAGTTTATTGACCATTTAAATAAAAGTTTCTTAAACTTCTCTCTGTTAGCAAATTTTTACCAAAATTCTCCACGTCGAATTAAACTTCTCCGAATTAATTCCGATTATCAAGAGGGCGAATTATAAGGCGAAACCGAAGTTTCGCTCCTTGCTCGCAACCAACCTTCCCTAATTTTTATATCAATTGGTGCTACTCCAACCTTTTGTTGATTTATGGACACCTTAGTCTATCTTTACAATGTTTACAACACATCTACCTAAGCATACTCATTTCCTCTACACTTATTTTATATATTTGTTGTTTCTTTACCGCCCAACACTCACTCCCACAAAGAATTTTTCTTTTCGCATAACAAAGGATATTTCAATCACATACCACTTGCATCCATTTACTCTTCACTCTTGCTTGAATTCTATGCATGGCATCATTAACGACTACTCAATATGACCATCTTTTCTACAGTTGACTCCAAATGTCTACAATTGTTCACCTTAGGAACTTCTACTTCCCTAATTTTACTACTCCGTTATTTTGATCTCTACAACGTACAACTCCCAAATTAATTGGGGTCAGCTACATGGATCAAATTCTTCCATTGAGCTCGATTTTGTGCAATTGACGGTGAGCTTTTCCAAACCATTTAAATCCCTCCTAATTAATGCATCGCACATTAACTATGGTCTACCCTTACCTCATCGAATTTCATCAGTTTCTATTGAGTCAAGTTTCTAGTGGGGGCATTTATAGGCCATCTTTGCAGATGTCCAAACCACTGCAACCGCACTTCCCTAATCTTTTTATCAATTGGTGCTACTCCTACTTTGAATTTCTGTATTTCTGTTTTCAGACACAAAAAATAAAAAATGGGATACTTCACATTCACATAAAAACAAAGAAAAATGCATACATTACAAGCTTACAAGCAAAATTTGACAACAGGAGAGGACAAAGAAATTTACATAACATATAGAATTTAGCAAGTTCAAAGTAGAGCAAAATACTAGGAGCACCGAACACTTAACAAGAAAGAGTTGATCTCATGAATAACTCACATTCGCCAACCAAGATATCTCCATGATGTCTTCTTTAATTTTCTACGAACATCTGAGAGGACAGACGTTTGGGCATAACACCACCACATTCTCTGCCAACCTTCATGTTTTTTGGATAACGAATCAATTGAAGGCCGATAACGTCCATATCTGTAAAGAACAATGAGAGAAAACAGGTTCAGCATTACCATTACATGTGCCCACTCTTAAAACTGGTAGTTTCCATTTGCCTCAAAATCCATACCAAGTCAGTGATATCCAACTAAACAAAAAGAGAAATACTAACAGTATACTATTGTTTGCCACAGAAACATGATGACAGATTCAACCATAACATAAACTGGTAGTTTCCATTTGCCTCAAAATCCATACCATGTCAGTGATATTCAACTAAACAAAAAGAGCAATAGCTGTTTTGCATTTTATGTGAGGCCCCCCATCAGTTTGAAGAGGTTGCGCAATTGGAGGATAAAGAAAATAATGTGGTTGCAAGCCTTAGTGAAGTGCTCCAGAAAGTTAACAAATTTATATATTATCCACAAGGAACACATTATGAGTGAAAAAGGGAACCAAATATATTTTATTTTACATGTATACTTACAAAAGCAGAAGAAATCAGCAAATTAACTATGGACACGAAGGCAAGACTGAAAGTAAAAATCAACAATTGCATAAACATAACAGAAGGTATTATTTTAATGTGATGAGATAGTAAGAAACGGAAACCTTAGACAAAACTGAACCAACCAAACATAGCCCATTCATCAAAGCCATTCACAATTTTCTGAAAGAGCAAGAAATCCAACCAATTTTAAGAAAATTGTATTTAAAGAATTATGATGTAGGTTTGATAATAGAAAGTAAGAAAACCAAGAAACATTCATTAGCTGGCAAGATAGAGGCCATTGGCAGATCACGAAAAAAATATGACCATGATGGGATTCATAGGTTCATTGTCAATCTAGTCGAGAAAACTACAACTCTATGATAGCATTGCGGGGAGACCTCCCATTAAGAAAGTCTATCGTAGACAACGAATGAGGAGCACCGGAACAAATCCTGCTCCAAGTGGTTTAGAGTTGGTTCAGGGTGGGCCCAACGGTGGGGCCAAAAGTGTGCCAGAGGCAGCACGTATGGAGCCAGCGTGAGGTGTGTGTTGCGTGATGTGTGCTCAGAGAGTAGGATAGCTGGGGTGGTTTAAGTATAGCAGTATTGTTCACTGCAGGGTCATCTTTTATCTTGTATTGGGTATTTTGGGTGTGACCAGAGTAGTACTCTGTCTCTGGGTAGGGTTCCATCTCTCTGAGTTGTAACTCCTTTTTCGGTGATCAATAAAAAGATAGAGGCGACGTCGTTTGCTATCATTAGTATCAGAGCTCTCTCATGGCACCAAAAACAGACTCCCGTCTGGATCTGTTGGAAGAAGAGGTGAGGTTAATTCCGATAGAGTTACAAAGGATACCAACTTTGGATCACTAATTTGGCGAGCTGAGGTCTGAGGTCCAAAGTATGCTACATCAACTGAAGTCGATGCATCTCCAGCCCAACGTGCAGGCGTCTGAATCTAGTCATATCAGGGATGCAAGTGGCCAAACGCACCAGATCCGAGGAGATCCACCAGATCCAGGCCCTTTTGAGGAAGAGGCGGTGCGAGGGAGGCTAGATCGAGCCACCCCAACTTACAGATCTGGCCCAGAAGTTCGCAAGATTAAGATGCCAACATGCAATGGCGAAGATCTCCTTGTTTGGCTCAATCAAGCAAAGCACTACATCGCGCTACACGAGATGCTGGAAGTTTTGAAGTTGAGAGTCGCTTGGATCTGTTTGGTAGGTCCTGCTCAGATCTTGTTACAGACAGAGGAGAAGTCAAAAACCTTTGAGAGCTGGTCAGAGCTGAAGGTACAGTTGATAAGGCGATTCATGGAGGCGGACCCTTTGAGTTTATATCAACAATTTTTTTTCTCTAAAGCAAGAAACTACAGTGGTAGCATATAGGGAGTGGTTCGAGCTTCTACTCCTCCAACTCGATGGGCTTACGGAGACTCAGGCCACTGTTGTATTCATCAATGGGTTAGAGGATCGAGTAATGGTGGAGGTCATGGTTGATCCGCTACAGACTCGGTAGGCGGTGGTGGAACGGGCAACTCAGGTGGAGAGAAAACACAGGGACAATGATGCTTTGGGGCTTGGAACGACTGGAGGCCCAAAGGCCCATCCAACAACAACTCACACCTCCAGATCCGAATCCAAACCGCCCAATTGGGTTACCCACACCATCACGAGCCCATCACGTGATTCGGGTGCAGGCCCATTCAAGAGCACGGCCCAGTTGAGCCCAACGTCCAAATCCACTTCTTCCTCGTCAGGACCCACAAGCCCTAGTTCTTCGAAGGCAGCCACACCACATGTCTCTCCGCCCAAGTTCAAGCGCCATACGGAAGCGGAGGCCGAGGTTCGTCGACGACAGGGTCTTTGTTACCGCTGCGATGCTAAATGGTTCAATGGCCATCGTTGTAAGCGGAAAGAATTGCAAGTAATGCTCGTTGATGATGGCGAGGATGAGCCTTCAGGCTCGGGGAAGGGACAAGCATTGCCAGCTAAATGTGTGACAATGGAGTTATCTGCCCTGGCAGTTGAAGGGAAGCCGAATCCGCACACTATTAAGGTTCGTGGTTCAGTGGAGGGAGTGGAGGTGGTTATCTTGATTGACAGTGGCGCATCCCACAATTTCATCTCGCCCGACCTGGTCAGTAAGTTGAAATTACCTATTTCTACTACCTCTGATTATGGCGTGGTGGTTGGGGGAGGTTCACAAGTTCCGGGGTCAGGGGTGTCTAAGGCAATTCAGTTGCAGTTTCAAGGACTCACTGTCACTGCTGATTTCTTTCCTATTCCGATGTTGAGCTCCGACTTGATTTTGGGAATGCTGTGGTTGATGACCATGGGCATGACCATGGACGATTGGTCCAACCTCACTATGCATTTCTATGACAATGGTAAATAGGTTTCGGTCCAAGGTGATCCATCGTTACATCGTGCACTGGTTTCCTGCAAGTCAGTCCAACGATCACTCGATTCAGTTCTAGGCTGCTTTCTGGTGGAATGTCTAAGTGGGGACGCAACGGGGTCTGGTCTCCTATCCCAAGTACCCGAGCCCTGCATCAGGGATATCTTGTCCTCTTTTCAATCATTGTTTGAGCAGCCAACCTCCCTCCCGTCCTTGCGACCACGCCATCATCCTCAAAGATGGCGCCGAGCCAGTGCGTGTCCGTCCATACAGATATCCTCACATTCAAAAGTCTAAAATAGAATGAATGGTAGGGGAGATGTTGGAGACGGGGATCATTCAACCCAGTAACAGCCCTTTCTCCAGTCCTGTTTTGTTGGTAAAAAAAAGGATAGAAGTTGGAGATTTTGTGTAGATTACAGGGCCTCAAACAAGGTGACAGTGCCTGACCGTTTCCCCATCCCAAACATTGATGAGTTGTTGGACAAGCTACATGGGGCTAGTGTGTTTTCGAAGCTCGATTTGCGTTCGAGATACCACCAAATCAGAGCTAAGCCTACCGATATCCACAAGACGGCGTTCCATACCCACGACGGTCATTTCGAGTTCCTTGTCATGCCTTTCGACTTATCCAATGCCCCAGCGACATTCCGGTCCCTCATGAATTGCATCTTCAAAGGGTTGATTCGTCGTTGTGTTCTAGTATTCTTTGATGACATCCTCGTTTACAATCGATCGATGCTTGACCACCGCCCTCCACTTGACTCGGGTCCTTTCTATCTTACAGTCCAATTCCCTTTTCATTAACTTGAAAAAGTGTTGTTTAGCTATATCACAGTTGGACTATTTGAGCCACATAATTTCCAACGAAGGGGTAATGGCTGATTCGGGGAAGGTGGCGGCTATGGACCAGTGGCCCTTGCCCGCGTCTCCTAAAGATCTTCGCGGTTTTCTCGGCCTTACGGGGTATTACCTCCGTTTCGTTCGTGATTACGGCAAAATAGCAGCTCCCCTCACCGTCCTGCTCCGTAAGGATTCATTTCAATGGAATTATGAGGCTTCATTTGCCTTCGACAAGTTGAAGTCAGCCATGAAGTCGGTACCCACTCTTGCCTTGCCCGATTTCTCGACTCTTTTTATCATCGAAACAGACGCCTCGGGGGTGGGCGTAGGGGCAGTTTTGTCTCAAAGTGACTGTCCCATAGCTTTCTTTAGCCAGGCGTTATCTCCACGAGCACGTGCGAAGTCGGCTTATGAGCGCGAACTTATGGCTATCGTTCTCGCCGTCCAAAAATGGCACCATTACCTCTTGGGTAGGCGTTTTGCAGTCCGCACCGACCAACGTAGTCTGAAATATTTGATGGAGCAGCGAGTCGTCGCTCCCGAGTATCAGCGATGGCTCATCAATTTGTTGGGGTTCCACTTTGACATTCAGTACAAACCAAGTATCTCCAATGTGGTGGCTGATGCATTGTCTCGGTTCCCGGTTCAGGCTGAGCCTCATTCCATCTCCCTGCTCTCTTCCGTGGATGAATCTACTCTACTGGCAGAGATTTTGGCCAACCCTTTTCTGGTAGGTATACATTCCGCCTTGTTGAGCGACGGGAGTCTAATCCGGGTTGGTCTTTCACACACGGTCAGTTACTGTTTCAAAATCGCCTGGCCCTCCCTTCCGCCTCCACCCTTAAACCCAAAATTCTCGCAGCCTTCCATTCGGGTCTTGTGGGTGGCCACGGTGGTTTCAAACGTACTTACAAGCGTATTTTTGCGGAGCTCTATTGGGTAGGCATGATGAAAGACATCAAGGAATTCGTCGCCTCGTGTGACGTTTGTCAAAGGAATAAGTACGGGACATTGGCTCCCGGGGGCCTCCTTCAGCCACTTCCAATTCCAACAGCCATTTGGGAAGATATCTCCCTTGACTTCATTGAAGGCCTTCCTCTTTCTCGCGGGTACAATTCCATTCTGGTGGTGGTGGGCCGCTTGAGTAAATATGCTCACTTCCTACCCCTAAAGCATCCTTATTCAGCGAAGACGGTGGCGGAGGTGTTTTTGAATGGGGTAGTGCGCCTGCATGGATTTCCCCGTTCCATGGTGTCGGATAGGGACAAAAAAAATTTGAGTCATTTTTGGACAGAGTTGTTTCGACTGCATCAAACGCAACTGAATCGAAGCTCCGCTTATCACCCACAAAGCGACGGGCAAACTGAAGTGGTTAGTCGTTGTTTGGAGACCTATTTGCGGTGTTTCATCCACCAACAACCGAAGCATTGGTCTTCTTGGTTAGCTTGGGCTGAATACAGCTACAACACTTCATTTCACTCTTCCTTACGCTGCTCTCCATTTCAAGTGGTGTACGGGCGCGCACCTCCTCGGTTGATTCTATATGGGGTGTCTTCCCCAGCCGTACAGTCGGATCTTGACTCCATGTTAACTGCCAGGGATAGGGCCTTACGAGAACTGCGCGATCAGTTGTCCATTGCTTAGAATCGCATGAAACAACAGGCCGACAAGGGCCGCCGTGATGTCGTGTTTTCCACCGATGAGTGGGTCTACGTCAAGTTACGTCCTTGTCGCCAATGCAGTGTTGCTCGCCGAACAAACATGAAGCTTGGTCCCAAGTTTTTTGGGCCTTTTAAGATCTTATCAAGAGTGGGTGAAGTGGCTTACAAGTTGGAACTTCCACCGGACTCACACATCCATCCGGTTTTTCATGTCTCTTAACTTAAACGTGTCGTGGGCCCGTCTCCTGTTTCCCCCTCTTTCCCTTCTTTCCCAGCAGACTCTCTGGTTATGCCTATGGAACCGGAATCGGTTTTGGCCTACCATTCTCTGTCTGTCGGGCCGGAGGTTCTTATCAAATGGGTCTCGCTCCCTATTTCAGACGCTATGTGGGGAACTCGTCCGCCACATTCGGAAGTCCTTTCCGGCTTTCCACCTTGAGGACAAGGTGGCTGTCCACGGCGGAAGTATTGATAGCATTGCGGGGAGACCTCCCATTAAGAAAGTCTATCGTAGACAACGAATGAGGAGAACCGGAACAAATCCTGCTCCAAGTGGTTTAGAGTTGGTTTAGGGTGGGCCCAATAGTGGGGCCAAAAGTGTGACAGAGGCAGCACGTATGGAGCAAGTGTGAGGTGTGTGTTGCGTGATGTGTGCTCAGGGAGTAGGATACTTGGGGTAGTTTAAGTATAGCAGTCCTGTTCACTGCAGGGTCATCTTTTATCTTGTATTGGGTATTTTGGGTGTGAGCAGAGTAGTACTCTGTCTCTGGGTAGGGTTCCATCTCTCTGAGTTGTAACTCCTTTTTCGGTGATCAATAAAACGATAGAGGTGACAACCTCTTTTGGTAAATTCGAGTCGTTTGCTATCACTCTACTGACCAATCTACATCATAAATCTCATTGGCACAATATTGTAAAAATTATTCAAAGAAAAAAGGCAATAAAATAATATTTAATACAGAACTTCTAAGATCAGTGCAATTGAACTTACTTCTCTTTCAATTGGTACACAGACAAATAATCCAAAAGAACCAAGATTTGCCGAACCTGAACCTCATTTAACAGTAATACCTAAATTTACAGAGTAATCAAAATAGAAGATATTAAGGCAAATAAAACATTAATACAATAACAAAAACAGAAATAGTTTCATCATGGTTTGAGAAAGGACCAACAAGAATAGGTAAATCCGCGATGATTGAATATTGTGGCACACCACTCTCAAGCTTTCCAGACTTGTTTACCTGCAGGAATAAAAAGTTGGAATACAAAAATCAACAAAACCAGAGAAATTAGCAGTGTTACATTGACAATAATCCTATAAATGAAATGGATAACGCTACTGGTGCATCCAATCCATCAACAGAGACCAGTTACTTGCAGATGATGCAGTAAAAATAATCTTGAATCCATAAAATGCACAAAGTACACAGATCTCTATTCTTGGCATCACAAGCTTAACCGAAAATAGATTCCCAAGAAAGGATGTCGAGTTTGTAGAAACAAATTCGAATCTTCTAACTATAAAATAAATCTAAGGACATGTTCCTTAGAAATTAACCTTAAATGGAGAGTAAAGAAGAACTCTGATTTCATTTTATCACTAAACCCCAACCTATCATCCTCTCTCTTCTTCTTCAATATGCCATACAAGGCAGCAACAACCAGGGTTAAAAATAAAGAACCCAAAGATTTTCTTCAATCCTTTTAAATTCAATTTTTAACGTCTACAACTTCTTATATTCTGATTTCTCATAATTTCTTTTGCATACCCCCACTCTACAATTCCTAATCATGAAAACATGAAGTCTTAGAATTTCTTTTGATGTGAGCTTTCTAAATCTCAAAATAGCAAGGATGTATTGATCCTCTCTTCACATGTTCGAAAGTTGACCAAAATCTTCTCATAGATTAATTAGGATCTAAATTCGAATAAAAGTTTCATCGTAAAGAAACTTCTATTTTCGTATCGCTTTGCAACCGGCCTATTTACAGCTGCCCCAATTGCAATTCTTGTTTCCAATTTCTCCAGTTGCAATTGTCTTATTTACAACTGCCCCTGTTGCAACGATTTACAACTTCACATCTAAAACTTGCATTGTGCAAATAGTACGATTGATTTATACACTAACAATCTCCCCCTTTGTCATTATTTGTCACAAATCATATGCAAACTATGGAATCCTAAGTATCCAAAGAGAAATAGGTAAAGTATCATATCCAAAATGTAGTTGTGTCTTGACCATTCAGATCATATCCAAACCAAAAAACAATGAAGCACATTGTTCTCAAAGTTAACACTCCCCCCGCATGCATATTCTCCTCCTTTGTGACACGGAAATGGCAAAGTAGCCAAGGGAGTTAGCGACCACAAATGAGGAATGAAGTTACCAATAATATGTTCGATCTCGGCAATGTGACGAAGTATAATATCCCACCGAAGCGTGCAAGAAAATAAAAAAATCAGATGCAGACGGCAACCATATGCAAAAAAAAAAAAAAAAAAACGAGTGATCTCTTACAAATAAAAATTGTTGTCTAAAGTTGGTGACAACAACATTCCTCTTGTGGAAGAGAGAAGGCATAGCGGGAGATGTTGCTAAAGATCCCACACTAGTAGTACTAATCAGTAGAAGGCTCCCCCTGAATCCATAAACTACCCAACCAGTAGTAGTCAAGCATCTGACGACCAGTAGCTAGTCATTGGTCCAACCAGTTTGCAGTTGCAACAATTTCAGTTGCGACAGGACTTAAGAAGCTCTTCTTGGGGCATGTGCCCTAGGTCAATCTTATGAACATTGTTTCTATTACTATTTTAATTAATAAAATAAAGGATTTAATTTGTTGTTCATTATTATAATTAAATTGCATGTTTACATTATAATAGGATCCATGGATGTTTACTGAAATATCCTAAATGTCCCTAGTCGGTCATTATACTGGGAAATAAATTGAATTAAGACTTGTGTGAGTCTTGATTGATATTCATGTGATAATCATGCGTATAAAGATACGAATCAAGATTATGAGTACAAGTTATTAGACAACAAGGTATTAGACCGATCCACGATGAGAACACCACATGGATTAAGTCATAGATGTTACTCATGATAGATATATCATTTAGTCCTCTGACTTTAGATAACCAGAGACTTTAACATTAGAATCATAGTGATTTTACACAATCAAACGTTGTCTTTAATCGATGATTTTAAAGGTTGTGATTGATTACTATGTGAATAATGTGTAGAGGTGTGTAATCGAGATAGAATTTGTTTCTTTTATTTAAAGAGAGATATCAGTGGATCCCTTGATATGTTAGACTCGAGGTTTGAAAAATCGACAAACTTCGCTGAAGTTCGGGCGAAGTTTGTCGATGTTGAGGTGAGCAAAGCAAAATTTAGAGGCAGTAGAAAAATGGCAAAAATTCGACTCAACTTCGGCCAACTTCGACCGAACTTCGAAAACATCGATGGAAGTTTATAAAACATGAAGTAAAATTGTTATGTTTCATGGAAATTAAGCAAACTTCGACTAAAACTTCGACTGAAACTTCGTCTATGCTAGAAATATACTTAAAATTCGGAATATCCTCCGGTGACATGAGTTTTATGCATTATTGTTATATGATTGAGTATAGTTCTAGCATCTCTACGAAGAAACTTGAGTTTTCTAGCATTTAAGTAAAATTCCGCAAACTTTCGTCACCGGCGAATTTTTGTCAAACTTCCATCGTCGAAGTTAACTTTCTCGAATTAATTCCGAATTTTAAGTGAGCGAAGTTATAAGCGAAGTCGAAGTTTCGAACCTTGGTTAGACTAAAAATGACCAAGACCAAGTGAATTGATATGATCAATGTAACTTGGATGTTTTCAGTCAACCTAGAGATTGAGACTGGTACGATTGAACATTAAGGGTGACTTTTTTGTGCCTTATGTTTAATCAAAGGATATCGTACGACAAAAGGATATGATATACACTATTGATTAAGTTGTATCGATATTGATCTTCGTGCAACTTGGGTAGTCATAATGTCTTGCTAGCAAGGATCGAAACTTCGATTTCGCCTTATAATTCGCCCTCTTGATAATTGGAATTAATTCAAAGAAGTTTAATTCGACGTGGAGAATTTTGGTAAAAATTTGTTAATTTAGAGAAGTTTAAGAATTTTTTATTTAAATGGTTACTAAGCTAAAATTCATTTTAAGGGATGTCAAAACAAGCACAATTATGCATTTATACCTTAAAAATTCATAATTTAATGGTTTTAAGTCAATATTATTGACACTAGTCATGCATATTGTGTATGGTAAATCACTTTTTAGGGATAATCTAACTTGATTTTTCTCACTATGTGAGGTAATTACAAACCTTTGCTACCCCTACACATTTATTCAATTTTTTGACCGAAAAATTTACAATTTCTCCTTGTTTTTAGCGATCCATATCAATTTGTATCAAAATTGTCGATTTTTAACATAAACTTCGGCGAAATTTTGTTGTTTTTAAACTACCCGTGAACTTCGTTTCGATCCCTTCAACCTCGCTAAACTTCACCTAAAATTCGGCTAATTTTATCGAATTTCCATTTCTTGCTTGCTAGAGACCGCTTATAACTCGTGTACCAAAATGATTTTGGTTCACTGCCAACACTAAAGAACCTATTGGGTCGCACACAAATAATGGTTTTGTCAGATTTTACATAACTCAGAACATTGAATTCGTAACACACAAATCCCTAAGATGTGTCATATTAATACTACTTTAAGTAGGGTATATTGGCAATTCACTTACCCAACTTTATACAAGGGTTGTATAAATAGGCGTGTTAAGTGAATTCAAACTACATGAGAAATTAAGGTTGCAATCTACTTTTCGTTTTTCCAAAACAAGTTAGCTATCTCAGCCGTTCTAGAGTTTTTAGGGAGAACGAAAAATTGTTTACGTGTACCCTTTCAAGCTAGCACCCGGATTCTCGGCCGCCGTTCGTGTGTGGATAATAGAGGACATTCGTCTTTGGCAGCGCCTTAAACATCGATCAATACAAAGAAGCAAATTAGTGATTGAGGTATGGTTTAGTTTTGTTAATCAGTTCAATGGAATTTATATTTGGTCCTATTGGGGTTTCGAAATAAAATTTTAAAATTTTTGCCGCATTTTGAACCTCAAAAACCCAACGGCTCTAACCATTAGACCGACAACTTTAGTTGCAAGAACTTCAGTTGCAACTAGCTCAATAGTAGCAACCTCTATTGCAACAGCAGATGAGCCCACATAAACGGTATAGAAAAAAAAATTAAGCTTCAAGAAAAATAGAGGATAAAGAAATAATGTATACTAGTTAGGAGTACCCTTTTTTTGGGCAACAACTAACTAATGAACATCAAGGAACACTACACTGTTGTCTGGGCGCTTTGTCCCACAATTTAGTGTTAACATCTCATGCATCTTGTTGAAACAGATAATAGTTGTTGCAAGATGTAAAACCCAACATCACACATCGGCCATCACTATCATACACACTACATTATTCTTGGTGAACTTCGCATGTAAATCCTGGTTGAATAGCTGACAAATATTGAGAAGGTTTGTCTTAAGATTTTCAACATGCAAGACATTTTCAAGAGTATGTAGGCCTAAAATCTTAAGAGTACCCTTCCCAATTACTCTACCACGAATACCATCGGCAAATGTAACATGTCCATCAATGCATGTTTTATAACCTTGCAGGCATGTCTTGTCTCCCGTCATATGTTTAGAACACCCGCTATCAAAGAACCAACATGATAAAGCAATCGATGTTAGTAAAACATGTGCAACGTCGCATTTTTAGGCTGCCTTAGGTACCCACTGAAGATTTTGCAGACGAGATGGCACTAGAATTCGCGAATCATTTGCCTTCTTAACAACTTTTTGTTGTCTTCTTGCTAATTCAGGATGCATTCTAAAACATTGTGGTCGAAAATGGCCTTTGACTCCACAATAATAGCACGTAGAAACAAATCTCCAAGGAGGCTCGGTAAGCGGTGCATTAACTTTAGTCCCTTTTACAAAGGAAATTGGACTGGATTTGAGAGAAGTTAAAGCTTCTTTGCTGATGTAGCCTAGTCCTCTATGATCACTCGAACCTTTGTCCATTTGCAAAATATCATCAAGTTTTACTTTGTCCTTATTTAACTGACGTAGGATTGCCTCAATCTCATTAAGTTTCACCTTACATGTAGTCAATTCCTTCTCCTTTGTTGTTAACTTTAGTTGCAACTGAGAAACAATCTCTTGAAGAGAAGCATTTTGTTCTTTTAATGATACGTTCCGATTAACAACGCTCCATCGTCCATGCATTTGTTCAAACGCATCCCATATAGAAATATCATCAATATCTCCAATGTCAGAGTCACAATTTGACTCATAGTCTCCTAAATTATTAGGAACAGGTGAAGTTACAACTGCAAGAGTATCAACAAACTGAGTCGCAACTATGAAAGTTGCAATTGGATTTATCACTGCATTGGATGATGTAGAATTCCCTTCTAATACGGTAGCAACCAAGGTTGTATAAAGATTGTTGTGGTCTCCTTCAGCATGATCGCATTGAATACACTGAGCCATCGCGAATCAAACTAAAACTAAGGATCACACCTTTCCGAAAAACAAAATGCTTAGGTGCCTCTCTCTGATACCACTTGTAAGTTCTGAATCGCTAATGGCAATCATGCAATGATAAACACACCACGCCACAAAACTAAAACTGAATTGTAAAGCAAACCACAACACAAAGAGATGTTGACGCAGTTCGGTCCAAGAACTACATCTGCGGGGCCACGCCCAGTTGTGAAGAACCTACTAATGATAAAGAGTTACAGATTTATGCAAGACCCCAACCAATGATCCCTCACCAGGCTTGCTACACTACCCTTTACCCTCACAATGAACTCTCACCCCAAGATCCCCTTGGTAATGTCAAGTCCCCGTGACTAGTTCACCCCAAGATCCCCTTGGTAATTACAAATCAATAAAGAAAAACAAAACAAAAGTTCAAAAGAATTGTCAGTCGCAATCGTTGAACCTAAAACCCACAAGAAGAAAACATAACATCATCATTGATATATACTTGTGTTCTTCCTAAAAACCAACGTTGATGTGAGCTTTCAAAATCTCAAAATAGCATGGATGTGTTGATCATGTCTTCACACTTTTAGAAAGTTGTTCAAAATCTTCTCGGAGATTAATTAGGATCTAAATTTGGTATAGAAATTTCATCATAAAGAAACTTTTATTTCCGTTTCGATTGCAATCGACTACATTTCTTCTGCCTGCCTCAGATTTGCAAGCGTCCTATTTCCAATTTCCCAAGCTTGGTTTAAAAATTCGACAAACTTCGTCGAAGTTCAGGCGAAGTTTGTCGATGTTGAGGTCAGCGAAGTGAAGTTCAAGGGCAGTTGAAAAATTGCAAAACTTCGACTCAACTTCGGCTAAACTTCGACCGAACTTCGAAAACATCGATGGAAATTCATAAAACATGAAGTAAAATTGTTATGTTTCGTGGAAGTTGAACAAACTTCAACTGAAACTTCTGAAACTTCGCTTATGCTAAAAATATACTTAAAATTTGGAATATCCTCCACTAACATGAGTTTTATGCATTATTGTTGTATGATTAAGTATATTCCTAGCATCTCTACGAAGAAACTTGAGTTTTCTAACTTTAAAGTGAAATTCTGTAAACTTCCGTACATCGGCGAATTTTCGTCAAACTTCCAATTTCGAAGTTAACTTCCTCGAATTAATTCTGAATTTTAAGTGAGCGAAGTCATAGCCGAAGTCGAAGTTTCGAACCTTGTTCCCCAGTTGCAATTGTCTTGTTTACAACTACCCCTGTTGCAACAATTTACAGCTTCACATCTAAAACTTACATTGTACAAATAATGACAATTAATTTATACACTAACACGATATTGGATACGTGTAGGATTGGGAGATGTTGAAAATGTGTCATAGGCCAATTCTGTAAATGTTGTTTAATTATTATAAGTAGATACATGTTTCTTTTATTGATTTCTGTGCCACTCGGGTAGTCATAATGTCCTGCTGGAGGCCGCTTATGATTTGTTTGTCGAAAAAAATTTTTTTTTTCACTGTCGACATTGTACGAACCTATTGAGTTGCACACAAAGAACGGATATGCGTGATTTCCAATTATCTAAATTGTTTAATTTTATATGATAAAATTCATGACTAAACAACAACGTAGCCTCTTTATAATATGTTATTATATTGCTCTTTTAAGTAAGGGTATTTTCATAATTCACTTGACCGCCTAATTATAATTGTTGTATAAATAGGTGTTAAGTAGGAATCACAAACATACGTAGGAATCAGGGGAGAAACCCAAAATGACCAACTATTGGGAGCGTATTCAGAAAACAATGTATTAAGGCCTTTTCGCATAATTTTTCCAACTTGTGGAGAAGTGTGTTTCCCAACACGGGGAGTATACTTGCTGGGAAGTTGATACTTGTGTGCTTGGATGAAATTTGGACTTCCAGGGAAGTTGGATACTTAAAAAGAACAAATTATTGTGATAGTTGTGTGTGTGCGTGCGCGCGTGACAAGGGTAGTCTTGTCCTTTCCTACTCAAAAGTGCACCTCCTTAAGGAGAATTAAGGAAGTGAACTTCCCTTATATGAAATAAATTGTCACATCCGAGGGAAGTGCACTTCCCAAGAACATGGACAAAAATTCCAACCAAACAAGGGAAAATACCACCGACCACCAACAGAGTGAAGCCTATGATTCTAAGATAGAGTTCAACTATTTTCTTTTTGTTTTTGTTTTTTTTTTTTTTTTTTTTTTTAGGAAAGTTCAACTATTTCTTTCTTCCAAATGCAAGGTCATCATGTTTTTCCATGTAACTTACGTTATTAAATCTCATACTAAAGGTTTGAAGGAACTGGTTGAAACAAAAGACTCTTTATAGCGCATCTTGCATAAACAGAAGATTCCTAGAAGATGACTTAAAAGTGAAAAGGACAATAATGCCTCAATACTAAATTAGTTGCGTTCAACTATATGGATCAAATAGATATTTCAATATTTTCACTAATTAAAAATAACAAGACCAACACCCTAGTGCAACCAAATCTAACCACGTTTTTCAATTATCTCGATTAAAAAGAAAAGTAATTCAATAACTAGAAAACTAGAATCAGTTAGTAGCTCTTTCAAAGAAAACTATTTGTGGAATTAAACCAAAGACACCAAAATATCGAAGCTACGAATAAAAACAGCAACATAAGAATGCAGAAGTATAAGTATAAGGATTTTAGAGTACATAAATGGATGTAAAACTAATACCAGTAGAAATTGCATACCGTAAGAGTCAAAGCCACATCAAAAGGAGCCAGTATGTAATCATCACTTTTGATGTTTGCATCATAAGATGATTGTAGGCAACCAACATTATCAATAACTGCCGATTGTGAAGTTTCATCAGTCTTGTTACAATAAATTCCTAAACCTGAAATGTCAACAATCTTGCTGACTTGATTGCCTTTCAATTTTACACTAGATGTCCTGCCATGAACATAAGAGAAGAGGCATTAAAATGTCAACTATTCCAAATGTATAACCAACAGATTAGACTTATTATTTTGAAGTGCTTTACCTAGCATGCTAGCAAGGAGAGTACGCTTAATTAAGATAACCACATTCTGACCTCAAAAAAAAAAAAAAATAACTACATTCTCATCTACCTCGTTATTAGGTTTTGATTTTGTGCAAAATTAAAGTTGTAAATTACGAAGTATATGTCATCAAACATATTCGGATTAAAATTATTCTTTTTTGTGTTATAGTGTTACATATCTTGATCGCACAATAAAAATCAACTAGAAAAAACATTGATGATGTATCATATTAAAAAATAAATGTCAGCGCCCATGACCACACATTATTTGTGGTTCATTAATCTAATGTAGCTCAATTTAACTAAATTGCATGAATGGCATGGAAATTCACCAATTTTTTCCCACATGAAAATAAAAAAATCAACTTCAGCCAAGATTTTGTAACTCTAAATACGAAATTAATTTGAAAATTCTAGTTTCATGCAGAAAAATATACATGAGATTGATTTGTTCTACAACTTCATCCTTTATACATGAGATTGATTTGAAGATGATATTGTTCAAGTGGATGAAACAAGAGATGGAGTACATGAGAAATTAGAAGTTAGGATGAATACATTAGAATCTAAATGTTTTAAGTTGAGTAGGACAAAGACCCAATACACGCATTGTGAGTTATAAGAAATACTAAGCATCAAGATGATGGAGTGGTAAGATTAGGAAAAGTAGAAGTCCCCAAGGGGTCACTTTAGATATCTAGGATCAATCATACAAATTATGGTAATATTGAGAATGAAGATACACATAGAATTCAAAGCCCCTGGATGGCACTCAAAGAAATGGAGTGCAATCTTATCGAGATGTGATAAGTGGTTAAAATATCCCTACCAAGCAAGAAGAAAAAATTTATAGAACGCAACTATTCATGCTATGCTTTATGGAAGTGAATGTTGTGATGCTTCAGATATTGAGAAAAAGGAGACGGAATTACCAAATAGAATTTTGCTTCATCGTCAAACTGGAAAACCTCAAACCAAATGCATATTGATCCTGGAAAAGATTCAAAAAAAGATGAGCAAAAGCCATAATGGAAAATTAGCAGATGATATAGGCACATCCAATAAAGAGTTTATTTACCGTTAAACAATATTTCTATAATCACAAAGCCTTTATCCCAAATTTGTTTGGTCGACTGCAAAGATCAAACGCTTCAACTCAACTCAAAATGGTGCAGTTCGAAAAATGTTTTCATAATCCTTGAGAACAATTGTAGTTAATGCATCCGCATTAATCTTAATGGGTCGGCTACACGATCAAACTCTTCCACTCTGCTCAATTCAATGTCCTTGATGATGTGATTTCAAAACACTTTAAATCCTTTCTAATTAATACGACTCACATTATTCTAGACATGCCTCTACACAGTTGAATTTCTTCAGTTTCTAGTACTATGTCGAGTTTTCTAAATAGAGCATTTGCAAACCATCTCTAAATGTGCCCAAACCATTTCAACCACCCTTCCCTAACTTTTGCACTTATTGGCGCTACTCAAAACTTTTCTTTGAATCTTCATATTTCTAATTCTATCTTAACGAGTTTTATAACACATCCATCTAATCGTCCCCATCTCTACTTTTATCAAACTATATATACATAAATAAGAATGTTTCAAATTAAGTTTGCTCCATATTTTTTTCCTACCAGTTGGACAAAGAACTTTTCTAGTCAAATAAACAATGAGGAAAATTTGAATCTATCAAGTCAACTACAGCACAAAAAAGGCTGGTTCAACAAGACTTGAAAAAGAGACATGCACGATATCAGCAATAGCATTAAATGAAACTAATTTCTTCGTTAAAGATTCAGGTCAGCAGGTCATGCTGAATGGAGGTGCCTTTAAAGTCCACTTTATTATCCAGAAAACAATTAAGAAAGGAAAAGACAAACAGTGATGTACCCAGAAGGCAGTAAATTACCAAGTCATCCCCATTGATGCATTGAACGTGAAAGTTCTTTACTGACACTTGGATGCCATCTAGAATCTGCAGATGAAAGAGATTAAGAAACAACGGGTTATAACTTCAACCTTTTAGCAAGCTAATCCCAAAAGAAGTCTGCACTTTGCCTCACTGGGATGAAATGGTACAAGAGAGCTGCTTTAAATTTGTCAAACGCAATCATTGATAATAAAAAGAGCGAAGAAAAACATCATTCTAAAAAAACTCAATGTCGATAAAATCAAAAGGCTAATATTACCTTTGCGGTAATATATGAAATAAATGATTGCCCTGCCTGGTTATCTGCGAAAAAAAGGGAAGTGAAATTATTCACGAATTAGCTTTCAATCATGCAGCCAAATAATTTAAGACTAGAATGTCAAAGAAAAGCGAACTTGACACATTAATACACATAACATAGATCACCAAAAGGGTGACCAACTGAACATGAACAACAAATAGCATAAAAATATGTTTGCTATAAAGAAGTTAACAAGAAAAGGACTTGGCTCTACAGAGAATGACTTAAAAATAAGAGTTATCAAAACGAATATCTTCCCAACAGATAACCAACAGTTCCAAATAAATGCTTTAAAAAACTGATTCAGTTGAGCCTTCAAGTCAACTCACCCTCAAAAGGTACACTCCACATACCTTCAAAGATCCGAGAAAACGAAAAGACACTAGTGATTCCATTGCTAGTCTTCCAACAGCAAAAGGTTTTAGAAAATCCACAAATAATCATTAAATAAGAAAAAGGATCAGAAAAAGACATACGCTAAAGCACCACTTTGGTCTGGTTGGAATCCTACCAACTTCAATGCCCAAGAAGTGTGGAATTATTAAATTGTATGCTTACTAGTAGTCCAGTACAGTATACAACCATACCTCGGGTATTGGAAAGAAAAATACAGGACATCAAGAGATACTTTACGTGTATTCTGATACGGATATCTATTAGCAATCTCAGTTTTAAACCGTTCTGAGTAAACGTGTAAGGAGTCAAATACGAATCTCATTATTATATAAATTAAATAATACATGAATTTGTAATCGGGTCAAACGTTAATGATAATGAAATATATTATATTCCTTCATGTATGCTACATCAATTCCATATCAAGGAAAACATAGATCATCACCCCTTAACAATTTACTCTGCTCTAAAACTCTCGCCCTGATTTATCTTTCTTCTTCTTCTAATTATCCAATTTCTACCGTCGTCTTCTTTTTATACATCCATACTAAGTATCAATCAAAAATTTGCATCTAAACACTAGTCAGCTGATATTTACCAAATACTCACCTATTTTTCACATTTGATTTAATCTCTCACCACTCACCAGTAACTTTTTTGGTTGCCCTCCACGTCTCTCTCAATATCATATTAGTTCTCTCTTGTGTGTTCTACACATACATTTAAATAAAAGAAGCTGTAATTCCAGTGGCTACTTTCATGTTTAATGCTTTGACAGCCTTCTACATCACAAGATTTTGAGTTCAATTAGTGGAAGAGAATGATGCAGATATCTATCGAATCCTAATAATTTAACAAAGTGATTGATCTTAGTTATTATTGTCTTAGGATGGGTCTTACATTAAGTATTTTATTTATAAAAGATATTTTTAGCATCTTTATAGAATTTCAAAATTATATGGTTTCCAAATAAACGAGTCCTTTAGGAATCTTGCTACCTACAAATCCAAGGTATTTTCATCGGGATGGCAGCAAGCAATGATGATTGAATAAAATTTAGTGTTCCCCCAGCATCGCTTATGGATCTAAAATTCCTAGAATGATTTGTAGTGTATCAACAGAAATTGGTAGAAGGAATTTGATAGAGTTTAGGACCACCACAATACTATTGATGTGAGTCCAAGTTAGTTATAGGGGTAGTTGAGTAAGTTTGTAGTTGTAGTATAAATAGAGCTTGTAAGGGAGAAAAAGACATCTTGTCTCTTGAATGTAATTTGAGAACTCTTAAGAGTTGGGATTGAGAGAGTTTTAAGACTCTTCTCGGGGTTTTCTGGGTCTTTTTTTGTTGTTTTCGTAGTCGATTAAACAATAAGATCTCGGGATTCTATCAATGGTATCAGAGCATCTTCACCAAAAATATAATCAATCAAGAATGGATTCAAGGTTTTTGTCAAATAAAATGTTACGAGGTCTTTACGAAATTAAGTTGGGGCTCGATCGCATCTTAGAGAAGCTCGAAACATGGTCAGTTCGTGATTCTTCACCTCCAGCCGTGACCTTACACGATGATGGTGATCACACATTGGAGCTGCCAGTGCTTGCGGATCCATCCATTGTCAAATCAAATATTAAATTAGGCGTCTTCTCCAACTTGGTTATTCAGTCGATTGTTCGTACAGAGCAGATCGTGAAGCCATTGTCGATTCCATTTGTGTGGATTCAACCTTCGTCACTTGCGTTGTTGCCGAAAGCTTCCAATCAATCAAATCTAGGGTTATCCGAAGGTTTGCCGACTGTAGGCAAACCGGAACCACCAGATCCACCAGATCTGGTGGCGTCCAAGATGTTGACGTCTCATATTCTCTTTGCAACATCTGCAACTCCTACATCTCATACAATCAATGATGACATCCAGCATCACGACGACATCGCAGATGTAACTATGCGCATTAGGAGTATTGAAGACAAAGGCGTCTTCCTCGTTCACCCACCATGGCCGCCACCCTTATCGATAACATCAATCTTCCTTCGAGAGCTCGTTGATTTCATTTTTATGTGTGTCGTTTCCTTCATTTTTGTTAGGTCAGAACTTCTAGTAATACATCCTTTTGGGAAGATGATCACACTGTGGGGTGAGTCGAAGAGATCTCGAGATGCAAGGTACGCCACCACATTGGCGTGTGCAGCACGCAATGTGCACTTTGTCGTTCAACTATTGTTTTATGGAGCTCTGTTTTTTTGCCACTTGATTCATCTCGATCTGCATATGTATTATCCTACTTTAAGTTGTTGTGCCACTTAGGTATTACGTCGTTCGAGAAATATCTGATGGATTTTGTTTTATCTCCTACCATATGCTTTTCTCCACATCTTTCTCATTGATACAGTGGAATCTACTCCATTCCCTTAACTATGGTTACTTCCTTCATGGTTTGCCCACAACTTAAGGTGTTTCTATGGGGTTTGCCTTCATGTTATGGTAGCTTAGTAATGTTACAACCTGTTGTTTGGTGGTGCATGACAAAATGCTTTGTGTTGTCTTGGTACCCAACGACATCAGTTATGTGTGGGTACTCCATGATTCAAGTTTCAACTCATTGCTTCCCTGAGTGCACTCGTGAAGTGTTTTTTGTTGTGGCATGGTGTTTCATTTGGATGGGGAAAGGTACGTATGTGCAAATTGACTGTAATCTTGTTGCATTGGAAGTGTTTGCTGAAATGTTATTGACCAATTGGCGGGTATGCGACACCTTCTGGTGGGCTGGTGGGTTGGTGTCCTTGCTTCCCTTATTGAGGGCAAATCTTCAGTCTGATTTTTCTCACCCTTGCACCACATGGTTGTTGTGGATTCTTGCATGTTCTCTCAACTACACACTCCCCGAATATTTGTTACTCCTTGCTTTGGTCGCCAATTGCAGTGTGCAACAAGTGTTTGATGAAAAGGCATTAATGGATATTGAGCCTAGGAATGCTGTCTAGGAATGCTTTCTTTGAGATTTTGTTGCCTTATTTTCTTGGGTCTGAGCTTCCAACATTAGCACATGCCATTCTATATGAGCTTCATGGAAGACTCATTTTGGGGTTCTCAAAGCCTTGTGTTGCCAACACTAATGTGAATTTCATACTGTGGGACTCATGTTGATGTTTTGGGGACTTCGGCTTTGTATTGCACTTGTTAGGTTAAGGGTCTGGCGCCTTCATACGATATTGTGCCAAAGCAATTGCTTGTTCCACCGGGCGCTCCGCGATTGATATGGATCCTTGCTTGGTTACTAATACCTTAAGATCTTCTCCCCATGGGGGTCCATGTTCCTGGTTGCATCATTATATCTTTACCACCTTGAGGACAAGGTGGATTTTTAAAGGGGGGAGCAATGATAGAGTTTAGGGCCACCACAATATTATTGGTGTGAGTCCAAGTTAGTTATAGGGGTAGTTGAGTAAGTTTGTAGTTGTAGTATAAATAGAGCTTTTACGGGAGAAAAAGACATATTGTCTCTTGAATGTAATTTGAGAACTCTTAGGACTAGGAATTGAGAGAGTTTTAAGACTCTTCTCAGGGTTTTCTGGGTCTTTTTTTGCTGTTTTCATAGTCGATTAAACAATTAGATCTCAGGATTCTATCGGAATTCTTTCCAGATGAGAAAATAAACAATAAAACAATAGGTAGCAATAACTATTGTGATGTGCACATACGTATCAAATATTGAAGCTTAAGTGTGTTCAACACGTCATAAAAGGATAGTGCATAGGTAGAAAACGGATGGGATCATGCGTGAGTTGTAACCAAGTTAACAAGTATGGTGTGCATGACACCGGCAACTATAACAAAACTGAACAGCTAACCATAAGTAGTTAATACAGTCTAATTTAAGTCTGCTTAATGAAACAGAACAACTATAACAAACTGTTACAAAATTTGTTCCTTACTATGGCATTCACTCACAAGGAAATTTTTCTTTGTGCTTGAAGGTCATTTTCTGATGATGCTGACAGGATTTTCATGCAAATTTCAACACATAGTTTACGTTATTTATTTCTTTTACAAGGTGCGCTTCCCCAACCTTACTACCTCATATTTCTAAGAAGTGAGCCCCATATGATGATATAAAGGCAACAAAGTATAGTATTTTATCTATCAGTTTTTTTTAAAGGAACTTCGAATCATCGAAATTTATGAGCTAAAAAAAGCTTCAAAGAATTGAATACATACAAGTATATTGAGATAAAATTTCCTTGGTGAAGCATGAAAATTAAAATCTTTAAAACTCTCACCACAAACACGTCTCGACAATTTTGCCAATTCCGCTGCTGCAAGTTTGGCTTTTTTCCCAGCATATTCTCTCTTTTCAACTGAATCCAAACTCCACTACAAACAAATGAAGAAGCAATTAAAAAATCAACGAACACGAACCATATACTTATACATATATAATTTATATGGACGTACCTCGTGATCCTCTCGTTGATAGGCACATATGAATACATCCTCTAAAAGGATTACGATTGGCTCCCAACCAAGTTTTTTCCATGGAATTTTTATGCTTAATTTTCCAACATGACCTGTTACATCTATCCCTTTTTAGATAACTCAAAAGAAAGGAGCAAGATACTAAGAAAATATGATAAGCTCAAGAAAAAAAGCACCTTTATAATTAAGAACTAAAGGACCACTATGGCATGCATGCACAAGATAGGAGCAATAATGGTTTACATTGGCAGAAACCAGTTACTGCAGGCAGATTTCTAAGCATTTAAGGAAAGCAGCCAAAGGTATCTCAAAAGTCAAAAATATACAGAAACCTAAAGGTCCTCACAAATTAATACAATTCTATTTCTAACATAGAACCACAACCCTACTCCCAACTCAAAAGCCCCAACGTATCAACCTTTCCTCTCACGCACTTTACCAATCGTTATCCTGCATTTCTTTAAGCCAACCCATCAACTCCTTGAATGCTTAGAGAGCTCATTTTTGCAACTACAGTATGAAGTACCTATCTTGGAATAATGGAACATCAATAGCATAGGTGTTTCTTCAACTGCATTTTTGCAACACAACCTCAACCAATTTGAACCAATTAAACATCTATTACAGACTTCTTAATTTTGCATATTTGTGACTTAATTTTAACTTTTTAACATGAATGTAACATTATTTACAATAAGAAAACGTGAAAGTAACAGCAAGCAAAGAACAGCTGAAGGTTTTCTATAGACACCCCAACGTTGAGTATACATGAATATTTCCTTTTCTACATGTGAGGGGCGTAAATGCCTATTAGTCCACGTCTATCTCAATATCTATGAGATTCAATAGCTCATCTATCCAATATCTATCTGAACATAGGTTCGATAGCTCATTCAATCAAACCATACAGTGTAAACTCAATACAATGCAAATAACAAGCCTTGATAAGTATAACAATGAATAAGAGAGTTCAAGAATTTATTTCCAAAACTCTCTTAACGAAATTCCTTCGCTTCTCTAAAATCTAAATGGCAATAAAACCACGCCAGAAACAATAAGAATTCTTCCAAAAGTTCCAATCAAGTAACACATTTGAAGCATTATCTAGATTGAAAAATATCTTTCCTAAGGAGTACACACTTTGCAACATAATCCATCAGTCAAATCTAGCATTTATTCTTTAAATTGCTAGTTACTTGGATCAAATTTGCAATTCCTTCGCATTGCCTTAGGTATCGACTCACTTCAATACACTTCCAATTTAAAAGGCACCTACATTGCAATCGTCTTACGAGATGACAAATTTTCCAATTTTTTCGATGCCGTTAATAATTAGTTTTTCAGAAGTCTGAACTGAATCATTTCTCAAAACAAAAACATTACATTACTCTTCTCAAATTCTAAGCTCAACTTATCAAATAAATTATAGAACAAAAAATAGTAAATACATGAAAGAGAATTCAAATGGTAGATGATGATGATACCTTGCTTCAACGCGAACGGCAACTGGAGGTAATCAAAAGCTTCAAGAGTGAGCCCTACATTCTCCAACAACACTTCACCTGTAAAAACAACGAATTCACATCAACTGAACTACTAGGTCAAAGAATTCAATACTTCTATGCAAATACAAAAATTTAGGTCAACAAGAGCAATGGCAGTGCAATCAAGAATCCCTAAAACTTTTGAAGGCGGTGCGATGAGTGAGTTACTGTTCCACAATCCGATCTTGAGCTGCTCCTTCTGTATGTCCTTCACGTAGCGTCCGAGATACTCCAACAGCAACTTCTGAACGATCCCCTCGAACATCGCTAACGGTTTTTGTGTGATCGCCGAATGATAGGGTTCTGGTTCTCACATGGCAATCCAAGTTTCGAGGTTAATCTGATGGAGGTGGAGAAGTGAAGGATCGAACAAGAAGAAGAAGAGTTTGTTCTGTGTTTATGCGCGTGAGACGACGTAGTTACTTGTTGATGTTCTGTTCTGTATATGTGAGGGTGACACTACCGTGCGTGAACCGCCAGTTCCCTTTTCCCAAGCAAAGTCGCGTGTTTTGTGTGCACACATCTCAAGACAAAATGCACGGTATTTGATTGACCGTGGTAGTGAGTTACTTTTTACATTTTTCTTTTAATAAAAATAGGCCTAGTTGGCATCACGGGGAATTCTTCAAGGTGTGGCCATAGAGTGCATGGTTATGATTTACTTTTGAGGGCCGCTAAGGGCACCCCACCATTTAATGAAGGCACCCAAAGTTTTTGTAAAAAATTCAGCAAAAGTGGAAAAGATCATTTTGCCCTTGTATATATATTGATTCAAACCCCACAAATCATTTTGACAAGAAAAATGGCACCCCACCACCAAGCTTTAACCACAAAGCCACATTGCGTTTGGTGAGCGTTTATCGATTCTTGCGGATTGACATCATCCGACAGCGATGTAACAATGTTTGACAACCATATGATGGTTTCTTAGAACTGTTTAGTTGGGTAAAACTGTGAAAATGATGATTTGTTTGTCAACGTAGGGTTTGGTAATTTCCTCAAATCCGAACTTGTTTCCACTATATAATGGAGGATTGTCTTGCTACGGTGCAGAGGAGGTTGAACTTGAGGTAATTTTGCGAATTTATTGTGTTTTTTATGAGGTTATCCGAAGTTTCGTCGATGTGCGCGATTGTTTCGGCCTCGCGGGACCGAGATATATTGAAATGTCTCGGTCATAGAGGACCGAGAGCTACTCTAACCTCTCGCTAGTGTACAACCGAGAGTAGGAGAAAATTCTCGGTTGTACACCACCGACGCGCACATTACCTATCACTAATTGTAGCTCTCGTCATGTCTCGGCCGAGATAATCGAAGTATTCTCGGCCATGCGTAACCGAGACACTTGTGAACTCTTCCGCCTTCGTGGCGAGACTGCAGTTCCCAAAAATTTAGCTTTTGTCTCGGCCATGCTTGGCGAGACAGTCTTCACGATCTCGGCTTTGTGGCGAGAACCGCGATTTCCCAATTTTTTTACCATTCTACAAACCGCCACACACACATTACAACTACTCTACCAAATGTAACTTAATTATACTATAAACGTAACTTCAAATGATCGATTTCGCGCAAAATCTGTGTGTTCGACGATGTTCAACCGAACCCTAACTTGGAGACGAAATCGGCTCACACCACGACCCTACGAACTGCAAAAAATCCGTAAACCGAAGGAGAAACACAAGGCGAGACACGGGAGACACGATTTCGGAGATTCCTCTCACTGGTCGGTTCACACAAAACGGGTTCTTGGAGTCCAGGCGGTGAAGATGGTGCTGGGGGTGGTGGGGTGCAGATGGATTTCCACGAGGGGTAGTTTAGGTATTTCGGGTCTAATTTTTGGGTGCCTCAGGTAAATCGGTTTGTGCCCACATTAACTGGGTGCCTTCATTAAATGGTGGGGTGCCCTTAGCGGTCCTCTTTACTTTTTTGCAAACCATCCCACCATCAAATCCATCGGGAAAAATCGATTTGATCGGTCTATTTTTTGTATATAATGACATCACTTGTAATTTATGTGGCATATTATTTTTCATATAAAAAATAGCTTTAATGTCTTACAACAAGTAATTTAGCAATATTAAACACCATAAACATTATCCCATTCAAAATTTTAATTTACAATAGACTAAAATATATAGCAAAATTGATATTTCAATTAGTTGGGAAGCTCACAAATGTAAAGAGCGCCACTATAGGCATCCCACCTATTATTAAAGGCACCCAAGTTTTATGGTTATTTTTTCCTCTAAATTTTACTTTGATGCAATTGACAAAATTGTCCCTTCATATAAACCATCCACACTCCCGCAACACATTTTTGAATAAATTTTAGGGCACCCCTCCTTCTTTCTCTCTCATCTCTAACCTAAACCTACGTGTTTTGTTGGTAGGCGTGTATTGATTATTGCGCTTTCATGTCATCCGATAGCAAGGTAACACTCGATTACAACCATATTAAGGTTCAAATCAACTGTTTTGGTGTGGTAAATAGTGACATTGTTGATTTGATTTTTCATTGTAGGGTTTAGTAGATTCGGTCATTTCGAAGTTGTTTTCAGCGTGAAATAGATGAATATACCATAATGGTGCAAGATGAGGTACAAGAAGAGGTATTTGTTGTTGTTTTTGTGTTTTTTTTTTTCATTTTTTACAGGTGTTTGCACGGTCACGATTGTTTCGGCAATGCAGGACTGAGACTTAGAAACAAGTCTCGGTATATGGTTGTCGAAAGTACTTTTGCCGTCTCGGCCATAGGGTTACCGAGACATATTGAAGAGTCTCGGTCATATGGTACCAAGACTCTTCAAGCAGTGTCGGTTGTCCTGGACCGACACTGTTTATTAAGTCTCGGACCTGTATTACCGAGAATGTGTATTTTTATGTTTTTTGGTGAATATGTTGTGTCTCGATGACGAGTCCTTATGGTTCAATGTTTATGTTGCAAGTAATGTCGGTTTCCACGTTGCTTCTATACTACAAGGATGTTTTCACTCTTGTAGGCCATTCCCATCTAGAGAAGTGGCTATTTAATGCCTTCAAATGATTGGTCGTGTGAACAAGTGTGTTAGTTACGAAGCACTCTGATGTCGGAGGGATTAAGCGCAGGGGAATGATCAAATTTGCATGTGAGAAATCCGGTACATTTAGGGGAATGTCACAAAGACTAAAGAAAGCCAAAGCCGCAAAACTTGCTTTGAAACCAAGAACCGAAGAGGATGAGGAAAATATAAGGACTCAAACTGTTACCAAGAAATGTGGATGCACTTTCCTTATTAACATCAAGGAAAATGTGGATTCTTTGTGGTACGTCGATGTCGTATGTGGGAGGCACAATCACGACCCCGCCAACAACGCGGACGACCACTCATTTGCTGGAAGATTAGATACGGTGAGCAGGTGGTTGTGGTGCAGATGACTAAGGGGAATGCGAAGCCAGAATATATCCTCAACACGTTGAAACAAAGGAATGTAAATAATGTTTAAACTATGTGGGCAATATACAATGCACAACAAAAATATCGAATTGAGGATGCGGGTGGGAGAACTCAAATGGAACAATTATTGCACATATTGGAGAAGAATAAGTAGATGTCGCGGCATAGAAGCATCCCGAGACGAATGTCGTCACTGAATTATTTTGGTCACATCCTGATTCAATCAAGTTGCTATGGTGTTTCCCGTCTGTTCTTCTAATGGATTGCACATACGAAAATAATAAGTATCGGGTGTCGTTATTGGAGATAGTTGGAATCACTTCGATGCATTTGACATTCTCAATTGGGTTTGCTTTCATATCATCGGAGACTAATGCCAATTATGTTTGGGCACTTGAGAACTTGAGATCCATATTGGATGGGTGGCCTAAACCCGATGTGATTGTTACAGATCAAGAGTTAGGCATGATTAGTACTATGGAAGAAGTATTTCCAACATCGTCTCACCTTCTTTGCTCTTAGCACATCAACAAAGTAGTTTTGGCCAAGAATAAGAATATGTTTGGGGATAACGAAGTCTTCGCACATTTCATGGATAGGTAGATGGGTGTGTTGTATGCTAAATCGGAAACATCATTTAAACTTAGTTAGAATGATTTACAATGTGAGTTTGGAACTGTGAAGGGTCTTATTGATTACTTGGATAACATATGGTTGAAGTACTATAAGGAAGAATTTGTACCAGCATGGACATATCGAATTATGCATTTTGAGAAAACAACGATGCAGAGGGTTGAGTATGCGCATTCCACTTTGAAGCTACATCTCGGCGACAGTCAGGAAAATCCTGAGACTTTATGGGGTCTAGTAGATGGTCTTCTTAGTATCCAATACAACATCAAGGCATCATTTGAGCTCAGTTTGAATGTGGTTCAACATGAATATGTTGATGGTTTGTATTGTCGGTTATGTGGATACGTCTCTCAAAGGGCGGTTAAGTTAATTAGGGATGAATCAGAACATAGAAATGATGTTGGACATGACTCTACTCGTTTTGGTTGCGAGATATGTACCACGCATGGTCTTCCTTGTGCACACAAGATAAATTTCCATAAAATGGTCGGTTCACCCATCCCACTCGAAGACATTCATGTATACTGGCGAAAGTTGAGTATGGTACCAGAGAATGTTGTAGATTGGGCTGGATACAATGTGAATGATGAGATTCATCAAAGAGTGTTGTAAAAGTTTCATGCTTGCACTGACGAGGACGGTCGCATCGGGATTATTCAGCAGCTCAAGGAGATTAGTCGGCCTTCATCCACACCAGGGGTTATCCCACCTACAAAAATAAAGACAAAGGCAAGGACATCGAGGTCTATAGTTGGAAGTTAGATGAACAATGGAAAAAAGAAAAAATCGAAGAGGAAACTCGATGAAGAAGATACTTCGACGACAAGATTGCTAAGTGGGTTTGAGTATGTACTATCAAAAGAAGAGACATCTAGTTCGAGGAAGAAGAAAAATAAAGTGGGGCCTAAAATATGTCAGACACGTCGGGTGAGCCAAGGTGTATCTAAGGTTAGTTATTACCATTGCATACAATAGGATTGATTGCCATATGTTAAGAGCACTATTGATGTGACGGGCGATGGTAATTGTGGATATCGGTGTGTTGCCTTTGGGCTCGCACTCCCCAATGTAGATGGTTGGAGGTTAGTACGTAGAAGGATGTTTGATAAGATAACGGGGTATGAAACTATTTGGCGAGAAGTGCTTAGAACGAGTTACAAGAAGGTGAAGATTGTCGTGCATTGTCTGGATGATCGGGTTGGGGTCTCTTTTGATGAATGGTTGACATTTCCATACATGGGGCTGTTAATATCAACGGCTTTTAGCGTCATTCTAGTAAACCTCTCGTATGATAGTTGCTCGAAATTTCTTCCTCTACGTAATGTCTCACCGCCATCTTTCGATAGTCGGCTTATAATTGGCATGATTAATGATAGGAACATCCATTGGGTTATGGTACATTCGTACATTAATTTTTACATGTTTTTTTATCAACTTTGAATTATATGATAATGACTTCTTGTTGTACTTTGTATTTGACAAGTGAAGATGAATGTGAATGCCCCTCTTCCATCATAATATCCATTGTGGGAAAGGTATGCTATGAAGTGCACTAAAGGTTGGCGTAATGGATTCATAATTCGAGAAATCGTGTTGGTTGTTGTAGCATCCCCTATCCCGATTAGGGCGATACTCGACCTGAAACCCTAATTAAGCCCCGCTGACCCAACCAGACTTAACTAGAGCCAGCATCCTCTCCATCAATACTTGATTAACTCAACCTGTATATTTATATCGAATAAACAAATCAAAGTAATACGCAGTGAAAATCTAAAACTTTTTCAATATATACAAATATACGGTAATACAGAGTTTACCAAAACTCCAAAACCTTTATTAAAACCTCCCAACCCTGTTTATATACAACAAAATAAGTAAAACATAGTATATAGGTACATGAAGGTTCATTACATTGTAGAGAAGATACGAGACCTTAAATCTTCTCCTATCCCTTAGCTGAAGCGCCGGGTTGCGAACCTAAAATATTGAATTGGGGTGAGCGCTCCAATTTACTCAGTAAGTAATGATTCACACTAATCATCAATATTCCATATAATAATCAAGGATATCATGCAGTTACAAAATGCCTCAACGATATCTAACAAAAATATGGAAAATCATATAAATTCAATACATAAACAGATGCAAAGCAAATATAATGGACTATTACACTGTGATCCCCCTTTATTTTGTAAAACTAGGGTCGATTACCCACCGACGCCATTAATGCGATTGCTAGACCAACATATTAACCTATATGTTGCCTAGCCCATCCATTAATGCCTAATTGTTCTATCCCGAATACTCTAATGTAAATGTAACTAACTCAACTATAAACTGAGTAGGAAGTTACATATAGGCAGGGAAGGTAACTCATCTCCTATATAACCTGGTCTCAGTTCCAGGAACTTACTATCGTGAATCACAGTAAACACCATTTTCCATTTAATCAAAGTCGTCACAATGTACATAGTACCCCATTTCATTTCAAACAACTACATGAGCTATATATACTAGATAGTAAGACAACATTGATAAATAAGCGAATCCGTACTTACCTCGGTCTAGTTTTCGTCCAAACACCTAACTTTCTGGATCAATAACTCTCTCCCGGGTAAACAACACCTATCATATACCAATTATAGTTAATATAGGTCTATTATACTCTAATTAGAACCCTTAATCACACCCCTAAGTTCTTTAGAAATCCTCATGAATTCACAGCCTACTTGTTGTTTTCTGGGGTGGGAGCGCGCTCTCTCAATGGGTGGGGAGCGCTCCATCAATTGGGTCCATCCCAATTGATGAAGGTAGCGCGCTTCCCTAAGAGGTGGAGTGCACTCCGCCCTGTACTGTCAAACCAGACGTAAAGGGCATCAGCCATTGTCCTCCACCCAATTTCATCAAATCACCTAAACAGTCATAACAACCTCCAAAATCAATCAAGGAGGACCTCCAGTGAGGTGATAAACCATAATTGATCAACAAACATCATAAATAACTAAATTTATAGCATCACTGTCGAATTGAACTTTGATAAACACAAGAACAAACCATACCTATGTGATGCTCTCAAGCATTTAATTTGATTAAACTTCTCAACTAAGCTTGATTCAACACCTCGGACAACTTCTCTCAATCGAAATCAAACCCCTAAACCCACTCTCTCGCTGTTGATTGAATGAATTAAGAGGATAAACATGAGTTTATATATATGTATATATAGATTTTCATCGAGATACGCATCGCGTCATCTCGAGACTGATCGAACGGTTGATGCGTTAAAGTAATATACCTTATCGTGACACCAAACTTGACACATCACACACTCACGCTCTGTTCGAGACGATCAAACAATCCATATATTTCTATTATTCTTTTGTTTTCAATATATATATTTATATATTCCAAAAACATATAAATATATATTTATATATTGTGTATTATTCACCAATAAACTCATCGGACGTGCCAACAAGTGTCCTTGAGCGTGCACATTCATGCCACGACTCCCTCGTTACACTTGGTGTCCCAGTAAATCATAGTTTATGATGTATTTCATCTAAATACCCATCAAAGACCCACATTATTTAAATCAGAATATAGGCTTATTATCATTTGATTTAACTACATTACATTAAGCCTCATTAAACCATATGGTTAGTGTTTTCATTCACCAAGATTAAACAATTTGTGGACCCACTAACCTTCGGCTGCTTGGTACGTGGTGCCTCGTGTCTCAACACGCATTCCAAAGCATCTCATAACCTATTATTCTAACTTAATCGACTTAGCGTATGGTTACATTACCTATTTTATTTGATTACTTAGTCATCTTAACATGAATTTGTCGAGTTTTCTAGTGTACCCATAATTCGCCTCTTCGATACCCATGTTGACACGCATTTCGAGGTGACTACACGTAACACAATCTCGCATGATATAACCATACAACATACACACATGCGATGTACTAACAATTAAATTTATAAAATGCATCGCAGATAAGCAATTCAACACATAATTTATTAGTGTACCTAGGTCGACGTGTGTCCTAGCCTACCCGCGGTGTCCACGTGGATCTGAGCTGGCATCTAAGTCTGAAATTGCGAAATAAATAATGGCGTTAATACAACGGGCCGCTACAATTTTTCCCAACTAAGTGAAATTTCATCCCAAAATTCAAATAAAAACTAATCGTCGTACCATGAAATAGCTGAGGGTATGGCTCTCATATAGTCAACGCAAGCTCCCATGTGAGTCCCTCTGTCCCATGGTGCTGGCAACGAGCTAGGATCTTAGAGAACTCCCTGTTCTTAAGAACTTGAACCCTATGGTCAAGAATCGATATCGATCGCTCCCCATAAGTCACGGCAGGTCGAACCTCAATATGTCCTAAATCAACCATCGGTCTCGGTCCTGACCTAGCTAGTCTCAACATAAAAATGTGAAAAATGTCGGATGAACCCTAACTAACTCAGCAGGTAACTCTAAGTGATGCGCGTCACTGCCAACTTGTGTTGCGACTCTGAACGATCCTATAAACCTCGGCACCAGCTTCCCCTTAATCCCAAATCTTTGTTGACCCTTCAAAGGGGAAACCTTCAGGTATACCATGTCGCCCTCCTCATAGCTCGACCCTCATGATATCAATCCACGTATTTCTTTTGTCTGTCTTGTGCGGCTCATAGTCTCTAACGAATCTACTTGATCTTCTCTTTGTGATCACTAATAATCTCAAACCTAATGGTCACTGTATCTTTCACCTCTGCATAACACGCATGTGATCTACAGGGCCTCTCATACAGTGCCTCAAACGGTGGCATCCCGATACTCGCCTGATAGCTGTTGTTGTACGCAAACTCACACAAAGGTAGATAATCATCCCACGAACCCCCAAGCTACAATATACAAGCCTTGAACATATCTTCCATAATTTGTATCAGCCGCTTTGACTATTTATCTATCTGATGATGGTAAGCCATACTAAACTGCAACCTGGTACCAAACAGCTCCGACATAGCCTCCCAGAATCTTGAAGTCAACCTGGGATCTCTGTCCAATACAATAGAGATTGGCACCTCATGCAATCTAATAATCTCCCGCTCAAACAATATGTTCAGTTGTGGGAACGTGTATCTCATTGACAAAGGAATGAAGTGAGCCGATTTTGTCAGCCTATAAATCACAACCCAAACTACATCACGAGGCCTCAATGTTTGCGGTAGTTCACTGACTAAATCCATAGTGATGTGCTCCCATTTCCATTGTGGAACGGGCAACGACTGTAATAATCCACCAGGTCTCCAGTGCTCAGCCTTCACTTGTTGGCAAACATGACAACTCTTAACATATGCTTCCATGTCAGCCTTCATCTCTAGCTACCAGAATAATCGCCTCAAGTCATGATCAACTTGGTTTGGCCATGATGAACTGCGTAGCAAGACCAGTGTGCATCCTTCAGAATCTCGTCTCATATCTCCTAATCCGCAGGTATACACAACCTCCTTCGGTGTCTCAAGCACCAATCCGTCGTCTCTGCCCAATCAGTAAACTCTAGATCCCGAGCCAGACCACTAAACCAGTCATAGAGCCCATCAGCCCTCTGACACTCGACAACCCACTCAATATATACAATTGAAACTCTCATCTTACAAAAAATGTGATGCTCATCCGTAGTAGTTACCTATGTCATGCACATAAATGATGCCACCTGTAGCAAGCGATGCTCGTGTGTCATATGTCACAAAGCGGTTTGACTGTTAATCTCACTTTTGCTCAATGCATCAGCTACGACGTTCGCTTTCCTAGGGTTATACTCAATAGTGAAGTCGTAGTCCTTCAGCAACTCAAGCCATCTCATTTGACGCATGTTCAGATCTCTTTGAGTGAAGATATAGCGTAGACTCTGGTGATTAGTGTATAAAGTGAACCTCTCTCCGTAAAGATAGTGCCTTCAGGCGTTTAGTGCAAAGACGATTGTTGAAAGCTCCAAGTCGTGTAATGGATAATTCCCCTTATGCGGTCTCAACCGTTTGGAAAGATATGCAACTGGTCTACCCTACTAGCATCAACACGCATCCAAGACCAATACCTGATGCATCCGTACAAATAGACTAAGTCTTGCCCGACTTTGACAATGTCAACACTGGTGCATAAGTTAATCTCCTTTTCAGCTCACAGAAAGCCTGCTCACACTCCTCTGATCAATCAAATCTAACATCCTTCTTGGTCAGTTTCATCATCGGCACTGCAACCGAGGAAAATTCGTGTACAAATTATTGGTCGTATCCTGCTTGTGCTGCCCCAGCCGCCCCGGGGTGTCGTCTCTTTGTGCGCTCCTTGACCGGTGGCCCAACTACACGTGTCTGGCACCTGCCCGTCCATCTTATGTCTCGATAGTTGTGTCTACGTGTGTGTTGTCAGTTTAGTGAACCAATTATTCACATTAATCTTAATTTATTTCCTTAAGTTCAACTGTATATGTAGCTTATTCAAGTCCTAGCCTTGCTAGTGATTTGTGTATTACAGAGTTGCAAATAGATAATCAATATTTTACAGTGGAAGTCTTAAAGTAACATTAACATGTATTTTCATTAACTCTTAAGTTTTATAAAGTATCAGTCCTACTGTGGAAAACCTGGAATAGTACAATGTATATATAAAGCGATAAAAGTAAATATATACAAGTACACATGTCTCATCAATCTCCAATAAACCTAAAATATATAACAAAATGATAAAATAAACACCTACGAGTAGTGTGCCGAACAGTGGGCGAGCTTAGAGATAGTCGCCAAGAATCCCTTACCCTTACTCGTAGAAGGATCTACACTCCGCCATCACAACAAAACAGATGACGAGTCTAGTAAGTAAAATCCCAAGGAAATTTACTGAGCATTCATATGATAAAGTAAAGGAATCCAATAAATAATGTTAAATAAACATGTTGAATGTAAATATGCAACTGTAAATGGATCATCACATGCATATATAACAATAAAGAGCAAATGTGTGTGCCAGTTCTAACTAGACTAGACCGTACTTCAGATAACTTCCCCAGGATCCCACTAGTGGGCATACCCAACTAGCCCATCATCTGGTCCTCTCGGTGGTCGGCGTAAACCTACGATGCACTGACACATGTACCAACAAAGTAGCTCGGGTCGTTATCCACTGAAGGGTCCTGATACACATGTTAAGGTCTAGCGTGCCTTAGACACACAACGGAATACTCGGTGGGAGTAAACTCAACCAACCATCCAAATAGTGACACATATATAGATAACTGAGTAAATAAGGAATAGAACCAGGAAATAGAGTAAAATAGTAATGAAAGTAAGTAAATATTCAAGTGACGTTCCTGTGGGCTTTACAAATCCCACACACGCGCTCCAACTTCTCTAGACTCCCGAATCCAACCCCACCTAGCTCCTCGGTACCCGAGCTACATTCTCTCAGTCTCTGAAGTTAGTTAAGTGTGTTTATTATGTATTCAAATTGGTTGAATAGGTTTTAAATCAATCTTCCCAAATCCCTCTAAAGATTAAATAAAGTCTCAATTTCGGTCTTATGTTACAACGCATTTTTAGGCATGAAATGGTCCAAATCTCAAAATCTTCCATCAGTACAAAAATTTTGGTCTCTATCTTAGCTTTCTGAAAAGGTTTAGTTTGCAAAATTCCGATTTAAAACGAAAAAGATATCATAATTATACTAAACATAGCTCTAATTAGAACCTAATCACGACCACCGGACTTTAGAAAATTTATTTCTACCAATATATGGTTCCAAAAAATACTATTTTTGATCACAATGTAGTTAACATACTCAATAACAACATACTAAAAGATCAGCTCATTTGCACAAGTAGTTAGGGAGTTATGCCTTTAATAATTTTAGTTTCAAAAATTTCGTACTGCATTTCAATACCTATTTGTAGAGCACTTTTGGACCCAAAAACATTTGAATTACAAAATCTCTAGTTGGTAAAAGTTGTTCCCCTTCGAGTTATATTTCAAATGCCTCTAGTTTGGGTCGATGTCAATTTGAAATGAGCAAGTTATGACCAAATTACATAAGCTATTTCATAATACAACATGCAAAAATTCAGTTTTGGTCTTACAACTTCAAAAATTCTTATCTTTTTTATTTCAAATCCAAATTAAGAACTTCAATATAGCTGATTATCAGCTTGAAATGAGGAATCCAAATATATAAACCAATTGCAAATACTTAATTATCTACCCTCTAAATTAGCCAAAAACCAGAACTTGTTTCAACTTGAAATAGAGATAAGATGTGTACCTAGTTGATGTACCACCCTAGCTTGATCTTTCTCACCAGTCTTCCATGGATTCCCTTTCTCTCTCTAGAAATCTCCTTCTTCTTATCGAGTAGATGTATAAATGATTTGGTTTGCAAGTTGTTTGATCAACTTATCTTATATATTAAGATGTTATTAATTTCTAGCCATTGATCTCCGTGCATTTACGTATCCCGAAACTCATCTAATGGCCTATCTCTTGACACTTAGCCCACTTACTCACCACTATCTTCCTCCTAGTGACACCAATTTGATAGTCACTAGGCTTCTAGATGTGCCAATGTGTATCTTAAGGACAATCCTATAGTTTCTAATTTAATTAACCAAACTATAGGCCTCATGTATTTGATTCAATTACATTTGCTTAGGCCCATTATAATATATATGGTTAGTGTTCGTAGAACTCATATGTACACATTAGTGGTTCACTAATCCCTCGACTACTCGGCACCCGATGCCCCGCGTCTCGACATGCGTTTCGAGGTATTTCATAGCCTATTGTTTTAATTTAATCAACTTAGCCTATGGTTACATTACCCATTTTAATTGATTAATTAATCATCTTAACGTGAATTAGTCGAGTTTCCTAGTGTACCCATAGTTCACCTACCCAACTCCTGCATTGACATGCTTTTTGAGGCGAACACCCATTACACCAACTCGCCCGTTAACAACATACACACATGTGATGTAATACAATAAAATAATGTTTAAACATCACACCTAAGAAACCATCATCCACGAATAACATATTCCCTCGGTTCTCGTGTCCGAGTCAACCGAGTTGTCCACGTAACGCTCGAATTACGACTGTTAATCCCCGAAATTAACGCTAATCCTATTTTAATTAATTTTGGTCGTTACACTGCTAGTCCCAGAAAACTTGAATATATGTAATTAACTCAGGCGTCCTCCAGTCAATGATAGCTCGGATCTTCTCTGAATCCACAGACATACCTTGATCGCTTGTGTCTCAAAAACTTCACTACACTCAACCATAAGTCACACTTGTTGAACTTGGCATACAACATGTGCTCTCTCAGTGTCATCAAAACTGCCCTGAGATGTCTCTCATGCTCCTCACAAGTCCTACTGTAGATCAAAATATCATCGATGAAGACTATAACAAATTTGTCCAAATATGGTCTCAAGACCCTGTGCATCAAATCCATAAAGATCGCTGGGGTGTTAGTCAGCCCAAATGGCATGACTGTGAACTCGAACAACCCGTATCTCACGCTAAAGCGGTCTTTTGGATGTCCTCTCAAATCCTCAACTGGTCAATTTTCGAGAAAAATCTAGCGCTTGCCAACTGGTCGATCAGATCGTCTATCCTAGGAAGTGGGTAACGGTTCATAAGTGTCACCTGATTTAGCTTCTTGTAGTCTATGCACATCCTCATCGAACCATCATTATTCTTCACAAATAACACTGGAGCTCCTCAGGGTGACATGCAAAGGTGGGTTAAATCATTCTCCAATAAATCATCCAACTATCACTTAAACTCCTCCTGCTTTGATGGTGACATCTTGTAAGGTCTGCTAGCGATCAGCTGAGTCCCTAGTATCAGCTCGATGATAAACTTAATCCCTCGTGGCGGTGGAAATCCTAGTAAATCATTTGGAAATACGTTGATAAAGTCTCTAACTACCGAAACGTCCTTAATCCTGGCCCCGGTCCTAACCTTCGGCTCAACTATCGTTGCAAATACCTCCATCTCCTGTGTTGTAGCTAGTCAGCTCCTAGTGATAGGTAAATCAATTGCAGATCCAACTAGTGATAACTCTAGTATTCCAGGAATGCGAAACTCAACTCTCTTACTAAAATAATCTATTCGTGCATGATAGGGTGACAACCAATCCATCCTGAGAAAAGTGCCAAACTCTAGGTACTCTAACACTCACAGATCCGCCGGTAACTGATGTCCCTCGACCTATATCATCACGTCTCTACATATCCGGTTAGAGTAAATCTTATCCCCAGCAGCCGTACTGAGAACAAGGTGTGTGTCTAGTATGCAATTAACCCTAACTCTCCAACAATCCGCCCAGCAATAAATAATAAAGTACTACCAGAATCAAACATATCATGCATATGTATACCAAAAATATGTAACGTGCCCTCGAAGAGCTGTCTGGTCGCTCCATCGTCTGGCTGCGCTATCGCATGGGCCCTTTCTTTGACCTACTTTGGCTCTCGTCGTGGTGACGGTGGTGCTCTGCATTCTATCCTCAAGTGTCCCCGTTGACCACACTTATGACATCTATGTTTTTCCTGCCTGTCAGCTTGTCCGTCACCAGATCTCTGACCGTGACTCCGGTCTCTCTGACCCCTATCATGTCGTCCCTAATCCCTACCCTGACGGTACATCTGTGGTTGTAGCCTGCAACGATCAATCGGTGTTGGTGTTATAGCTTGAATCGGTTGTCTCTCCTTATAATGGGACTCACTATCCCTGTCTCGTTTTTCATCCCTCCGACCTCTGTCCAAATGATCATTCTTGTCTCTTTGGCCTCCGATCGGCCAAGAACTCTGCTTAGTCTGATCGCGGTCCCAATAACACGTTTGTCATCCCTCTGCATCAGATAGGTCTCGCGTGCTAAATATTAGTCAAATATGTCGTACAGAGTGGTAGCCCTAGATGACACCACTGCATCAACAATCCTATCATCAACTCCTCGGGTGAAGTAGTATATATGTAGTCGCTCCATCCCCGTTACATCCATAGAGAACCTAAGTAGGTACCAAAATCACTCCATATACTGCATCAACATCCGATTACCTTGTCTCAAGGTCAAAAATTCCTATATCAGTCTCAACCTTACCTCAGTGGGTATATACTGATCATAAAACAAATCTTTAAACTTCATCCATATCATCGGCTCTGGTGGGTGGCCTGATAGGTGGTCTAGCAAACCGCTGCATGACCTCGCAGAAATGCTCTAGAAAGGCGTGCTTGAACGCTCTCATCATTCCTCGTTAGCTTATAGAATCGTTGATGAGACACTATCCACTTCCCTATCGCCTCAGGTTACCACCTCCGTAGAAGAAGCCCAGCTGGAACTTCATGAACTCTCATAAAAGCTTCACCGCTATGGCCAAGACAAATCCTGATGCAATAGCAATTGTAGGAGTTGCAGTCATCTGATCAGTAGTCGTGGGTGGCGGCGTAGGAGTCGGTCTCTCCAGTGTAATAACAACTTTTGTAGCTCTCCCTGCCTATGTCTCTGCAACTACTCTCTCACCGGTGTTTGGGGAACAACATGGGCGACTGATGTCCCCGTACGTGTTGTAAATACCCCAAGGTCTCGGGGTGCTGTAATTGTGCTTGTTGCAAGTGCCATAAGTGCGGCGGCCTGATCTCGTATTAATCGCAGTACCTCGACCATCTGAGTCTCCTGGGCCGAGTGTCGATCCTCTACACTCTCAATAACAGGGTGGTCCCTAGCTACATCGCTAGTCTGTCTAGTCTAATGAGGATTAGATGTCTGTCCGTCCATGATCTACATCAAGAAGCGTGCTCCAAATCAGCCTCGACATATATACGTATATCAAATATATAACAAAATATAACACGTATATAGACTTTAACTCTACCCTCCTCACATCACTTCCCAACTAAAGTTCTAAGGCCATAACATCGGGTTTCCACATCTAAAGTTTATTATTTAAATTTTATGCTCTTTCATTTAAATTTTCCAAGTTCCTAGAACTCTAGTCTCTGATACCAACTATGGCGGCCCCACGCCCCGAGGCCACTCCGGGGTGTCGTCGTGTCGTGCGCTCATCCCCTTATGGGCCCAACAACAAGTGTCTGGCACCTGCCCGTCCACCTCATGTCTCGATTATCGTGTCCACGTGTGTGTTATCAATGTAGTTAGTTGATTATTCATATTTTCTTGAGTTATTTCCTTAGGTAATTAAAGTTTCTTAAGTTCAACTATTCGTAGTTTATTCGAGTCCTAACCATGCTAGTGGTTTGTATTTTACAAGTTAACAGTAAAATTAGTGGAAGCCTTAATTTGATGTAAGTAAATTATTAAATTAGCATGATAGACATTTTCCATAAGAGCATATCCTACTGTGGAAAACACGAAAAAGTACTATGTACATAGGCGACGTACCATAAAAAGTGTATATATACAAGTACAATGTCACTCTAGTCTCCCAATACCCAAAATAACATAAAATGTCAAGATAAACACGTACTAGTAGATCCTCGATGGCGGGCAATCGATGTAGTCGCTTAGGATCCCCTTACCCCTACTGATACTAGGATCTGCACTCAATCATCACAAAAAATAGATGACGAGTCCAGTGAGTAAAATTCAAGGAACCCCTCTGAGCATTTGAATAATAAAGTAAGGAAATACAAGAAATATTGTTAAATAAACATACGGAATATAAGACATGCAACTTTAATTGGCTTATCGCATGAATAAATAACATATAAGCTAAACAAATGCGTGTGCTCGCTCCAGATGGACTAGATTGTACTTCGGGTCACCAGGATCCTACCAGTGGGCGCACCCAACTAGCCCAATACATGGTCCATCGCGGTGCTGGCCAAATCTATTGAGTCACTGATAGGTGCACCAAGGGTAAGCTCAAGTTGCCATTCACTGAGGGTCAAGTCACACGTGCTACAATCTAGCGCATCATGAACACCCAACGAGGAAATATGAGGGAGTAAACTCAACCCATGTCCAAGTAACGGAATGGAATAATAGAAATATCAGGAAATGATGAAAATGGAATAAAAAATAGAATCAAATACTCATAGTTCTTTAATTGGGTTTTACAAACCTCAAACCACTATCCAACTTTATAAGTTTTGATTGTTTACAAGTGTTTAGATATATTTTAAGTTAGAAATCACCAAAACAGCCCTTAATGTTCAAGTTTCATGTGTCATTAGCGCGCTAATGGCTCTGCCTAACGCGCTAGGGAATCGATCTAGCATGCTATTATTCTTCATTTTGAAAAATAGTTAAAATCCTAGATTGGTTAGCGCTAACCAGCCTAGTTAGCACACTAATTGCTCTTTGTGACATAATTCTCAAATCAAGAATTATGTCATTCCCATCCTAATTAGCTAACCTAACTTTGTTTACACACTCTCCACACAACAGTGACTTCAAAACATCATTTAAACCAATCTCAGAACATCAATTAGATCAAAATCCTTAATCCCATGCATTCACTAGTTTTTCCCAAAACCACTAGAACACCAATTCATTCAAAACCAGTTGTGAATTCTCATTGGAAATAATTATTAAACGTGTAATTCTTCAAGTTTTTATCAAAAACTAGGTATTTAACCCTCAAATTCAAATTACACTAAAACACCAATTTTTAGTTCATTTGAAAGTATGATTACCTTGTTGATTGATCTTCTATTTGAGCTCCAAAGTGTCGAATTCCAGTTTGAATCTTCTCTCTCTAGTTTTCTCTCGGAATTGCATGTAAATGAGTTAGTGGATATGAGTAATCCACTCATTTGCTATATATATGTTTGGTCTTGATCAAGTGTGCTATGCGTATCTTGAGGATTATCTTGTAGTATATATACATGCTGTAACACATAGCTTAATGACTCTTATAGCCTACTACTATCCTAGATTTACTCACTAGGATCATCTAGATACCCATCAAAGGCCCACATTATTTAAATCAAACTATAGGCTTATTATCATTTGATTTAACTACATTACATTAAGCCTCATTAAACCATATAGTTAGTGTTTTCATTCATCAAGATTAACCAACTTGTGGTCCCATAAACCTTTGGCTACCCGGTACCCATTGCCTCACGTTCTGATGCGCATTCTGAGGCACGCCATAGCCTATTATTCTACTTAATCGACTTAGCCTATGGTTACATTAACCATTTTATTTGATTACTTAGTCATCTTAACATGAGTTTGTCGAGTTTTCTAATGTACCCGTAATTCACCTCTATGATATCCGCGTTGACATGCATTTCGAGGCGACTACCCGTTACACAATTTCGCACGATATAACCATACAACATACACACATGTAATGTACTAACAATTAAATTCATAAAATGCATCGCAAATAAGCAATTCAACACACAATTTACTAGTGTACCTAGGTCGATGTGTGCCCTAGTCTACCCGCAGCGTGCACGTGGATCTGAGCTAGCGTCCAAGTTTAAAATTACGAAATAAATAACGATGTTAATAAAATGGGTTGTTACATATCCAATGGGTAGACTTATAATGATAAGAATGTGACATTTCCATTGAATTTAGGAAAATCGGTGGATGGCTAAAGGCTATCAACCTATTATGAATTAGGATTTAATGATTCCAAGATTCCATATAAAATAATTATAGCTATATTGTGAAGTGATCTTATGTTTTAGAGTTTGAAAATAATCCGATTATATTATGATGTTTGAAAATAATTCGATTATATTATGATGTTTAGTGGGGGTTTGTTTAGATGATTGTTAGATATTTTATTTACATTGATTTATTGATTATTTGAATTATTAGTTTGAGTCATATTAGGGTAGTTTATTTAATTTAAGTTGTTTAAAGTTTAGTTATTTTAATTAATTTTTTATTTTGTTTACATGTTATTAAGTGTTTAATTCCCATTTAATTAAATTAATTAAATTAAAATAAGTTAAATCTAATAAAACTTTAAGATAGATTAAATTCTTAAGAGGTTTGAAAAATCCTTAGGGAGACGATATCTTATTTTCCACTACTACAAGTTAACAGTAAAATATGAGAAATTACTGTGCACGCTCGACACGTGTCAGGTGTAGCAACTCACTATGGACATGTCTTATTTCGAGCCATTTGCTTACGCTCCAACAGGGACAAACCTAGGAAGAAAATTTTCTTTCCTCGACTAATCATACCTCTCCTTGATGCTGAAGGAGTCATTCGTGTTCCAAACGACATCATTGTGGATGCTTCCATCCACAACATTCGTCATATTATCCTAAAGGAATCTTCCTCTCATGTCGCAGACCTGCCAGTTCCTTATTATCAGCTTTAACGTATTGTCTATCTTGTTGATGCACTTTGGGTCCCAAATGATCCATATCTTACTCCTCCAAGCGAGCCCCTCTGCTCCTATGGGTACATCCATTCTTGCAGACGAGCCTTCTGCACTGCTAGATTCATCGTCAGGCTCGCCACTAACTATCATGCTTGATGGTCAACATGCGAGCTCTCGTACCTATATTTAGACTACATGAAGCAAGCAGACACACTCCGTTGTATTTTCTGTTATGTTGGACGTCCAACCCCAACCGATTCTTAGCCATCCTTTGAATTTATGTGGTCACAAAGGGGGAGCTAGTTTTTTTGTTAATCACATATCACTTTGAACTTATCTTATGTTTTATGCAGTTATTCTTTTGTATAGCCTTGCCCAGGATATCTTTTATGTGGGCCCAAGCAAAATATGTATTCTACAGGGTGTACAACTTGTTGAGTCTTTGGAGATCACAAAGGATATTCTCATAATATCTTGTGTACCTATCAAAGTTGGCGAGCATTCAAATTGCAAGCAAGGCTTGCCTGTACTCAATCTCCTTATTTCAAACGCAGGTGAATAAAAAGGAAGGCATAGATTTGACACTCGCTCTTTCCTTAACTAGCAAGGCTCGATCAACATGGAAATAAAAATATGCCCAAAATACTTTGAAGGTCGTTCAAACCAACACATTGTAACTAGCAGTTTTAAGCTTTCTTTATATATAGAAGAGTGATCACGATGCAAATCAATTTTTTTATTAATTGATAGTTCTTTGCATTCACTGTGAGATAAGAGAAGGCATGGTCATTCTTTAGTTAAACACATATTAAGCTAAGGGGACTTAGCCTACGAGGGGTTCTCGGGCACCAAAGGGATTTTGGATTTCGTGTAAGTGCAAAGTGTAAGGGGAATGATTAGTATAGTAGAACTTGGTGAGAGATCACTAGCTTGAGAGATCACAAGTTAGGAGTTCTACGTAAATCTATAAACATACTTTTTAGTGCATTTTACACTTGGGCATGGCCCCACAAATGTAGGATGAAGTCTGTACTGTGTAAACAATTCTTGTGTGTTCTCTATTTTCTATAATTTATCTTTATTTGTTGCTCTTGCATTTACGCCAAAAGACAAGTAGTTTTGTATCTATAACCACAGTCACAATATATACAAATCTATTGTTTGTGGCCATAATAACATTATGTGAAATATATATATTGTATTCTCAGATAGTATTCTCCTAGCCAAGAAATTATACATCATGTGAAACGAAAGATGGGGAAAGGAGGGTACTTGGCAATGAATATAGATTTTGAAAAAGCTTATGACCGTGTGTCATGGAGTTTTCTGCACAATACTTTGAGGTATTTCAATTTCCCAAATAATTTAATCAAGCTAATCATGTTGTGTCTCTTCAGTCATTCAACAATTCTTTAGAATGGAGAGAAAACATATTTCTTTGCTCCATAAAGATGATTACGACAAGTAGATTCTTTATCTCCATACTTATTTGTTTTATGTATGGAGAGATTGGCACATCAAATTCAAATGGCTATTGATAATGGAGATTGGACACCAATGTAAGTTTCAAGGGGCAGAGTAGGGATATCTCATTTTTTCTTTGCATAGGATATAATCTTATTCTCTAAAGCATCAAGTCAAAAGTGAAAAACATAAGTGTAATATTGGAGGGTTTTTGCTTCACATTTTAGTTCGATATGTGGAATGGGCATCAGCACATTTGGGTTATTACCTGGGAATTCCAATTCTACATAGAAATATGAAAAGTTATCTTTTCCAACCAATTATAGAGAAGATTAAAGCCATATTATCTAGGTGAAAAGCAAAGCTCTTGAACATTGCAGGAAGGATAACTCTTATTAAGGCAGTCACATCCACAATACCAATCTATACAATGCAGTGTTTGAAGCTTCTGGCAAACTTTTGTAGCAAAATTAATAGATTGAATAGAAACTTTTTATGGGGATCAACAGAGGAAATGAGAAAATTCATATGTTTAGATGGGAAGAGGTGTAAAAATCTCAAAAAGATGGAGGATTAGGAATTCATATATCATCATATATGAATCGTGCATTCCTGGCGAAATTGGCTTGGAAAGTTATTAGTAATACATCGATACTATGGGTCAAAGTGTTTACTGATAAGTACTTGGGACAATTATTGTTATTGCATACTCAGAAACGATCCAAAGAATCACCTATATGGAGAGCCATTTTTGTATGGAGCAAAAACTTTGAAACCAGGTCTCAAATGGAGAGTAGGGGGCATATCTTCTATAAGACTTGTGGGATGATATGTGGTGTGGAGATACAACAATCAGGGGTGAATTAAATGGCCAAATACATGATGCAAATGAATATTGTGTAGTTAGAGATAATATTGGTATGGAAGGGAGTTAGAATTTCGGTCCAATAAGTATGCCTTTACCCACAATCTTAAAAGAAAAGATCAAGGAAATTCCAATTCCTAGAACTGTGAGCTGGATAAGTACACATGGGCTGGAATATCATCTGGTAAGTTTACCGTAGCGTCTGCTTATATTGCTCTGCAACACAGTTCTAAGGAGGATTTAACATCTTGGAAGTGGATTTGAGGACTACTTGGACCAAAAAAATTTAAGATGTTTGTATGGCAATCAAATCATAACCGCATATAGAATTGGCCAGATAAAAGAAGGGGTTGTCAGAGTCACCAATTTGTAAGAAATGTAATATAGAGATTGAAGATACCCTTCGTGTGTTACGTGATTGCCCCAAAGCAAGGTGTGTTTGGTGGATTTGTAGGGGGTGACAAGTCAATAATTAGACATATTTTATAGTGTATTTTAGATATAAATAATGATATTACACTAGGTATTCTCTTATTTTTATGATTTTAAAATTAAAATAGGAAAATGAAGAAATGGAAGAAAAAGAGGAAGAAGAGCAAAACGGTCAACAAGAGAAGAAGTCCAGTGGTTAGCCAACGATACAGGATTACACTAGGAATCACCACCTAAATCGATAGCGAGAGAAGTGCCAGCGAATCCATAACGAATTGGAAAATATACTAAAAATCGACAACTGAATCGATGAAGCACATAGAGCCAATTCCAATGATTGACCCAAAGATTGTTGTACAACTTAGGAATCGCTGACAAATCGCTGAGGTCAGTTACAATTTTGTTTAGATTAATTTGAAAAATTGGAGTTTATCTAGTATATGTATAACATAAGAAACTATAAATAGAACTAGAGAGCTTCGAAATAACTTTTTCTCGATTTCTTTTTAAACCTATTCTACATATTCAATATGTTTTTTATTAGTTTTAGTTGATGTTTGAAGCAATATCAGAGCATTGATTTATTTAAGAGGTATTTATTTATTCAATTATGTCTTTTAATTACATATTTGTAATGTTTATTTTCAGCATGAGTAAGTAGTTTGTTAATCTAAAACAAACCCTAGACATGTATATACTTTAGATTGCTAGATAGTTATAATTAAGGAATCATGAACTTAATGCTTTAAATCTATTCATACACGTCAATCACAAATTTAACAAGTTATTTATGCGTATTACAACTAATGAAGATTAATATTGCATGCATAGTTGCAAATGTGTATTGTGGTATTTTGATTATGAATCTATGTCTATAATTATTGAAAACAATTATAGAAGTAGTAACTATGATTAATCTATAGGGCTTTTCCCGAGTGGATGTTCTAGATGATTATGTTCTAAGTTGTTTATTTATCAGCATATTCTGATTTTTATTGGCTTAGATTAGGCATGATTTTCATTGAGTGTTAGTGTTATTGTATTTCTATGATGTTGAGTTTTATCCAATTGGTAGATTTCCAATGATAAGAAGGTGGCTTTTCCATTGAATTTAGGAAAATCGGTGGCTACCTAAAGGCTATCAAACTATAATGAATTAGGATTTAATGATTCCTAGATTCCATGTGTTATAATTATAACCATAGTGTGAATTGATGTTATGTTCTAGCGTTTGAAAGTAATCCAAGTATATTACATTGTTTAGTGGGCTTTGTTTAGATGTTTGTTTGAGATATTTAAATTATATTGAATTGAATATTGTTTAATTTAGTTTACACTAAAATTGTTTGAATTAAGTTCGTTAATTTGGGTAATTAAGTTAGTAGTTGTAGATTTTAGTTATTTGATATTTTAATTCATGTTTAATTAGATTAACTAAATCAAGAAAAACAAGAAAAATACTTTCCTTTGCAATTTGCAAAATCCTTATGGAGACGATATCTCATTTACCACTACTACAAATAATAGGAAAATATGATAAACTATTGTGTGCTTTCAACACGTGTCAATTTTTGGCGTTGTTGTCTGATATTTTTAAATAATTTCTAAGGATTTTAGACGTTTTATGGTCTACACACTTCGTCGTGTTAATTCTACAAGATCTTTACATCAGTTTGATCTTGAAATAGATAGAACTTTTACTCGGAGTTTACTACAACAACAACTTAGGGAAAATTTAGCTAATAGGATGGAGGATAACAATAATAATAATAATAATGATAATGATAATAATAATGCTAATAGAGTTATCAGTAGTAATAACAATAATAGAGAACTCACTTTTAAACAAGCAAATCAAAATGTTACAACGTATGAGCCTATGTGCATAGCATACCCCAATGGATTTCCTGAATTTGAAGTTAGATATGAATTTATTAGTGTCTTACCTAACTTCTATGGTAAAGATAATGAAGACCTATAAAAATTCACAAGGGAGTATCAACATAAAGTTAATGAGATGAAACCGAAAGAAGGTACTTTAGAACAAGTTAACTTAAAGTTTTCTCTTTTGCATTGAAAGATCAAACATCAGATTGGTTTTTCTATGTCCCACAAGATTCAATAACTATATGGACTCAAATGCTAGAAGCTTTACTAGATGAATATATGCCTACAAGAATATTAATTCCTATAGAAAGCAAATTACAGTTGCAAAGATGAAAGATGATGAAAACTTTAATGAATTTTGGGATAGATTCCAAAGATTAATTTCTTCTTGTCCACAACATGGATATATTCAAAGAGTTGTATTAGAATATTTTTATGAAGGACTCAATCACTTTGAACTAAGGTTATTAGACATGGTATATGGTGGATCTCTATTTGAAACAACACCTACTTTAGCAAAAGAAGAAATTAATAAAATGACAAAATAATCTAAGCAATATGATGAAAAGATTGAGTCATCAAGAAAGAAACTTTATGAAGTTGATAATAGAAGAAATAATGCATCTAATGATAAAATTTATAAATTATCTAAGATGGTTAAGCTGATAATTAATGATAGATCTAATCAAGTTAAAGCTTGTGGATTCTGTAATGAGGTTAAACATCCTACGCATACGTGTCTTACTCTACAAGAAGAAAATACTGAAGATGTTAATGCAATGATGAACTAATTTTTTGGTCCCCCAAGAAATCAATAAAATAATAATAATACTTATTATTTTGAAAGACAAAATCCAAATCTTAGTTATGGTCCTCAAAATCAAAATTATAATACTTATAGACCAATAGCTCAAATGTGATTTGCACTTAATCAGCAGCCTCAACAAAATACTCAACCTATGAATCCAAATTTAGGGCAAATCTTGAATAATTTTATGAACCAAAGTCATCAAAACTTTACACAGATTTCTAAAAATCAGATTTATATTGATACTACTATTAATGAACTGAAAAATCAATTAAGTTAAATGAATTTACAAATAAATAGGTTAATTACTCAACAGAGTAATCAAGTTAAAGCATCTACTCAAGCTAGTATTGATCCTACTAATCAAGCACAAGTTAATGCTTTATTTAGTGATAAGAAAGGCACACATATGACTAGAAAGACACTTAAACAAAATAATAAAAAGAAAGCTCATAAGACTACTGAAAAAAAAAGAAGAAGAAGAAATGATTGCTAATGTCATTCCTACTAGAGAATGGATGGCTAAACAATTGAAATATACACATTGTCCTTAAAGGCTTTACATATGGTATTTAGCCGGAGTTGAAGCTTATAAAAAATATTTACAAAATTTTGAAATAATTGATAGGGATAAAAAATGCTAAGATTTCTTATAATTTAAATGAAATTATGTGTTCATATTCTATAGTTCCATAACGATTAGCTGATGCTAGAGAGGAAGAAAATAATGAAGACATTCTTACATCGTTTAGGAAAATAGAAATCAATAAACCATTAATGGAATAAATTATGTTATTTTCTAATTATGATGAAGTTTTAAAAGAATTCTCTGAATCAAATGACAAATTTTAGAAGAATCTAAAGAAAACTTATGTGACGACCAGTTACCTTAAGTTGGTACTTAGAATTAATTCAAATCCTAGTTAACTCGAGTTAGGCTAGAGGTTAAGTCTAGTATATCTCAATTAGTGTGTGCATGGGTTTGTATGATGATTGGTGTTTGTTTGGAATGGTTGTTGAATTTATAGGTTGTAGAACAAAAATAGAATTTATATACAAGCCTATAATCGGTAAATAAATAATTAAACAATAAATAGCTAGTAGACCAAGTGCGATGAGGGGGTCGTGAAATGAATGTACACACCCGAGAATACTCGTAGGCATGTTTAATGAATTTATTGGCTAGAAAATACATACAGTGTATATATATATTTATATATAATTGATATATAAGTGTGTTTAATAAGAGTATAAGTTTTTTTTTTGAATTATATGGATCGTTGGATCGCCTCGAGATGAGCATAAGTGTTGATGGTGTCAACATGTGTATTACTTTCGGATGTGTCACATTAACACCTTATTCACTATATCAGTCTCGAGATAGCACGATGCATATCTTGAGAAAATCCATATATTTAAATTAAAACCTTCAAGCTTATTTCACAAATAGAGAGAGTGTGAGAGAGGAGAGCAGCTGAGGGTTTGCAAAGATTGAAAGAGTTGATTAGAAAGTTTTGCAACGTGATTTGAGGAGATCAAACAACTGGTTCAGAGATCATTACTGTTGCTGAGTTTATTTTTTAAGTTTAAAGTTCAATTCGATAGTTAGTGATGATTTCTCTGTGAATTTGTAGCGGCCCAAATTAATTAAACTAGGATTACCGTTAATCTCGGGGATTAACGATCGTAATTCGGGTGTTACGTAGACCACTCGATTGACTCGGACACGAGAACTAAGAAAATATGTTATTTATAGATGGTAGTTGTATATATGTGGTGTTTAAAATTATTATTATTATATTACACCGCATGTGTGAATGTTGCTATCGCGCGAGTTTGTATGATGGGTGTTCGCCTTGAAAGGCGTGTTAACGCGAGTATTGAGTAGGCAAAACTACGGGTACACTAGAAAGCTCGACTAATTCACATTAAGATGACTAGTTAATCAATTAAAATTGGTAATGTAACTATAGGCTAAGTTGATTCAATTAAAACAATAGGCTATGACGTACCTCGAAATGGGTGTTGAGGTGTGGGGCACCAGGTGTCGGGTAGTCGAGGTTAGTGGAACCACTCATGTGTCCATATGAGTAAATAAAAACACTAACCATATATATTAAAATGGGCCTAAGTTAGAGTAATTAGATCAAACAAATCAAGACCTATAGTTTCGTTAATTAATTGAAAACTATAGGATTGTCCTTGAGATATACATTGGCACATCTATGAACCATGTGAGTGTTAAATTTGTGTCACTAGGAGATAGTGGAGTGTAAGAGGGCTAAGTGGCAAGAGATGTGCCATTAGATAAACCTCGGGATATGTAAATGCATGTAGATAAATGGCTAGAAACAAATCCTACTGTAATATATAAGATGGGTTGATCAAATAACATGCAAACCAAATCATTTACACATTTTTTCTGGAGAAGAAGGAGTTGCTGGAGATAGAGAATTCAACCACTTTGAAGGATAAATCAAATGATTAAACTTAGGTAATCTACTTCTCCATCTCCTACACTTTCAAATGAGCCCAAAATTTGGTGTTTTAATGGAAAGTTGATATAAATTGATGAGGGAGGTTTAGGTAATTAATTATTGAGTTTTCTTGATGAATTACATGTTCTATGGTTCTATAAATGGAGGATTTATAACTGATTTTGAATAATTATGGTTTTTTGAAAAATTTGGGAAAACTAGTGAATTTATGGGATTTGAGGAAATTGATCAATTTGTTGTTGTGAGGTTGTTCTAATTGTTGTTACGGGTCAATTTGATATGGAGAGGGTGATAAATAAGGTCTAGTTAGCTAATTGGGGAGTTTAGGATAAAATTCTCGAGTTGAGAATTCTATCACAGGGTAATTAACGCGCTAACTATTAGCGCCCAAATGATTCTGGGCAGAAACCCATATTTGGTTGTGTGATTAGCGCGCTAACCGGACACCAAAAATTCGATAAAAATGTGTAGTAATAACGTAGCTAGTTATAAGCCACTTTTGACACAACAATTCTTAGATTTACGGGTTTTTAACTTATTTTGGCTTAATTAACCTGATAAAAGACTATTTAATATTTTTTAGGTTTTGAAATAAATATTAGTTTTTGGAGTTAATAGACATTAAATTGATCTTAAACCCACTATACTTGAACTGATAAGACACCAAACTCAAGGACTATAGCTCAGGTACCGGGAGCTAGTTGGGTCGGATTCAAGAGTCCGCGGAAGTTAGAGCGCGACCTGAGGTACATAAAACCCTTGAGAATTCTTCACAGAATTCAGGGTTTTGATTTATCGATATCGGATTACATGTGTGACTACTGGTGGGCACACATGGGTTTTCACACTTATTTCGATTTGCGTATATATTGGTTGTGGCTAAATCGCTTGCACATGTTACTTGTGTTTAGTGCTCGTGTCAATGGCTCTAGAATTTATCTACAATTGTCGGGAGGGATTTAGGTTGTTCCCTTGACTTGAAATAGTGTTTGGAGGGGTTAATCCAGTAACTGTAGTTTGGGTTTAGTCACTGTAAGCCTCTAAGTATATACGTGGTTCCTATTCAATTTTTCGATTACTGGCTGGTGTAGGTCAGGGTTTTCTCGTGATTATATAAATGTTTAATGATTAATGCTTTACTTTTGAGCTGGTTTAGTTGGTATACGTTGTTCATTTATTTCACGCTACTGCTTTTGCTTGTCATACGTTGCCTACATTCATAGGAATATAGGCGTACTGTTGTCAGGTGTTATATTCGCATGTCTCATAGTTTATTAGTTTTATTTCATGAATATTGAATGGACTTCTCTTGGGATTTACTTATTGGACTCATCACCGTATTTGTTGGGTGACCGAGTGCAAATCCTTCGACGATCAAGGGCAAGGGCAAGGGCAAGGGCAAGGAGGTATTGAGCGACTACCTCTGAGATAGTGGTGCTAACTCGTGTGTGACTACAATATGTATGTATTTTTATTTTGTTGGGTTTTGGGGACTGTAAAACACTGATTACAAGTATTTGAGTCTTTTTATTACCTCGCCTTGATATAGACATGGTATATTTCTATCGGGTTTTCCACTACTTAGGATTGTTAAACATTGCATGAGTTACTCATTAAAAGACTTCCGCCGTAAAACTATAATATAACTTGATAAATTGAGTAACTGGCTAACTAAATCATTAATACTCATGTAAAGATTAATTAGTGTAAGCTGAAAAAGTGTAAGCAACTAGGTAGGTCGCAGGCGTCAAGGATAAGTGGGTCATGACGTGGCAAGGCCTGGTGACGTGGAATGTGACGTAACGGGTAGCAAGGCGACCTGAAATTTGAGCCCGCCACATAATTGTTGTTGTTGATGATTGTAAATGGATTTATACCTCACTAAAGGTCCTCCCTGATGTATTTGGGGTGTGTTAGCTGTTGTTTGGTGATTTGTGGATTGGACAGTGGCTGCTGCCTTGCTCACTGTCAAGATAATGTAGGGTGGAGTGCGCTCCTTTCATTAATTGGGACGAATCGAGTTAGTGGTGCTCTTCCCACCAAGTGAGGGAGCGCGCTCCCGCCCCAAAAAACATAAACTTTGTTGTAATTTAGTTAGGATTTTCTAAGGTCTTAGAGACTTACGTAGGGGTTCTAAATATAGGGTATTAGACCTATATTGATCACAAATGGTTTGTGATATGTGTTGGATCACCGGGAAAGCGTGAGTGACCCGGAAACTTAGGAAGTTTGGAAACGAAAACTTAAAACAAGGTAAGTATGGAATCACTTATTCACCAACGAAAACTTAAACCAAGTGTATGAAGTTCATATAGTTTATGGGCTGAATAGGGGACAATGCACGCTGTGATGTTTTTACTAAATTGAAATGGTGTATAATGTAGATTTGTACACTGGGCCGGGGCTGCTAGGCCCTTCCCAGGCCCGCTCGACATGGGCCAGGCTTGGTCTTACAAATTGAAGACTAGCCTGGCCTAGGCCCAAGCCCGCCAATTAAATGGGCAGGCCTGGGTTTTTGAATAAGAAAGGTATTTTTTTTATAAATACCTTGTATGAAAATTAATACTTTATATAAAAAAATAGTGCTAGATGTGTAACGACCAGTTACCTTAAGCTGATGATTAATAATAATACAAATCCTAATTAACCCGTGTTATGCTCGTGGTTAAGTTCGACGTACCTCGATTAGCATGTGCGTGCATTTGCATGATGTATGATGTTTGTTTGGATTGTTAAATCAGTTTATATATAGGTTGTTGTATAATAAGGATATTATTATACACAAGCCTATAAAACGGAAAAAAATATAATATATAATGAATTACCGGGACACCAAGTGTGACGAGGGAGTCGTGGCATGAATATGCACGCTCTAGGACACTTATAGGCACGTCCAGTGAGTTTATTGGTGAGTAATACACAAGTTATATATATTTATATGTTTTTAGATATATAAATATACATATTGGAAAATAAAAGAATAATTATAATATATGGATCAATTTTATCGTCTCGAATGGAGCGTAAGTGCTCGATGTGACAAATTTCGTGTCACTTTAACGCATCAACCACGTGATCGGTCTCTAGATAGCGCGATGCGTATATCGAGAAAAATCTATATATAAAAACAGTTTAGTTCGATTCCGAATCGAAGAGGATGACTCCGGGAGCTAAATTGGATGAGATTGAGGAGCTTAATCAACTCCAAATCTAGAGATCATCATCTAGGTAAGTTTTGTTTTTGAGTTTGTTGAAGTTGAGTTTCATGGTGATGATCGAATCATTGAGAATTGGTGTTGTTATTGATGGAAATTGGTTGGTAACCTCATAAGAGGTCATCCTTGATCATTTGGGAGTGTTTTGTTTGTTGTTGGAGTATGTTGGTGAAGAACAGTGGCTCCTGCCCTGTGTTCTGGTTTGACAGCACACGGTGGAGCGCACTTCACCTCCTAGAGGAGTGCATTCCCTTCATCAATTGGGATGAACCCAGTTGATGGAGCGCGCCCCCACCCCTGAAAACAAAGGAGCGCGCTTCCTTCATCAATTGGGATTATGATGGAACGCGCCCCACCCACCCCTGAAAACAACAACTATGCCGTGTTTTTCATAAAATTTTTAAGGACTTAGGGAGTGACTTAGGGGTTCTAAACATAGGGAAATGGACCTAAATTGAGTACAAATGATTGGTGATAAGTTGTGGAACACTGAGGAAGTGAGAGATGATCGGAAAGTTAGGAATTTGGGAAATGGAGACTAAACTCGAGGTAAGTACGGATTCACTTATTTATCAATATTCCATGGCTATTTAGTATATATAGCTTATGTAGTTGTTGGAATGGAATGAGGATTATGTACACTGTGAAACCAACGTCACAGTTTGGTATCAGAACAAGGTCAATGAAACCTAGGGGATAAAACGTATATTGTTTTTTTAACCTGATACCAACGTCACATTTTGGTATCAGAGCGAGGTTTCGAGGAAGCCTTGGAAGTAGTTTAAAGGAAAGAGAAAAAAACTTAACAAACAAACCTTAGAGATGGAAACCAGATGACACTGACTTAGAACCCTAGTTGGGAAGCAGACTTGAGATGGGTAGTGATAGGTTTATATACGTGTTATATTTTGTTATATATATGATATACATATATATAGGTTGATTCGGAGCACGCTTCTTGATGCATATCATTGACAGATTGTCTACTATACCTCGTGAGACTGGACATACTAGCAATGCAGCTAGGGATTCCCCTGTGACGACGAGTGTAGAGGATCGAATTTTGGCTCAGGAATCTCAGATGGGCGAGGTACTACATTTGTTATGGGATCAGACCGCCGCACTGACGACACTTGTTACAGTGGTTGCAATACCCTCGAGACTCGTGAGGAGTTACAACATGCACGGGGAGAGCCATCGCCCCGATTATTTCCCAGACATCAGTGGAAAGAGTAGTTATGGAGACACGGGCAGAGATAGCTACAGCTGTTGTTGTTCCACTGGAGACGCTGACTCCAACGCCTCCACCCAAGACTACAGATCAGACACTTGATACTACGTCAGGATTTATTTTGGCCCAGAGGCAAAGTTGTTGACATAGTTCTTGAAGTTCCAGCCAGGTTTTTTCTATGGAGGCGGTGACCCTGAGGCGGCATGGAAGTGGATAGTGTCCCATCAGCGTTTCTATAAGGTGATGAGGAATGGTGAGACCGTTCAGGCGCGTCTTTCTTGAGCATGCTTGAGAGGTCATACAACAGTCTGGTAGACCACATATACTGATACTCATCCAGAGTCGACGACATGGGCTGAATTTAGAGAGTTATTCTATGATCAGTATATACCCATGTAGGTGAGAGTGAGATTGTAGGTGGAGTTTTTGACCTAGAGACAAGGTAACCGGACACTGATACACTGTATGGAGCGATTTCGGTATCTATTTCAGTTCAATATAGATGTGGCTGGGACTGAACGACTACAAAGATAATATTTCACATGAAGGGCTGATGACAGGATTATTAAGGCAGTAGTGGCATCTGGAGCTCGTACTATGCAAAAGATATTCGATCGAGCTTTGGCACACGAGACCTTCTTGATGCAGAGATAGGGTAGGCATATTACTCGGTCAGAGGTATAGACTAGACAGAGTTATGGACAGAAGAGACAAAAAGATCGTGATGACAGAGAGGACTGATAGTACGGTCGAGGCCGTAGGGATGAGGATCAGGTAACCAGAGCTTATGTTGCACCAGCATTACCAGCGCCATCGCTGAGACATGTACAGGACCAGTGAGGCAGGGACCGAAGATCGTAGGGTCAGGGCCGGAGGTCAGGATATGGTTATTCGACTGCATGTCGGCAGTGTGGGCAAGATGGGCACATCAAGACGGATTTTCCTAAGAGATCAGTGACTCCATCAGTGGTGACACCGGTGCAGACTTGAGAGCGGTGCATGTGATGACCGAGTAAGGCCGGGAGATGTCCCAGCAACATGTTCAAGGTATGTGATTTGTAAATTTTTAATAATTACATTTTAAGTTCATGCATGCATGGTGGTACTAGGACGGTACCATGGTAGATCATGGTGGTACGATGGTAGATTATTGTGTTATGACATGGGATTGTCGTAGGTCGTAGCATGACATGAGGTTGTCATGGCGAGTAAGGAAAGGTAGTGGCTTGGTATGGGATTGTCATGGTGAGTAAGGATAGGTCGTGGTATGACATGGGATTGTCATTGTGAACTAGGGAGGTTATGGCATGACATGGGATTGTCATGGTATGTGATGGTTGGTTAGGACTAATATGTTGGGATACATGATAGGAGAGGTATACAGTTATTGGAGTTAGGTAACTGGGTTAGGGAAACTTGAACACGGAAATTGAACTTAGAATAGGTTGCGGGAATGTTGAAAAGAGAGTGACTAATTTTGACCACATGGTAACATGCGCCCGTGTCTCAGGGTAACACTACGTTCCCTGCGATAGGAATAGTGAGGGTGTTCAAGGGACTGTAGAAAATGTATTTTCAAGGTGTGAGGTCTAGTCACACGAGGATAGGTTAGATGCACAAGAATTTACTCGAGATTTAAATTTCAAGGAAGAAATTTCTCCTAGTTGGGAAGAGTTGTAACGGCTCGAATTAATTAAACTAGGATTAACGTTAATCTTGGGGATTAACGGTCGTAATTCGGGCGTTACGAGGTAAACTCGGTTGGCTCGGACATGGGAACCGAGATAATATATTATTTGTGGATGATGCTTGTGTATATGTGGTGTTTAAAATTATTATTATAATATTGCACCGCATGTGTGTACGTTGCTATCGGGGCGAGTTTATGTGACCGTCGGCGTTCGCCTCGAACGACGTGTCAACGCTGGTATTGAGTAGGTGAACTACGGGTACACTAGGAAACTCGACTAATTCACGTTAGGATGACTAGTTAATCAATTTAAAATAGGTAATGTAACCATAGCCTAAGATGATTAAATTAAAACACTAGGCTATGGTGTACCTCGAAATGCGTGCCGAGACGCGGGGCATCGAGTGTCGGGTAGGCGAAGGTTAGTGCGACCATAAGTTGGTTAATTTTGATAAATAAAACACTAACCATAAGTATTATAATGGGCATAAGTTAGGTAATTAAATCAAATAAATAAAAGGCCTATAGTTTGGTTAATTAAATGGAAACAATATGATTTTACTTAGAGATACACATTAGCACATCTAGGAACCAAGTGAGTAACAAATTAGTGTCAATTAGATTGAGTTAGTGGAAGTTAGTGGGATACATGGAAAGAAATGGATCATTAGTTGAACCTTGGGATATGTAAATACATAGGGATTAAGGGCTAGGAATCAACCTCACATTGATATATATATATATATATTGTTGGTTTATCAAACACATGCAACCAAACCATCTACATTGTTGGGAAATTAGAGAGAAGAGAAGGATTTGGAGTTGGATTTCAAGAGTTTGGAGGCAAATTTGAAAGATTTAAACTAAGGTAATCTTTTTCCCCATCATCTACATTTTCAATTAAGCTAAAATTTGTGTGTTTTTGATGGAATTCGAATTGAGGAGTTGGTGACTGATTTTGTGATGGCCCCTCTCCTAATCTAGGGCACCGCCCGACCTAATCTCGTAATTAAGCCCTAATCATATCCACGCAGGACTTAACTACGTATTAGTCAGCCTTTACAACTTAGACGCCTCTTTTCTCGTGTTCATGATAAGTAATACACTAGTCATACCAGTTTATAAAATTTAAAGTTAATTAAAACTTTTTATTAAATTAATTAATTAGCGGAAGTCTTATTGATTATGCGGAAGAAATTAGTAACTTATGCGGAAGCCATTTATAAAACCCTAAGTGTGGAAAACCAGGAAATGACATCACATATATAAAGTCCTCAAAATGTAGTGAAACAACAAAATAGTCTAAGTCAAGTCGGGGGAACTAACGCTCAACCCAATATACCACCCCAAATAGTATCTGAAAGACGTATATAACATATACAATCAAAATATCAAAAGAAGACCTACAATCGATGCAGTGACGCGCCGCGGGCTCAGGAATAATCGCCGATCTTCTCTTTGTCCGGCCTGCTGGTAGACGGCTCTGCACCCACCGTCATAAAAAGGATGGTGAGTACAAGAATAAAATAGTAATCCCCGATGACAAGTTTAATTTGCATTTCCAAATATTCAAATGGTATTTAAAAGCATATAAATGTGAAAACTGGAAAATAAACCATATGCCAGTAAATACCAGAGTTAAACAAGTGATACTGACACTAGGCTAAGTAGTGGTGATTTAGGTCTGGTCGGCAGTGAAACGTGTCACTCCGACTCAATAATCATATAGCACGAGGGACTTTAACCCAAGTGTTACCAGGAACTCTAACCCCGGTGTTACCAGGGACTCTAATCCCGGTGTGTAGACCACCTCAGGGACTCTAACCCCGAGTGTCATACAGTGTCAAGTAACATGTGCCGACATCCCCAGGGACTCTAACCCTGTGAGTCACACACACCTCGATCGAGTACGTGACCTAAATGCGAAAACTACTTTTTAAATTTCAAGAAATATCAAGTAGGATTGTCAAGGCATAGGCACATCTACATACCTAAACAAATAAAGAATACAAGTCCTCTTAAACATTTTTAAGATATTCACTAGCCTAATAGCATGCTATTTATCATTCAATTCACATTTGAAACAACAAGAATAGACATAGTATGGGATAAAATCAAAGAATCATATCAAATGAATGGATATCATGCAAACTAGACTCATCAAGTGAGCATATACACAAAGAACACATGATATAAGAATACAAAGGAAAAATAGTCAAAGGAACTATGCAAGGACAACAATTAATAGAAATGATATGCCAAGTAAAGTTGCCATTGGGTATACTCACAACAACAAAGTAAAGTCCTAGCTTTACTGGCCTCCCAATACTCCAAATCTTGTATTCGCTCTCCCGTACCCTTTTCCTAGGTTCCTGAGTTTGGTGTCTCATTAGTTCAATTTAAGTTAGCATGACAATTTACAACAACTTTCTAAAATTTTTAGGCCAAATTGCCCATTTCACGCTTTTCGAGGCAAAACCACGCAAAAAGTCGCGTCCGACATTCCCACAAATGTTCTTTTCATAGAACTTTATAAATTTCTATTTATTTTATCGAAATATAATTTTTCCCAGTTTTTCCCAATTTTTTCGGAATTTTTCCAAATTTTTCCTTCATTTTTTTTCCTTTTTTCTTTTTTTTTTTTTTTTTAAATTTCTGTTTGGGTCGGGTCGACCCAAACGGGTCGGACCCGACCCGGCCTGGACCAGAACAGGTCTAGGCTCGACCCATGGGCCGAGCCCGGCCCAATAAGGGGGTGCACACGCGCCGATCGACTGGTTCGATCGGGAGCAAGAACAATTTTTTTTTTTTTTGGGTTGGGGTTGCTCTCCACCCCCAACCCCGGTGGAACCGATGGCCGGGGAGACACCCCTGCCATCTCCACCTTGGTCGGCCATAGGGTTCGGCCTCCATGGCTGAACCCCACTCTCGGCCACCCCACCGCCAACCACCGAACCTACAACAACAACGAGGACTCACCGCGATTGTGATCTTGTCTCTCCTTCCTGGCGCGTCCCTTCTTCTCCTCCTCTTCTCATTTTCTTCTTCTTTCTCTCTCGGCCCGATCGGTTTTGTGTGTGTTTGCATGAGGTGTGTGTGTGTGATGTGTAGGTGTAGGTGGGGTGGTGGACACGTGGTGTTAAATTAGACGAGTGTGGTTTGGTTTGAACAAGTGTGATGTTAGGTGTCTTGACACCTAATTGTGACACAACTAAGACACTCGTCCGTGTTTCCGGGCGTTTCGACGCCCGGTTTCGCGTCCGAACCGTGATATCCGCGTACCGCCGCGTCGTTAGCCACCCAATATCTATTCCATATTATTTACTTGACAAATTTTTATTTAATTTGTGTGTTTTCGTTTTCCCCGACCTAATATTTGGTCCCGTCAACTACCCGGTACCCGCGTCGACACGCAACTCGAGACGTGTCCCCGCTCTTGTCTCGACGCCTACAATTGTACAAACCGACTTAGTAAGTCTACACAATACATAACACTATGCACACATCAATACAAAAATATGATATACCTCGGTCACGTGTCTCGGTCGGTGCACGTATCACAGTGTAGGTCCCACGTCAAGGGTCGGTGATCCTGATTAAGGAATTAAAACGGGGTTAGAGATTTGGGCCGTGACAGATTTCTGGTGTTATCTTGATTAATTATATGTTAAATGACCATTTTCAATAAGGATTTATCACTGGTTTTGATTGAATTGGGGTTTTGGTTAAAATTGTGAAATTGGGGAAAAAAACTAGTGATTGCCTGCTACTTATGTCAATTTATGCAAAATTTTGATTTAAATCAACTCAAATAGGTCATATTTTATGATGGTTCGTGATTATTAATCGAAGTTTAAGGTTATGGTATGATTTGGGACCATTTGGAGGTGATTTGTGAAGGTTTGGGGATGCAAAACTGTGTTTTTACATTTTTACCCCAGGGTGGAGCACGTTCCCCCATTTGACGGAGCGCACTCCCTCTCCTGGGCAGCCCCAAATTGAGTGATTTTCTTAAAAAGGCATATCTCCCTCGTTTTAAGTCTGATTTCGACGTTCTACCTATCGTTAAAAGCTAAAAGAGAATACAACCATGTAGAAATATTAGTTTTGAAAAATAAAGTCATCATCTATGTCGAAAATGAGTCGGAAGTCAAGGGTTTTGAATAGGGATGGTTTGAAGTTGAATTTAAGGACTGATTTTAGGAATTTCGACTTAATACATACCCTAACACTTATAAAAAGTACTTAATATGCAAAAATTGGACTTCAGGGACTTAGGGGACCATAGCTCGGTGTTAGGGAGCTTGTCGGTTGGAATACGGGAGTCTGGGAAAGTCGAAGCGCGGATTGAGGTGCGTAAACCCATTGGAATGCCTTACAGAATTCAGGGTTTGTTTTATCGATATTGCATTTCATGTGTGATTGATGGTGGGCACACATGAGGTTTTCACTCCTATTTCGATTTGTGTATATATTGGTTGTGGCTTGCACGAGTTACTTGTGATAGTGCTCGTGTCGATGGCAGTAGAATATATCTACAACCGTTGGGAGGGATTAGGGTGGTCCTGATGTGTAACAGCGTCGGGAAGCGACCATGTCGTTTCCTGAAGTTGGGGTTTAGACACTATAAGCCTGTAAGTATATACATGGTTCCTATTCGATTTAGCGAATTCTGGCTGGTGTAGGTTAGGGTTTTTTCGTGATTAGATGGATGTTTAGTTGGTATATGCTATTTATTTATTTCACGCTACTGCTTTTGCTTGTCATATGTTATCTACATTCATTGGAATATGACGTACTATTGTCAGGTGTTATATTTGCATGTCTCGTAGTTTATCAGTTTTATTTCATGAATATTGTGTGGACTTCTCTTGGGATTTTACTCACTAGACTCGTCACTGTATTTGTTGGGTGACCGAGTGCAGATCTTTCGACGAGCAAGGGCAAGGAGGTACATGGCGACTACCTCTGAAATAGTGAGGTCGGCTCGTGTGTGACTACAATATGTATGTATCTATATTTTGTTGGGTTTTGGGGACTATATAACACTGATTACATGTATATGAATCTTTTGCTTATCTCGCCTTTATTATATACATGGTATCATTTTGATGGGTTTTCCACTACGTAGGATTGTTAAATACTGCATAACTTAATTTAAAACTCATGCTGTAAAATTGTAATATAACTTGATAAATTGAGTAACTGGCTAACTAAATTATTAATACATATGTAAAGATTAATTAGTATAACTAGGGTTAGCTAGAAAAGTGTAAGCAACTAGGTAGGTAGAGGGGCGTCAAGGATAAGCGATCCATGACGTGGCAAGGCGTGGTGACGTGGAATGCGACATAGCGGGCAGCAAGGCGGCCTGAAATTTAGGGCCGCCATATATTGGCCAGCCATTGGGATCTTGCTGGCGCATTTCCTTTGCACTTCGACAAACCACCATTTCCCGGATTGCTTGGACGTTGGGACTGGGTGGCACCGGATGTGGGGATGCCCGACGGATCAAGAACACCAATGACTGTGAGGTGTTTTAACACCTCATCCGTCATCTTCAATGTGGATGTTGTAACGACTTATTACCTTAAGCTGGTGATTAGTACTAATCCAAATCCTAATTAACCCGAGTTAGACTATGGGTTAAGTTTTGCGTACTTCGATTAGTGTGTGTGTGTGCATTTGCATGAAGTATTATGTTTGTTTGGCTTGTTGAATGAAAATATAAATAGGTTGTGATATAATTACGAATTATATTCAAGCCTATAAAACGAAAAATACCCAATAAGAAATAATTTATTGGGACACCAAGTATGATGAGGGAGTCGTGACATGATTGTGCACGCTCACGGACACTTGTAGGCACGTCCGGTGAGTTTATTGGTGAATAATACACAATATATATATTTATATGTTTTTGAAATATATATTGGAAATAAGAAAATAATAGAAATATATGGATCGTTTGATCGTCTCGAATGGAGCGTGAGAGTGTGATGTGTCAAATTTGGTGTCACGATAAGGCGTGTCGCTTTAACGCATCAACTGCTCGATTAGTCTCGGGATGACGCGATGCGTATCTCTATGAGAATCCATATATATAAGGAAAATCTTATGTTTTTCCTCTAATTCGATTGATCAATCGAGAAAGAGAAGGTTTAGGGGTTTGATTTCGATCAAGAGAAGTTGTTCGAGGTGTTGATTCAAGCTTAGTTGGGGAGCTTAATCAGTTAAACAGCTTGTGAGCATCACATAGGTATGATTTGTTTTTGTGTTTATGAAAGTTCAATTTAATGGTGATGCTAGGAATCTAGTTATTTAAGCTGTTTGTTGGTTAATTATGGTTTCTCACCTCACTAGAGGTTCTTCTCGATCAGTTTTGATGATTTATACAACTGTTTTGATGGATTTGGTAAATTGGTCGAGGGACTGTGACTGTTGCCTCGTACGTCTATTTTAGACAGTACAGGGTGGAGCACGTTCCACTTTGTAGATGAGCGTGCTCCCTTCATTAATTGGGACGAGCCCAGCTGATGGAGCGCACCCCACCCACTGAGGGAGCGCGCTCCCACCCCGGAAACCAACACTACTGTTATGTTTTGCTGAGGATTTTTAGGGGGCCTATATTAACTATAATTGGTATACGATAGGTGTTGGTTACCCGGGAGAGAGTTATTGACATGAAAAGTTAAGAAATTGGACGGGGACTAATACTAAGGTAAGTACGGATTCGCTTATTTATCAATGTTGCCTGGCTATTTAGTATACGTAGTTCATGTAGGGTATGAACTTGAATGGGGGATTATGTACACTGTGATGGTTTTAACTTAAAAGGAAAAATGTTGTTTAATGTGGTCCACGAGTGTAACTCCTGAGGGCTGAGACCAGGTTGTATATGACTTGGGGTTGGTCTATACGTAACTCTTACTCAGTTTATAGGTTGCGTAGGTTACATATTCACTAAGAGGATTTAGGATAGAACCATTGGGCATTAATCGATTGGTTAAACATCATATTGGCCCATATGTTGGTCTAGCACTCGCATTAATGACGTCGATGGGTAATCGACCCTAGTTTTACAAAAATAAATGGGGATCATAGTGTAATAATCCATTATATTTGCTTTGCATCCGTTTATGTAGTGAACTTATATTATTTCCATATTCTTGTAAGATATCATTGGTGCATTTTGTTATTGCATGATATCCTTGATTACTATATGGAATGTTGATACTTAAAATGGATCCTTACTTACTGAGCAAGTTGGAGCGCTCACCCAAATTCAATATTTCAGGTTCACAACCCAGCGCTTCAACTAAAGGAAAGGAGAGATTTAAGGTCTTGTATCTTCTCTACGATGTAATGAGCCTTCATGTACCTATATATTCTGTTTTACTTATTTTATTGTATATAAATAAGGTTGGGAGGTTTTAATAAAGGTTTTGGAGTTTTGGTAAACTCTATATACCGTATATTTGTATATATCGAAAAAGTTTTAAATTTCCACTGCTTATTACTTTGATTTGTTTATTCGATATAAATATACAGGTTGAGTTTATCAAGTATTTGACGAAAAGAGCTGTTGGCTCTAGTTAAGTCTAGTTGGGTTAGCGGGGCTTAATTAGGGTTTCAAGCTGAGTATCGCCCTAATTGGGATAGGGGATGCTATAGCTTGGCATCAAAGCCTTAGGTCTATCACTTAAAGAGATAAAATGGTATTGGTGATACAATTTGATATCATGAAAAGGCTCTGACCCTATTTCGCTTTTGAATGGTTTTAAAAATGAATGATAACATAATATGTTGTACCGAAACCTAAGTTTATTGACTTTGAGGTTTGTCTCAAGTTAAGAATAAGTTTAGGGTTTGATAAACAGTTTTCATCGTGATTTGTGGGGAAATGAAAAATGAAAACATTACTATACGTTATTTGCTGCTTATATTGTTGTATATTGTATATATATGATTTCCTTGAATTGTATGAATGTTACCTGATGATCTTATATCTCCTTTGACCATAGAATCTAATGGTGGATCAAAGAGAGGGATCACGGAGGTCGGAACCTCAGGGTAACAGGGAGACAAAGGATAAATGGAAATCTAGAATCGAACAGCAAATGAGGGAGTTAATGGAGTCTCAGGCAAAGTTGATGGCGATCCTGATGGCACAGATGTGATCACCAGTACAGCGACCTGAGACACAACTTACAACTAATCCAGAGGTTAGTAGAGCTGAGGGAGGAGCTGAGACTGTAGCAGCTCCAGTATAGCCAGTAGTACCACGTGTTCAGATGTCAAAAATAGCTGCCAAGTTGCAAGTGGATTTTGATAAGGCCGTATTTCTCAGGACTCGCAAGGAGTTCAAGAAATATGATATTATGAGACTCGATGAAACTATGGAGGAAGGGGTGGCCGAGACCTGGGTACTGGAGATGGAGCAACGATTCGTTGTTGTAGATGTTTGAGACCGGTTTAAGGTTAAGCTGGTCACATTTTTGCTTATTGATTCCACAAGGAAGTTGTGGAATTTCCTTGAGATAGAAGGGAAGATTGTCATTACTTGGCCACAATTTCGGATAGTATTCTACAGACAGTATTTTTCGAAGTCGGTCAGGAATAGGAATAAGACTGAGTTCATTCAAGTGAATTAGAGAACGATGTCTGTTAGGCAGTACGATAGGAGATTCACTGAGTTGAGTGAATTTGCTTCAAAGATGGTAGAGTTGGAGGATAACAAGATTGACTTGTTTCTAGGTGGGCTAAACTATGAGATTAGGGTTCCTCTCATCCACGCACTAGTTATGCTTTTATATTCGAGAGTGTGATGGAAGTGAAAGCAGCCATGTTAGCAAAACCTTTCAAAATAGTAGTTGCACCACCACCAGTACCTCAGTATCCTGAGAGTCAAAGAGTCCAGGAATTTGGTTCACTTGGGCCAAAGAAGAGACAAATGAGTGTAGCTGGCATAGTTACACAGACAGGGTCTACGGGAACTACCTTTGTCAGTGCTCCGGTTGCACCTCTTTCTCAGGCTTCAGTAGCCAAACCACCTTTACCGCCCTCACGGTCTAGAGGTAAGGGTAAGGGTAGAATGCAATCTTCACAGAAAATGAGTGGATCGACACATGCTTCATAGGGTAGTAGTGTTCCGCGGAGAGCATCGACGATATGCTATAGGTGTGGGAAATGGTTATTGCCCTGTACGTCTATTTTGGGCAGTACATGGTGGAGCGCGCTCCACCTTATGGAGGAGCGCGCTCCCTCATCAATTGGGACGAGCCCAGTGGATGGAGCGCGCCCCACCCATTGAGAGAGCGCGCTCCCACCCCAGAAACAAGCACTACTGTTGTGTTTTATTGAGGATTTTCGGGGGCTTAGGGACTGTGTTAGGGGTTCTTAATAGAGTATAATGGACCTATATTAACTATAATTGGTCTATGATAGGTGTTGGTTACCCGTGAGAGAGTTATTGACCCGAAAAGTTAGGAAATTGGACGGGGACTTAAACTAAGGTAAGTACAGATTCACTTATTTATCAATGTTGCATGGCTATTTAATATACGTAGTTCATGTAGGGTATGAAATTGAATGGGGGATTATGTAGACTGTGATGGTTTTAACTTTAAAGGGAAAACGGTGTTTAATATGGTCCACGAGTGTAACTCTTGAGGGCTGAGACCAAGTTGTATATGACTTGGGATTGATCTCCTGATCTATACGTAACTCCTACTCAGTTTATAGGTTGCGTGGGTTACGTATTCACTAAGAGGGTTTAGGATAATACCATTGAGCATTAATCGATTGGCTAGACATCATATTGACCCATATGTTGGTCTAACACTCGCATTAATGACGTCGATGGGTAATCAACCCTAGTTTTACAAAAACAAATGAGGATCATGTTGGGGCATGTGCCCTAGGTCAATCCATTAACTATCTTTATGAATACTTTTAGTTAATAAAATAGAGGATTTCATTTGTTGTTTATTATAATTAATTTGCATGTTTACATCATAATAAGATCCATGTGTATTTATAGAAATATCATAAATGTCTCTAGTCGATCATTATACTGGGAACTATAATGAATTAAGACTAGTGTGAGTCTTGATTGATGATCATATGATGATTATACGTATAGGGATACAAATCAAGATCACGAGTACTTGTTAGGGAACAAAGTACTGGACCGACCCGCTATGAGAACATCACATGGATTAAGTCATAGTTGTTTCTCATGATATGTATATTTTTCGGTCCTCGACTTGAGATTACCGTGAGACTTCAACATTAGGAACACAAGGTGATTTGACACAATCAAACGTTGTCTTTAACCTGGACGATTATAAAGGTTGTGATTGGTTACTTGTGTGAGCAATGTGATGAAGTTGTGTAATCAAGATATAATTTGTCCCTCTCATATAAAGAGAGATATCCGGTGGATCCCTCGATGTGTTAGATCCGTTAAAAGACCTAGTCTAAGTGAATTGATATTGATCAATGTCACTTGGATGTTTTCGATCTACCTAGAGATCGAGACTAGTACGATTGAACATGTTGGATGACAATTCCATGCCTTATGTTTGATCAAAAGGATATCGTGTGACAAAAGGATGTTATATACATTATTGATTAGGTTGTATCGATTTGATATTCGTTACAACTTGGGTAGTCATAATGTCTTGCTAGAGGCGCTTATGACTTGTATACCAAAATGTGTTTTGGTACACGCCAACGTTGTATGAGCCTATTGGGTCGCATACTAAGAATGGTTTTGCGAGATTTTAAGATGGTTCGAAAAAATGAATTTTATATGATAAAATTCGTGATGTAAACGTCCTTGTGGTGTATTACACTTATACTTCTTTAAGTAGGGGTATATGTGTAATTTACTTAACCGTCTATATACTGAGGTTGTATAAATAGACGCTTTAAGTTAGAACACATGTACGAAAGATTAAGGGCTGAAACTCTATTTTCGTTTAGAAACGAATTAGGGTTTTCTGGTACGCTCTGGATCGTTATGGAGAGAAACAAAAAGGTTTGATATTCTCTTGAAGCTAGCACTTCGAATCTCGTAGTCGTTCGTGTGTGGATTGGCGATAGAGAGCGTTAAATCGTTAGCGGCGCACTTAGAGATCGATCAACCTTCAGAAAGGAATTTTGCGACCGAGGTATGATTAAGTTTTCTTGGTTTAAACGTTTTAATGGAATTAGATTCGGATCCTGTTGGGGTTTTTGTCAAAATTGTTTTGTAATCTCCGCTGCGTATGAACCCCAAAACCCAACAGATCACAGTGTAATAATCCATTATATTTGCTTTGCATCCGTTTATGTATTGAACTTATATGATTTCCATATTCTTGTTAGATATCATTGGTGCATTTTGTTATTGCATGATATCCTTGATTACTATATGGAATGTTGATGCTTAACGTGGATCCTTACTTGCTGAGCAAGTTGGAGCGCTTACCCAAATTCAATATTTCAGGTTCGCAACCCAGCATTTCAGCTAAAGGAAAGGAGAAGATTTAGGGTTTTGTATCTTTTCTATGATGTAATGAGCCTTCATGTACTTATATACTATGTTTTACTTATTTTATTGTATATAAAGAGGGTTGGGGAGGTTTTAATAAAGGTTTTGGAGTTTTGGTAAACTTTGTATACTGTATATTTGTATATATCAAAAAAGTTTTAAATTTTTGTTGTGTATTACTTTGATTTGTTTATTCGATATAAATACACAGGTTGAGTTTATCAGGTATTGACAAAGAGGCTCTTTGGCTTTAGTTAAGTCTGGCTGGGTTAGCCTGGTTTAATTAGGGTTTCAGGCCGTGTATCGCCCTAACGAGGATAGGGGATGATACAGATACCATGTCTCCTTCACTCGGGGGCAACGCCTTCCATACTGCCGCAACATCCACGGCCTGCCGTACTCGCTACAGAAAAAACATAACACGAATCATCCGAATGAATTTATGACAATGTTAAATTATAATTTTTTTAAGAAAAACAATTATATATAGAACTCACATCGTAGATGTCGTCCTCATGGTCATGATCAACAGTTGTTTGCGCGGGATTTAGAATGATCGGGTGTGATATCTCATTGAACCACCCGATGTAATCCTCACTCGCCTCTCATGGCACACAGCACGTTGTCCTCTTGATCTAGCGGACAAAATATGATCTTGCCACCTTTCACATATCTCAGTTTGAAAATTGTACTTTACCATGTAACTAGCTGTCACCTTTCCTCGTTGTGCTCGTGTAGGATTGTATGGAGCCGAGGGGATGCGCTGCACGTGACTGAGCTATCACAAAAGTCTATCGGGGTGATATGGCTCAACAATCCTCATGTACTTGATGGTCCCTATGTAGAAAGCGAGCTCCGCAATGTCCTCGTCCCTTTGAATTTTGAAGTAAGGTCCCATGTAACCTAGCAAAGAAGTCGTAAGCGAAATCACTTGACAAGTTCAAAAAGTCACATACATTGTAAACAATTCTTGATTGTAAACCTACCTTATTAGATCGAGCATTGTCAAGTGTTATGCGAAGCCTCGAAAGATGGTCAACATTAAGCCCTTTGTCCTTTCTTAATGACCTACCTACTGACACGTGGGAGGGTGTCAATGTACCCCGTGTTTCTGTGCGCTTCGTAAAGATCGAAGTGGTCGTACACCCATCCCTGCAAAGGAATAACAAATATAAGTCATTACGTATTACCAGACACAAAAAAATACCACCTTAAAAAAGGTAAATAACATAAATACCTAAAGCAACGTTAGATATCCCGCAATCTGACAAACATCCACCCGAGTTACCGCCCCAAGTTATCGGTACAGGTAGGCAAGAGCTGCAACACCTCGTGCATACATGCCAATCTGGTTCAAATCCTCTAGCAACTGTAGAAGCTGTACCGACTCCTTGGTTCTCGACTTGTCAACAAGAAGAGTGCACCCAAGCATGTACAACAAGTAGGCTCTAGCTGTGCACTCAACTGGGGGGAACAACTGTGTCTTCAAGTTGTCTTTCTTCGACGACTTAGGTTTCGCACCCTATCGCCCCTTCAACCATGATTTATTCACTTTCAAATCTTTATTGACCTGCTTTTCGGCCTCAGCCTCCAGTACACCAAGAGCCCAAGACACCAACTCGATTGCCTTGGCAGTAGACAGGGCGTCACACTCAACCACTTTTACCATCACGGGAATTTGCAACAGCCTACTGACATCCTCCAATGTAATCGACATTTCACTAAAGGGGAGGTGAAATGTGTTGGTCTCCAGCTGCCATATCTCCAAGAAGGCAGATATGAACGTCTTGTGTGCCTTCCCGTATGAGCATTGGGTGAGTGCACTAAGCCCAGATGCCCGAATAATCTTATCTAGCCCAGCTGCATCTCGGTGACACTTACTTAAATCCCAACTTGCTAACTGGGCACCTTGATTGATGCATCTAAGTAAGGGACGTTCCTGAAAGATCAAAAATCAAATGTTTAAACTAATAGAATTATTGAAATCACGCATAGCCAAATTGATTTGTATTATGAATTGAAAAAATAAATACCTTGTTGTTCCAAATGGGTACGACGACGTGATAGTTGAAACTTTTCAATACACTTCTATTTGACGGCCTACTGGGAAAAGGTGTTGAAGAGTCATCATCTGCTGGCCTTTGGACGGACTTGTTCCCTGATGTTGAACCCTTGGCCTTACTACCACGACCCTTAGCACTTCTTTTCTCTTTCACCACTTGCTCGCGTACATCCCCCTATTAGTGTTCATCTTCATCTTCATCTTCTTCGTTTTCCTCTTCCACTTCTTCTTCTCGCTCTTCACTCTCCTCTTCTTCATTTATTTCAATTTCATCTTCTTCATCTCCATCTTTTGATGCATTCTTTTCTTCACTTTCTTGTTCAGTGGAATCTTCTTCCTGAACAGCTTGTTCCCTATCTTATTTGCTTGAACCAAATGAAGAAGATTCTGCCTGAGGCATTGTGAACAGACTATTCCCTCCTTTGTATATCCGAGGCCTGTGCTCCAGATCCCTCATCAACGTCATTAGCTTTTCGTCCAAACTCCTTTGATTTCCTATAATAAGCCGTCTGAGCTCTCCGGTTAGGACGATTGCCCTTCGGGGCACGAGTATCATCTCCACCGCTAGTGGTCTTAGTACGAGCCATACCTATAAGAAAGTAACGCAAATATAACCCAAAATCAATACACAATCATTCATACATCAATATATAATCACATAATAATTTTTACCTGAAAAAAAGGTATGTTCGGTGGATACTAACCGAATAAACATTAATCGTTCGATTAGGAGTGACCGAGCAAATCAATTTAGCTTGGTGGTTAATGCCCGAGCTAAATTGGTTTATTCGGTTGGGCAATACCCAACAAAACACATAATATATTTACACAACAAAATACCCCATTTGCTCGGTGGGATATGACCGAACGAACCTTACTTTGTTCGGTCACACCTAACTGAATTAAACAATGCAATAAAGTCTACCATATTTCCCACACAACCGTACACTCAAATTTGACCACAAACAACAGCAAAGGCATACACAACAATGAAAACAAATTGAGTGATGTATAACTTGGTGGTACATTAAAGCCACACACCCCTGTCTTTGTTCGGTCACCTACGACCGAGCTACAGTCATCTATTCGGTCCTGTGTGACCGAACCAGAGACGAGCATAACAATGGCACCAAACGCCCTAACACTTCCACCCATTTCACAAAAAAAGGCATACAAACAACAAACTTCAAGAATAACATTAAAAAACACCAAAAATCTCACCTTACAAACACAAATTTGATGAATACCCAAATCGGAACCACCACAGCCGCACGAAACAACCTACGTGTTCATCCTCTCGTCCACGAAATCGACTTGCGGGGCTCGTGCTCGTACTACCGTGCTGCGCCGCCTCGTTCCCGTCCACATATTGACTGCTTTCAAGATCCTAGGGCTTCTTCTGCTCATTCTCGCTCAATTCGATTTCAAATTTTCTATTGTGGGGTGCTTTTCCAAACACACAAGGGCATTCAGGGAAAAAAAGATTTTGCTTGGTGCCCTTAACAATTGATGGGGTGCACTAATCCTGTGGCTTGCCCATAAGGATTTGTGGGTTGCACATAGCCTGACCCAAGTGATAAATAAATTATTACAACGTTAATTTTGATTAACTAGTTCGCTTAAAAAATAGACATTAATTCTATTATTTTATAGTGTATAATGACTTCAAGTAATACTTTTTTGAAGTAAAAATTTATCTAAATTTCTTAAAAAAATATCTTCCGCAATTCAAACATTATTAGAATACACACTATGTTTTTGTTAATATATATATATATATATATATATATATATATATATATATATATATATATATATATATAAGGGAGAGAAAGTTGATGTTATAATGATCTAATATATTGATTGTAAGCTTGATAGTATAAGTATAATATATTGATTATTGAGTTGCATACGTGAGTTTAGAGAAATGATCAATCTCACATTTTCCTCCGTGTGGTCTTGTGATAAAAAGATTAAAATATAAAAAATATTTTTATAACCCATAAACTTAACATATCTGTTTGAGTGTCATGTGATGCACCTAGGGATACATCCTCGCCATAATAGACAACACACAAATAAGTGGGTTAAGTTTCTAGTAATTAAGTGAAAATACACAAACACGTTCTTCAAAAAAAAATACATTAATACCCATATATATAATGTCCGGATTGGGAGCAAGCCTTATGATGAGCGGGGCTTGGGGCGGAGAAAAAAAACCACATCCCCCTATTTTCTTCATTTATTTTCTCATTTTTAGCGTGGAAAATTGAAAATCTCTCCATCTCTCTCACGAACCGATCATTTCTAAAAAACTTTGCCTCTACTACTCTTTCGATACACACTATTTCTTTCTCTCTTCGATAAAAGATAAATAAAATTACATTTAAAACATCTTTGAATAATATTTGTCATACTAATTTTAAAAATTTTATATATTAAGTTAAATATGATAATTCGTAACTCAATCACTATAATAATATCAAAAATAAAATAAAATTAATCCTTCAATTTGAGAAAAACAACTCCCCCAGCCCCAAAAAAAATAAAAAATAGTTAAGTGGTAAAATGATGGCAACGGTAATTTCAATCCCTGACCTGCTCAACTCCATGCATGATGGTGATACAACCATTTTCCCCTTTCCATCAGGTATATACCGTAGATAACATCTTTGGGAACTGATGTACCTAACCAAGATCCCAAGGGGGTTTCTGTACCTCTGGTTTAATTGAAAACGGAAGAGGAGGACATGAGTTAGCAAAGTAGAGATAGATCCACGGAAGCCATGATCCGAGTATTCTCTCCATCACTCTTGGCATCAGTTCTTGCTGTCGCTCTGATCGCTCTCCTCCTCGGATTCTCATACAAACAATCGCAATCCCAATCGGTCAGTCACTCTTCTTTCTCTATACAAAATTCTCTCTACTGAAGAACAAACCTTAAAAGTCATGCAATCTCTCTCTTCAGAGGCTATGGACCAATGAAGAGCTAGCCATGTACAACGGCACCGACGACGGATTGCCCATTTTGTTGGGAATTCTAGGGTACCAATTCAATTCCCCTCAACTGTGGTTTGATTACTGTTTTGCCCATTAATTCGACGAGCTTGTTTCAGGTCCGTGTTCGACGTGACGAAGGGGAGATCCCATTACGGGCCTGGCGGCGGTTACAGCCACTTTGCTGGAAGGTTTGTGCCCATGTTCATTGCTATGTCTGGATTGTTTGATTTTTAGATGGTTGCGATCTGGCAATGTTCAATCACACTAGCAAAATTTTTTTTTTTTTTTTTTTTTTTCGCTTCGATAAATGGTGGTGTTGTGAATTGAGGTTGCCACTTATTGAGTACTGAGTTGATTGAACCGCGTTGTCCGATTGCGCGGCTCTAAAAGGAATGGCATTGGAAGGGATTTTAGAGATTGAAATAGTAGGGATACGTGTTGAAGTTGTGGAATGATTTTTTTGTGATGTATCTTATACTTTTCTTTCTTTAATCGTTACTAAGTCTTGTTTTTGTATGTTGATGGTTGTCTGTTCTGCCAAAAATTTCAGGGATGCTTCGCGTGCATTTGTTTCTGGAAACTTTACAGGTATTTTCTTTAAGCCTTATGTTTGCAATGACTTTTGAAAGTTAATGAATTTGAAATTTGGTGTTCCACGAAGATTTGTAGTTCCCAGATCGTGCTGTTATTGACACTTGTATATTGTCCTTGTATTGTTTGAACGCATCATTTAGAAAAAGACATGGAAGTATTTGAGTATCAAAACTGGAACTATGCAGTTTTGGAACATTTGGTGTGCTAATCAAGACTGCCTTGCATAATATGTTTCCTTGGCCAAAATCTGTTGATCTCATTGTCTCCACTTCTTATTGTGTTAAACGTCCGTGAAGTATTCCTACTTGCAAGATGTACGGGTTTAAAGGCTGAATGGTAGCGAAAGATATAAAGCTTCTGGAACCATACAATGACTATTATAAAGATATCGTCCGCGAAGTATTCCTACTTGCAAGATGTACGGGTTTAAAGGCTGAATGGTAGCGAAAGATATAAAGCCTCTGGAAACATACAATGACCATTATAAAGATATCACCTATCACAAACCAATGCCGGCAAATATTATAAAGCTCGTGAGAAATATAAAATCCAAACAATTGTGAAACTTGCTATGAATGTTGCCTATCACACATCAATGTTTGACAAACGACATGAAGCTCCCCCAAGAATACAAACAGCGTAATGAACTTATTATGAATGTTACCTATGATATATAAATGGTGACCAATTCAGTACTGAATACAAATCTTGAATTGGTTGATTGTCTTCAACTTCTTTCTTGATTTAGTAAAGGCCACCTTAAGATTCGATCAAGCCCACTTCGACAACTTCGCATCAATCAGGATATCATTGTTAAAAATTAACAAAACATCCCCACAATCCTTTAACCAGTCCTCCATAGCATCGCTTGCTGACATTTTGGTAGATGCTATCCACAAATATAGGTTTATCTCTTTCTCTCTCTCTCTCTCTCTCTCTCTCTCTCTCTCTCTCTCTCTCTCTCTCTCTAAACGTGTGAAAGTTTCTTTTAAGAATATAGGAGAATGTCATACTGTGTTTCATAGTGTAATTCAATTGCAAGTGCCTGGCTGATTGGTTATGAACAATCAATATAACATGTCATGGAATTTTGATCGTTCATAAAAGCTTATTGCATCTGTCGTTTAGTTCACGTTGAGTTTTGGTTGGAGTAAAGAGTTAAGACCAAGTAACTTGGCCTTTCAGATCTACATTTAAACGAGGTTGAAGAAGATTCTAAGGATGGTTTTGTTTACATATACAAAACTTTCATGTTAAAGTTCATTTTTTTCTAGCTTAATGGTGTGACGAGTGCAGTGTATTTTCGCTGCAGCATCTTTTTTAATAATTTTCTTGTGTTAAGGATAATTTATCATGCAAATAGTATCATATAACGTAATATTTTCTTGCAACAATTTTTTTTCAGGAGATGGACTGACTGATTCCTTGCGTGGTCTATCTAGCGTTGAGGTAATTGAACTCGTTTGTCATCTTTTAATTTCTGGTGCATTTGCAATTAGTTGGTAGAAACCTAAAATGGGTCAAGATTGACCCTTATGTAGTTTCCATTTTGTCATAATAGGGTATCATACAAAAAATTAATGAATAACACAGTAGCGAAATTTAGGCCTCTGCAGCAAACCCAGGTAATCATATTTGACCAATTACTGTTGTAACATATTATTAAACCAGTAAATAATGAACCCACATTGAACAAGCACCGACAGATTTAATTACTTTTTTGTTTGACTTTAGCGGGAGTCAAACCCATGACCTCCCTAAACCTTGCCTTTTGGCAAATAATGTCTCATCCATCTCACTAGAGATGCTTTGGCTGACAGATTTAATTACTTATTAAACTAAAAGCAACAAAAAGGAGGGCTTATACAAGTCCAAGAAGGCTTTTCAGTCTTTTTTATTGATTGCCCCAGCTTCTAAACCCCCGGCAGCAGATATTTTTCTTGTGGTCTTCTGAGAGTTTGGATAGTTTAGATCGTTTAGTTGTAAAGGTGGGGTTAGCAAGTGAACATCCTATACTAGGGTTATTAACTTATATTGATATTCTATTAGCGATTAATTTCTCGTAGTTCAATCTTGAAACAGCTTTTTCTCAACGACATCAAGTGAATGAGATTTGGCAAAGTGCTTGTTTATTTCAGAAACATCTTGACTTAACATCTGCCTTTTTCCCCGAAAACTGTCTGGATGTATCATTAGACAAGGAATGGCTTTTTCCAAGTGCAGCTAGAGAGATTAAATTACTACTTCTAGTTAGAAATAAGAGTTTCAGTCAATTGATTTTGAAGAATCTAAGGACTTCTATTTTGTGGTTTTGGTCTACTTGTTTTCAATAGTAATATATATATATATATATATATATATATATATATATATATATATATATATATATATAACAACTAGTTTTCCATCAAAACAGGTTCATGACCAATTCTGAATTGTTTTAGCACGCTGTAGTAACATAACAGAAACCAGTTATCCCTCAATTGATCATAATAAGTACTGATTGTTTCTCTGTAGCAGCGTAGCTTTAGTATTTATCTATTCAAGGTTCGAAACTTCGACTTCACCTATGACTTCGCTCACTTAAAATTCAGAATTAATTCGTGTAAGTGTAATTCGATGTGGGGAGTTTTGGTAAAACTTTGACATTATAGAGAAGTAATTTCATTAAAGTGCTAGAGAACATCCAAGTTTGAGCAAAAGCATTAAAAATCCACTTTCTATAATGTTTCATATTTTTCTCATTCCATTCATCTTAAGTTTTGAAAACTTCAATTTTGACGGGATGGGTCAATTTTTTACATTATTTTTTTCTTCAGTAGGCAATATATTAGAATCCATTTCTAATAAGTGAAGTAAAATTGTGGTTTTGTTGTCTCATAACATGTTGTCATTCTTTAGATTATACTCTTTCTAAAGCTAACCTTAACTGCATTTCCCTTTTCTTAGAAGTGAACATTAAAACTTGAAATGTTATCATTTTTTCTAACTTCGATTGAAGTTTTGTAAAACTTCATTTACACCTAATTCTTAATTCGGTGCTTCAAAAAACTTAATCATGCATCTATTATCTTCTTAGTTATTATTTTTACCTAAAGTATGGTATTTCCTATCCTTCTACTTCGTTAATAAAACAGAATCTCCTGATTGCATTATTCTTATATAGTTTGCTTTTTCATATGTTTGTTTGGCAGATGAAGAGTGTTGTCGACTGGCGCAATTTCTACTTCAGAAGTTACAAGTAAACTTTTTATTGATGAAGTCTTTTTCTCGTTCACTTTTAAGATTCGCTGCTTCTATTGAAGAAAACTTTCTGGTAAAAGGAGTACCATGTCTAAGTTTCACAATAGAATATTAGATGTCATTAATACCCACTCGACTTTTTGCATTTTGTGCCTTTGATTACATGTTTGGTATCTATGTACAATATCCAAATTATAATACTGCTATTTTTCGAGAAGGGAATAAGTATCATATCCCTACGTGATGGTTAGACATAATTAAAAGCTACGTATTTTTAGCTTAAAATTAATTAAAATTTATCCTAGATGCATTCTATATTGTGGCAAAAATGACCATGATCTGGATGTCATCAATAAATGTAAATTATAAATACTGAAATGTTTGTTTACTTGCATACCTTTTGACTTTGTGTTTTAATTATTTCTAGAAGCAAATTATGTATTCTATTTCTTCTCTTTTACTACCGTGGAAGGTTGTAATTTTTTATTGTGATTGCCGTGGGTGGGGAATGAGGGTGGTAACATGATATGTACCAATTAAGATAACTGGGTGGCCAATGTGACCTCGTAATTTTTTGATACGAAGTATCTTTTTTTTTTTGGTTTCTGAAGTATATTATTTCCCCTTCTCTCAAGATTAGGTTCTTGGAAACATGGAAGTTCAATTTGGATGGAAATAATAATGAGGAAATGTATCTGAAAGGAAAAAAAGCAATAGGACGGTTTTTTCTTTTCTTTTTTGGTACCACAATAGGACGGTATTGATGGAATAACAACCTAAAAAATGTTGGTGTTGGTCAAAATGAGATGAGGATCCCCACAGCTTGTGCTCCCAAACTTTGATGATTCTGCTATCATCTACCATAAGTAAGACGTTTTTATTGACTTCTTGGTTGAGTAGTGATGCATCTGTATTCATTTTCATGATATTAAGAGCTCTTGATAATTCTTGATCTCCAGGAAATTGCATGCGAAATTAGGCGTTGAAGCTTTGTGTGTTTGCATCACCCAATTACCATACCTCCTTTATTGTAGTGTGGAGCACCTCACTTGAAACAAATGGGAATTGCTTCCCCAGCCTAAGCCTGTGCATACTGCATAGAATGATCTAATTCTTGTTTCAATTGCATCAGCAGTCAGCTGAGATTTAAACAGGGATTTGCATTGAACTAGTTAGTTATGACTAATCAAATCATGGATATTCTTCCTCCACTCGGTAATAATTCTCTGTTCACTAACACAACATCTTGGAAATTTTTTCCAAAATCATATTCAAGTGTTCTTGATCAGGTTTTCTTATAAGGAGCTACCCAAAATTTTTAATAGCCACAATTCAATTGAACCTCCCTTTTCATTGAACTTTGTGGTTGAAATGTCTCAATCATTGTTCATAACTTCATACCAATTAAGGAGCTTCTGGACATGTCATATCCAATGGGTGCCAATACAAGTTTAATCCCTAGATTTATACCATTATGATCAAAATTTTCAAGTTACTGATGATGGATTTAAAAAAAATGTCATTTCTAAACGATGTCCAGTCAATCATAAATCCCCTACATCTCTTTGCCAAGCTTAAGAATAAAATTCATAAGCTAATTTGTGCCTCACATAGTGGGTCGAGCATTATAGAGATCATGAATCTAACTCTAGACCTTGGGATTATGTGGAAATTGATAAATTCTAACTATATTATTTTTGAGATTTGAACACATATCGGAACACTCATACATGATATATACACATGCAAGGGGAAAAAAAAAAAAAGAAGAGAAAATCAATGTAAAGGGACTGAATCTTCTACATACTCTATAGAAACTAGAAAGGCACTTATCTGAGTACACATAGCAACAACTATCCTAATTAATGGATTAACTGACAGGATGCATTTGCAACTTAAAACAAAATTGGCAGTTGCAGTTTCCTTACCTCTGGTGCCATTAAGTGTCTTTGAATCCATTATACTCCAAACAAAAGAAAATGTATTTAGAAATCAGATCCGAGTACACATAGCAACAACTATCCTAATTAATGTTCATGTCATGGTATTTGCTGTTGAGGCAATGTCATTATGATTCTTTCGTTCTCTGCAGCTTCAACTTCAACGATTAATGTTCATAACTATAGAATGATCCGTCACTGTGCACTACATAACAGTCTTTCTTTTCTTTTCTTTTTTCTTGTACAACTACATAATGCCCTTTTGTTCTTATTTGACAGACCTGTAGGCAAACTGGTTGGTCGTTATTATGATGAGAGTGGTAACCCCACAAATTCTTTGAAAGGTGTAGAAGCAAAGGCGGCTCGAGGTGCTCAACTTTTGGAGAAGCAGAAAAATGAAGATGCGAAGCTCCCTAACTGCAATTCTAAGTGGAGTCAACAAGAGGGGGGAGAAGTAAGAATTCCTACCTTCTTGAAGTGATTTTTGGGTTGGTTATACTTAATTATGGATAGTTAGCCTTCTATTAGGAAATCCAAGCATGGCATATTCCATTTAAGGTGAAGCAACCGACGTATGGTATAATTCGTTGCTGCTTAAGGACTCTTGGGTTGACACATCTTTTCATTTGGCAGTAGTACCTAGATATTCAGACCTGTTCATGCATTTCATTGTGTCATTTATTATGATTTTGCAGTTATCATCGTTCTAGTGGTTTTTATCAGGTTTGGTGCGACGAAGGATATCCAAGATTAGTTCAAAGACCGTTCGAGATGGCATTGACAGGGAAAACAAGCATGCGTTGTGCATGTTTTAAGGAAGAAGAATTGAGCCGCGCAGGATTGGAAGTGTACAAGGGTTGTGATTATCTATCAAAAGTTTGCCCAGTTTAGAGATGGAAGCATTTATATACAAATTACCCAATCGAAACTTGCACAGTTTAGGCTCTGTTTGGTAACACTAGCTGATAATCTAGTTGATAACAGATAATCTAACTGAAAGCTGATAGTCTAGCTGATAGCTGAAAATCTAGTAACTGATAGTTGATAATCTAGGTGATCAATTAAAATTATTTAAAAGAAATAGCTGATCAAGTAGCGTAAAAAGACTTTCTTTTTAGTTCTTAAAAAAGACATATTTATATAAACTATTATTTCCATTACATATACAAATAAATTTATTATTATATATGTAGAATAACGTAATATTAATGTTTTTAGATAGTAATCATAACATGTCATGTTCCATTATTTATATTAAACATTTTTTTTGAATAATAATGTTTCGAATTTCATTCGTAGTAAATTAGTAATATTAATTGATGTTACTTGAATGAGTATCTATAAATTATTTTGGTCAATAAATACTAATAATATTGTAAACCATAATAATGTTAAGTGATGTTATTGTGTAAATGTAATTACTATATTTTTTTTAATATAAATGTATTTATCATGTTACGTTGCATATAGGGTATTGTCACTATTGTGTTATCATCGTTGCACAGTCGCACTTGCACATTACACGAGTTTTTTCATTATATATATTCGCTATTTTGTTTCCAAAAGAATAAATGAAAATCTGTTATTTTTTAGTCAAGAATTGACTTTTTACATGGGCAAAAAAATAATAATGGCAAAATTGGAACAAAAAATTAAAATAATGTTTTAAAAATGAAACGCTAGTGGGGATAGCGTTTATGATTGTAGTTTATCATCTAGCTTATTTTGAAAATAACCCGCTAACTAAATTTAACTTATTTATTTAAGTAGATTATAAGCTAGTTGATAAGCTAGCTGGTAAACTAGTTTGTGCATGTCAAACAGAGCCTTAGACGATGTTGAGTTCTTAGGCCTAAGTTCAATGAGAGTTGCCCCTGTTATTTTTGGCATGTAACTTAATTCATGGTGCTTTCAAGAAGGAAAAAAGCTCATTGTGAATATTAGAATTATTGACTTCGAAGATAGCTTTTATTTATTTATTTTCTTGTAAAAAGCGATATATACTGTTCGTGCATTTTAGTAAATTAGATGTTGCTTTTTGTCGGTTCTCCTTATAGTACTCAAATTGAAATTGAACCAATTCGTCTATATTCCATTAGAGAGTGATATGTTGACATTTTTGGGGTCCACACATTGGGCGCACAGCCCATGTGGCACCCCAAAAATGTGCTTTTTTGTGGGCCTCATAGCTGAAAAAGCACACTTCTGGGGCGCCACATGGGCGTGAGCCCAATGTGTGTGCCTCATAAATGTCACCAAATCATTTTCCTATTCCATTTACATACAATCCCAATACGGCTCCATATAACATTCAAATAATGAAATCATGGTAAGAGTAACATTTACATGCTTTGAACTAAAAAACATGTTTTAATGTTGCAATAATATTTTTTTATTATTACAAGCGCACGAGTCATGAGGAACAACCTGCCTTTTTTAAGAGGCATTTTTGTGCCAGTACGGGCTCACGATGAGAGGGATGTCAATGGGTAAGGTATGGGGTGGGTATGCCATACCCATACTTACCCGCCCCATCATATGAATGTCCAACATAGGGGTTGGCAAACCGCGGTTTGGTGGTGAAAACTAGACCTAATCACTGAGCTAGTACCAGCCCAGCCTGGCTTGCGGCCCGGTCAACATGGGCCAGGCTTGGGCCTTGAAAACCTCAATAGGACCCGGCCCTGCCCAAACCCATGAAGGCCCGCTATTTTGTGGGACGGGCTTGGATTTGCACTTATCAAACCAAGCCCTGTCCGACCCGCTTGTATAGACTTATGTCCAAAATGTATATATATATATATATATATATATATATCTTTAAAAACAAATGCTACGCTAAAGTCTCAATCAATTTGCTAATCCTTTGTTCTTGTCATCTAACTACATATGTATATATTTATTATAATATATTTTGGTTCACTAATCAGTTTTCAAAACATTTTTTTTTTGTTAATACCTTTTTAAAAGCTCATTTAAGCTCAACCCAAGCCCAACCCATGACGGGCTCGGGCTCGCAATACTTAGAAGCGGGCTTGGACGGGTCTGGACAGGGCTTTCAAAAACAGCCCGCCTAGGCCCGGCCCGAGCCCGCCCAAGGTCGCCCGATGATCAGGTCTAGTGAAAAACCATTAAACTGAGGGTTCTCGGTTTGACAGTTTTGCGAACCACCACCAAACCGCGAACCCTCAAAACCGCAACTAAACCGACCATGGTTTGCACGGTTTGGTCGGTTTGGTTTTGCGGTTTTCTCGCGACACATTCTCAACAAAAAAAGTCACAAATTCCATACAAGTCCATCAACAAAAATATATGTTCATAATTGACTATCCACCAAAAACACAATGAAACACATGAACTTAATCAAAATTATGAGTCCAAGTTCATTTCAAAAGTTAAAACAACATGATAAGGCTTCAACTTTATTCCAATTCATTCCAAGTTTGGGGGTGGTGTTTGCGGTTTGGTTTTCTGTAAATGAAAACCACCACCAAACTACGAAATCGCGATTTTCAAGTATCTAAACCGCCCCAAAATCGCAAGTTTAAAAGCCAGACTAGACCATGCTGTTTGAACGGTTTGGGCGGTTTTACGGAGACCAATGCCCTCCCCTAGTCCTACCCATACCCTACCCTTTTACCCTATTTTCTGATGGGGTGGGTATGTATATTATTTTGTGACGACCCCTTCTCAAATTAAGGCACCGCTCGACCTAATCCCGTTATTAAGCCCTAATCCCACTACGTATGACTTAACGATGAATTAGTCACCCTCTCAAAAACTTTTCTACTTACAAATTAATTTTTTAAATAAGCATTTTCATATCTTATGTCAATTAATAAATTAGAGTTAATTTAAAACTTTAAAAGCGTAAAGTTTATTCAACTGAAGTCTTAACAAATTATCAGAAGCTTTTAACATGATACCTAAAAATGTGAAAAACCAGGAAATAAAGATCACATGCAAATATATACAACAAAACGACAATAATATATCATCATGTATCTGGTCAAGGTACTATCTTTCAACCCATAATATATACAACCCCAAAAGTATATGAAAACATATAAAAGTCATGCAACAAAATAAAAAACCTACAAAATTCGGTGTAGCTACACTCCACTAGCTCAGAGGTAGTCGTCGATCTTCTCTTTGTCAGGTCTGCCGCTCGATGGATTTGCACTCACAGTCATAAAAAAGATGATGAGTTCGTGAAAGTAGAAAGTAACACCGAGAGACATTTGTTCACATTTCCAAATATACATGAAGTATCTGAAAACATAACAATAGCAGCTATGCTGAAAAATAATCATGATATAAGATAGTCTAGTTAAACAATATGAAACTGACACTCGGCTAAGTAGTAATGATCTACGGTCAGTCGGACGTGAGTTACGTCACATCAGCCTTTATTCCACTATCTCATGATGGAGCTGAGCTCTACATCTCTGTTGAAGGTCATAGTTGAGCTCTACGCCTCCATAATCAATCACAAGTGTCAGTCACATGTGATATATTCTTGTCAACAACCCCGGGTCCTATACCCTGTGTGCTGGACAAGTTAGTGGTGAGATCTCGACAACCTCGGAAGTCTAGTGACCCTGTGTGCCGCACACATCTCTATCATATCATGGTCTTAGATACAAGAACTACTTTCATACCCAAGAAATGACATGGTTTGAAATCCAACAATGTAATTGCATATCTAATGCACAAAGGAAATTAAATTTACAATACCATCAAACACCGACCTAATAGCATGCTATTTCATTTGACTAAGTATATCAACAATAAAAAATGATATAGCACATGATTTAGAGTTAATGAAATTATTTAATCAATACTCAATACCATGATAGCAAACTCATAAAATGAGAGAGGAAACTATTCATGGTATTTAGAGTACAATAGGCAAATTAATCCAAATGAATGGAAATGAATAACAAAACATGAATGAAATGTAAATAAATATCTCAATTAGTTTACTTACTGTGACATCCGAGAATTTTATAAACTTGATTAGGCGGCTAATTAAGTATTTTCGAATTTAATTTAGAATTTAGGTATCCAAGGTGGGATCCACATGTTACGGAGCGGAGATCTTAAATTTAATGTTATTTTTGTGTGTTGTGTGCCTATTTGATGTCTTATACACTATTTCGATGTGAAATAGGGTAAGCTAGAATGTATACACGGTGTTTGTGAGTTTCGAAGCGCGTTGGAGAATTTTCTTCAATTTTAGTAATTTTGGAGTATTATCTCGAGATACGTGTCGAGATAGGTTGTCCGAGAGTTTTGGAGCATTTTGGTAAATTCTCCAACTTTTGGCGAAATTGAGGTATTTTTTAGAGTTTTATTTGGACGTAAATTAAAGAGATAATCACAAAATTTAATAAAATAATAAATAAATTGGTGGATGCCTAGTGACACACGGGGTCGAGGGTGACATGCGTGGGATGTACCATACTGTGCACATTCGAGGTTGGTCGTTGACGTGCATGCCGAATTTATAGCTGCGAAAATATATAGGTGTATATATATTTATATATAAATTTATATCAATCAATCGTGTAGTTTGAATTAAAATAAAAAGTATACCTTGGATGCACCTCGAGATACACGTAGCGTGATTATCAAGGAAATAAATAATGGACGATTTGGTGGCTATTGGTGAGGTGTATGCACATCTCGATTTACGTGTAAGTCGGGATTGGAGGTAGTGTGAAATGAGATGATATTTTGTGCGAGATCTTGTTTTGAGTTTGATGTCAGTTAACGGTAGTCGAGGTTGAGATTGGGTCCAAATTGATGCAAGTTTGGTTAAGTATGAAAATAGAATTGGTCCGTAAGGGTTCCGTATGTCGTGGACAAAGTTGAGATTTTTGGAGTTTTGACGTGACCAAAATCGGTGTTTCGGACGTTTTATCAAGAGTTTGGCTAGATTTGGTGAAAAATCGGATTGATAACGAGCACTGGAAGCCAAAACACGTCAAAATAGAGATTTCGAGAATTAATAAATAAAAAGAAATTAAGCTGCTGACATGCAACTAAGAGTTTATATATAAACAAGTCGATTTCCTGCGTTGTGCGTAGGAGTTATTAAAACTTTAAGATAAAGTTAATAACTTAATTTGCATGAATATATTGTAATATTCTTTACAGTTAAAATCACAATTCACAATAATCAACTCATATTTCTTAGAAAAAATACGCACTAGAGGGTTAAAAAAATATTTACTTATAAATAATTGAAATAACATTCAATAACAAAAAAAAAAGAATTCAAATGAACTTAATCGTTATTTCAGTGCCCTAAACAATATATATAAATAATGTTGCGGACTTGCAGTAACCAAATTGATGGTGTAAAATTCGAAACAAAGACTTAATGCATTGATGAATAAATCATTAATCAGACCGTCGTTTAGTTGTTCAAAGTTGGATTTTTCATTTTTCAAAAATATAGGGGATGAATATATCTTAAAATAATAAATAACACAAATATAAATATCTTAAAATAGAAAAATAAAAAATTGAGAAAATCCTAAAAATGAAATGGTGGGAGCATGTGAAACTTTCTCTCTCATTTAACTTATATATATATATATAACAAAAAAACAAATCAATCGACTACTTCAATCAACAGAGAACAAAAACGTTTCATTATCTAAACCCTCTCCGTCGATTCTTTCGTTCGCGAAGCTCCCTACGCTCGATTTTCACCTGCTTTCTTTTCGCAAATTGTAGAGCATCACAATACGGTCAATTCGAGCTAAATTTCCACGATGGAAACAAGGTATTTAGCCCGTAATTTGGTAAATTCTCAATGCCGAGCATTTTTCCTCAATTCAATTTGAATTCTCGCGATTTTTTTGTTTCTTTCGCAGTGTTTTGATAGAAAATGATAGGAATTGTTGTAAATTGGTATATTAGATTGATTTGCGTCAATTTGGGATAAATTCCACCGACGTGGGTTAGGGTTTTGTTGAGGTGAACTAATGCGATTCAGTTGATAACTATTTTGGAGAGTTTTTAATAGTTTCTATTGATTATTGGTTTTAATCCAATTTGAATCGATTTGTGGAAATAATCTGGTGTCGTGGCGTTTATTGTTGAGTTTTAAGGATCTAATTGCGAAAATATTGATTTGGAGACATTTTTTTTAGTTCAAAATAAATAAAGTTTGCCTAGTCAACAGGCCATATGGGAAAATCCATAACTTCTTTGTCGGTGATCCGATTTGAATGTTCTTAGAGTCTATGAAAAGTAGGACATGAGTACTACAAGTTCCGTTTAGGTCATCATGATAAATATTGAGGTTTTCAAGGTTTAAAAGTTACCCCAAGTTGGCTAGTTGAAAACTAGTTAAAACCGTAATATAAATTAATATTTTTGGAAATTTGTTTTCTAGCGTACTTTGATCGCAGTTTCATTGGGTTTCGTGATATGGTTTCACTTGAAGCTTGATCCATAATTTAATTGGATATGCACTGAAGCTATTGGAACCATTTTCAAGGTCATCTAATGTTCCGGGAACCCCAAAATTTAAGCTTGAAATTGGTTGTTTGTAAGGTTAAGTAAATCCCATGGTAACCTTTACATTGTATGAGTATTTCTCGAATATATTGCATGCACAGTTTATCGCTGCATATTTATTGATCATGCATGCACGGACACAATATGAAGGAGGCTTTTGGGGTTCCATTGTGTTCATTGGCTATATGTGTGGTAGGATGAACACCGTGGTGCTCTACGACTGGAGTCACTGATCATTGTTGACACTTGTTTCGGATGGGTTATTTTGTGATGCTCGCCAGGATCATACTCCACGGAGAGTCGAGGGCGTGGCTTCTCCAGGGACTTCCTCTCAAACTCGCGAATTTTTATTACTGTTTACTCACCACTTTTAGAAAGATGTCTTCTGATTATGGTCGGTCAACAGAAACGTGATGGATTGCATACTTGTATATTTATGATACCTTGCGATATTATTGTTTGTTTAAAATCTTGGACTACAATGCATTTGATTATTACAGGTGTACTGGATAGCGTGGGATTTACTTATCTGACATTATCAAATTTTTGTAATTAGATAATGACAGGTTCTAACGACGACAAGGGAAAGGGAAGCTTTCCAACTATATGTGACTTGTTTAGTTCTTTTCTCTATGTATGTATTATTCTTGAATATAATATATTGTATAAATGGGTTTTTGGGCTCGAGTGTGATTATGATCTATTTTGGAATGGCTGGAACTGTGTTGGGACTGAATAGAATGCTGTTGAACTAAGGTAAAGGGTTTAAGGATTTTGAAAACCTGAAATAGGTTCGAATGAATAAATAATTTTTGTGAATGCAATATATATTGTTATGTGGTGGATTGTGAGTCCTTCGGCATTTCCACCAAAGCTTAGCAGGTTTTGTTGAAGATTTTTGAAGGTCAAGTTTTCCAGTTTAAGCTTAAAAATAGAGGAGGTGCTGTCGAAATCTTTTTCCTGAACTTTTAGGTTTAAGATTCACTTTAGAATTGATTGTGGTTAATAAAGTTTTATAATTGATGATAATAAGATATTAATATTAATTGTTTATTGATGGAGAGGCTAGGGCTGCTAGATTATTAAGGGATTAAGGTAATCTAGGCCGGTCAGATGCCTTAATTAGGTGGGGTCTGACACTTACAATCCACGCAAATCTCGTAGCTAATCCAGCCTCTTGACACTTCAAAACATGTACCCGAACCCTCGAGACTCTCCCCTAGTGACCTTATTAGCGCACTAGTAAGATTCATTAGCGCGCTATAGCACGCTAGCTAGCACGTCTAGCGCGTTATGTGCAGGAACATCCATAATTCTACACTTAGAATTCTGAGTTCTCTCCACACATAGATCACTCCAACACCTTGGAATCTCTTTATTCACCTAGTAGAAACCCCAAGACACCCATTAACACCTCAATATTAGCCATACATCATTTATTTCATAATTTCTTCAAATTAACTAAGTTACTAGTGTAAATAGAATTACCTAGTTGATGCATTTCAAGTTTGATCACCACCTTCAATCACCAAATTCACAAAACTCTTGTTGATCTCCTTTGGTTCTTCTTCTCCAGCACCCTTGCTTAACTTTTAATTTTATTAAATGAAATGAATTGGTTTGCATGAGTTGATCCATTCAATCTTATATATTAAAATAAAATTGTTTAATAGCCATTGATCTTTATGTACACACGTATCTCAAGATTAATCTAATGGCCTACACCTTGACACAATTTCTACTAACTCTCCACTATCTCCATCTAGCTAACACAAATTGAAACTCAATTGCTCTCTAGATGTATCAATACGTATCTCAAGAATCATCAAATAGCTATTGTTTTAACTTGCTAACTTAGGTTACATTTAATATAAAATCAACTATAGCCACATTAATACTACTATTTAAGCTACACTAAACTTAAACCAACTTATCACATCACTCTCTACCTCGGTCCTACGTCGGCACGCATCTCGAGGTACTTCTCCACACACGTGTCAACAACTATACACAAGTTGGAGTGACTTAGTAGTCTACACAAGTACAATACACTAGGCATACATCACAACAAAACTAACATATACCTCAGCCCTCTCACCTCGGTCAGTGCACGTATCTCGATGCGAGTCCTACGTCATGGGTCAATGATCCTGATTAAAGAATTAAACAAAGATTTAGAAAATTGGGCCGTGACATATTCGTTTGGGTAGCAAGGTACTCGTGGGTATCCAAACCCATTATTAATTAGTATGATATAAAAATCTTAAAACTTAAAAGGAGTAAAATAAAATATTTGAGCATAAAATATTAACAGATTCTACAAACCATATTATTTGTATAATTATTACAAAACATATATAAAAATGTACAATGTCTCTAATAATTATTCTAAAACTTAAAATATTTAAGTCTTCATTTAAGCCTAAAAAAATCTTCAATATTCGAAAATTGTAAAAATGCACCTTCAATCTTCAACAATAAACATATCATAATAGTAAAATCAAGTTAATATATATAATATAAATGGGTATGTGGGATTGGGTAATTGGGGTAAATGGGGCGGGTAGATGTTAATACACTTACCCGACCCATTCCCAAGTGGGTATTTCATTCATAAACCTATACCCTTATCCAATGTATATCTGGTGGATATTACTTTGTCTATTAGAGTCGGGTACCCTTGGGTACCCATACTTATGGGTCCAATTGCCATTCAGATGAGCAATTCCAAGTTTATTGATACTCATTGAAGATCATAATAGATCTAAAAAACTTAGACGAGTCACGACAAACTCGAAGAGCTTAGCAGGCGCTACTGGGTATCTAGATTACTATTCATGATAAATTTGGACTAAATATTGACTAAAATATCTTTAAGACAGGGCGAAAACCTGATAATAGGGACAAACTAATAAACAAAACTAAACACATTTGACATAGCTATGACCATGTTTGGCTTGGGGAAAGTAAGAGGAGAGAATAACACTTTTCAGACGAGCCTACTGGGTATCTAGATTACTATTCATGGTAAATTTGGACTAAATATTGACTAAAATATCTTTAAGACAGGGCGAAAACTTGATAACAGGGCCAAACTAATAAACGAAACTAAACACATTTGACATATCTATGACCATGTTTGGTTTGGGGAATGTAAGAGGAAAGAATAACACTTTTCTCGAGCCCTTGTAGGAAGTGAAGGCACCAATTTTTCCCTTAGAGAGAAAGTGCACTTCATTACTAAGGGACAATAACGAAGCGCACCTATTTGACAAGTGTGCTCTACATAAATGAGGTGCGCTATGGGCACCCCACTTATTAATGAGGGCACCCATTTTTTGGTTTTTTTCTCCTACAAATTGTACATTGATGTAAATGAGACAATATCCCTTCGTATAAACAACCCACATTTCCAAAAGGCACAGTTGAACCAAAATTGGGGCACCCCACCACCGTCCCCTCTCATATCTAACCGAAACCCACGTGATCGATCGACGGACGTTTATCGATTCTTTCACTTTCATATCATCCGGTAGAGAGGTAACAATCGATTCCAACTATATTATGCTTCGAAAAAGATGTGTTTGTGTGGCAAATATTGACATTAATGATTTCATTTTTCATTGTAGGGTTTGCCAGATCCGTCCATTCCAAAGTTGTTTTCAGCGTGAAATGGATGAAGATAACACAATGGTGCAGGATGAGGTACAAGAAGAGGTATTTGTTGATTTTATTATTTTTTTTTTCATTTTTTACAGTTATGTGCACATACACGATTTTGTTGGCCATGCAGGACCGAGACTTGTCAACAAGTCTTGGTATATGGTAACCCAAAACTGATCCAAGAGTCTCGGTTATAGGGTACTGAGACTATTTAAGCAAATTGTGCTGTACCGACATTGCTTATTAATTGTCGGACCTGTACTACAGAGAATGTGTGTTTTTTTACATTTTTGGGTGAATCTGTTGTGTCTTGGTGATGAGTCCTTATGGTTCAATGTTCATGTTGCAGGTAATGCCAGTTTCCATGTTATTTCTAGAGAAGCAGCTATTTCATGGCTTCAAATGATCAGTTGTGCAAACAAGTTTGTGTTAGTTACGAAGCACTCTGATGCCGGAGGGATTAAGCGCAGGGGAAGGGGTCAAAATTGCATGTGAGAAGTCCGATACATTTAAAGTAATGTCACAAAGACTAGGGAAAACCAAATTTGCAATGCGAGTTGGAGTTAACTTACAATGAAAGATTGTATTTTCATGTTTGGTTCAACTTCAAACTTGCAGGGAAGTTGCAAATTCTCAAAGAATAAAAGATATGAAAATGACCCTTTTCCAATAAAAAAAAGATATGAAAATGACATAAATGCCCTTCACACAAAAGATGGATGTGGGTAATAAAAAGTAATTAATGAGGGGTAATTGTGTTCACAAACTCCTTAGAGATAACTGCCACGGCCCGAATTTCTAATCTTATTTAATATTCGTAATCAAGATCACCGACCCGTGACGTGGGACCTACACCATGATATGTGTATTGACCGAGGCGAGAGGGCCGAGGTATATGTTAGATTTGTTATGGCGTATGCCTAGTGTATTTTATATGTGTAGATTATTAAGTCACTCCTACTAGTGTATAGGTGTCGAGATATGAGTGAAGACGTATCTCAAGTTGCGTGTCGACGTGGGGCTGAGGTAGAGATTTATGGGGTAAGTTTAATTTGAGCTAAATATAGTTTTATAGTAGATTTATATATGGCTATGGTTAGTATATAATTAATGTGCCAAAGTTAGTGGATTTAATTAAATAGCCACATGATGTGTGCATCGCGACACGTATTGACACATATAGAGACAAAGTGAGTTAACTATTAGTGTCGCTTAGGATAAGTTAGTGGAGAGGTAGTGGGACATGTGTCATCATGTAAGCCATGAGATATGTCTCGGGATACATGTGTGAAAATGGATGTGTGGCTATGGTTTAAACTTATCCATTCACATATATATATATATATATTAGGAATCAATACTTGAAAGCTAAGTTTTCTCATTTCATCGATTTGGCAAAGAAGAAGGAACTTGCTGGAGCTTGAGGAAGGTGTGAAATTAGGAGAAAATAATAGATTTTGGTGAAGAAGATCAAGTTAGGTGGTGTGTTCAACAAATAGGTAACTTGTATAAACTAGTTTATTTAGTTCAACTTAATGAACTCATGAATTTAATGTTATACATGACTGTTTTTGTGTTGTTTATGATGTCTTGGGGTTTTGGAAGTGTGTATGGTGATCCCCAAGGCTTTGGTAAGGTCTATGTCTAGCATAAACTTAGAATTTTGGTTGTAGAATTCAGGGTTTTACTGCACATAGCGCGCTAGGTAGGGCAGCTAACGCGCTAATATTGATTAGCGCGCTAGATAAGGATTAGTAGCGCGTTAAGTTAGTCATTGGCGCGCTAACCACAGTCATTAGTGCGCTAATTGCCCTGACAACACAAAAATTTGCAATTTTTCAAAATTTCCAAACACTATAATTGAGTCTAAAACCATAAGTAAAGGCCTGAACACATCCAAAAACATGTTATAGGTCATCAGGAACCTAGGGAAAGGTTACTAAGTGCAAATACTAGATTTGAGGTGTCGGGAGGTCGGTAAAGCTAGGACTTTACATTGCTTGATGTGAGTATACCCGTTGGTTGTTTATTTACATTTCATTTTTGGTTCTAACTTGTTGTTATAGTCTGTATTGACTATGTCTAGCTTTGTACTCTCATATCATGGACTTGTTTGTTATTCCTCACTTGTTGAGCTTGGTTTCCATGATATTTTGATAAATTGATTTCTTTTGAATCCATTCATGTGCTATATGTCATTTCTTGTTGTTTTACAGTAAACGAGGTATAAATAGCATGCTATTAGGAATTGTAGAGTTATAATTGTTGGTATGGACTTGTAATCTTTAGTGAATTTATGCTTTATAGCATAGCCAATTCTTAGATTCTTTTATGAGTCATTTTCTTGGAATTATAAAGTAGTTATAAAATCTAGAGTCCATTGCACTAGAGTTGAGCGACACACGGGGTTAGAGTCCTTGGGGATGTCGGCACTCGCCACTATGATGAGGCACACGAGGTTAAAGTCCATGGGATTACCCATATACGGGGTTAGAGTCCTTGATGATTCCGGGGTTAGAGTCCTTGATGCCACTGGGGTTAGAGTCCCTGGTGAGGATTAGACTGTGTGACACCATGCACGTCCTATAACGGTTAAAGGATTCACTGACGTAGGTCACAGCCGACCGGATCTAGATTATAACTATTTAGTCTTGTGTCAGTTTCACTTGTTTAACTGTGGTGTCTCTTGGCATGAGTGTGGCACATGTCTTTATTTATTTAACTTATGCTTTTAAATACCATTTAGTTTGTTTTGGAAATGTGAATGAACTTATCAACAGGGATTACTATTACTTTTTGTACTCACCGTCCTTTTTATGACGGTGGGTGCAGAGCCGTCGACGAGCAAGCCGGGCAAAGAGAAGATTTACGACTACCACTAAGCTAGCGGCGTACCTGTGCATCGACATTTTGTAGATTTTTAGTATTCTATTTATTATATATACATTTATGTCTTTTGATACATTTTGAGGCTGTATTTCGGGTTGAGTGTTTAGCTCCCTGACTTATGATAACAATCACACTATTTATATTCACTACTTTATTATATATGCATGTGATCATTGTTTCCTGGTTTCCACACATTTAGGATTTATAATAATTTCTTCCGCTATAACCAAATAAACTATAAAAAGTTTTAAATTACTCTGAAAACTAATAATATGGTGTCATGTGTGTTTACTTATTCTGGACTTGAGTTGGAGTAGTTTTGGATAAAAGGCTGACTAATACGTGATTAAGTCATGTGGGGTTACTATTTGGGCTTAATTACGGGATTAGGCTGGGTGGTGCCCTAGATTAGGGAAGGGGCCGTCACAATAACTCCTTTAGGAGGAGGAGGAGGAGGAGGATGAGGGAAGATATCTCTCACATTTGGGTGTGAGTTGATAGATAACTTACAGACAAATTAGGCAACCAAACAAGATTAGTTCTAAATCCCCTCCAAGTTATCTCCTTGGAGTTAACTCCACCCCTAACTAAATAAAGTTATAGTCTCGTATGCTCTACATATATAGCTAGTCTCAATTTCAGATAAAAGATGAGTGATCCTAATTTCTAATACAACAGTAGAGTTGTGAGCACAATAGAACCAACACTAATTGACGAGAAAAATTTAGAAGAGTGGTTATAGTGGGTTGGATATGTTCGAAGACGACTTGAAACGCTCTAGTTAGAATACTCGATTCAATAAAAACTAAATGAATCGGACAATATAAAAGTAGCTTGAAAATAATTTAGGAGATACTGGTCAAGAAGAATTTAAAGAAAGTGCTATAGGCACCCAAGTCTTTTGTAAAAGCAAGAAAATATCACATATTTTATATGAGACGCCTCAGCCTTTTGGATGCCTTTAGCGGTGCCCTTAAAAGAATTTGGAAAGCACATAACTAAATCAATTAATTGAAGGGAATGATAGAGTTTGATCCATGTAGCCGCCTTCAACTAATTTGACTTAGAGGATTTGTTGTTCGTTGTTGTTGTTGTACTATAATCAATTACACACATCTAGGGGTGTGCCATGGTATTATCAAAACCACCCAAATTGGTCAAACCGTGATAGTCCGGTGCGATTTTTTTTATCATCGTGGTTTGATTGCAGTTTAGAAAAAAAACCAAAGTATCTAGTTTGGTTTGTGATTTGCATTTCCAACAACCGTGAAAGCCACACCGCACTGAATGTAAATGTTATCTACATATTTTACATTGAGGGCCACTATGAGCACCCCACCTATTAGTGAAGGCACGACATTGTTGAGGACACCAAGTGGTTTACCAAGGGCACCCAAAAAGTTTGACTGAAATCCCAAATTGCCCTTAAGTGCACCCCACCACCAATCTACCAATTTGATAAAACAAAGAAGGAGAAACTTGATTTTGTTTTGGACCCTCTCTCGATCCTTGACAAGGGCAAGTTCTATTTCTTTTTTTGTTTCTCCTCTGTTTTTTGCTCGTTCAAATGGTGATCTTCTTCCAATTTCATAGATCTTGAATTGTCGAAGTTTGCCTACGTTTTAGGGCTCAGGTTTACGGTTCCAATCTCACAGGAGGAGTTTATTCGAGAGATTATAGGTATGTATAAAGTCAATTTTGATAGATTATGGTTCGATTTTTATTTTTTTGTGTAGTTCATCTTCTAGGGTTTATAATTTGAAAACTTGTGTTTATCGGCCACACAGGTCAGAGAAGATGCTCACAATATTGGCTAACCATAGCTGAGAGTTAGGTTTTAGTTTCATTGCACAAAGTCTCAGTTACATACTATCGAGAATCACATTGTTGTCTTGGTGGGTAATCTCCGAATGTTGTAATGAATTTGTAATCGACCATAAATCGTCTCGATTATCTAAAGTCGAGATTGTGCTTAGGTTGTAGTGTCGTAGGTACCGTGACACTCAGATTTCTCTCGGTCCCTACATTCCGAGATTGATTTAGAATGTATAATTAGGTTAGTTTTGGTGATGTACAACCGATACTGAACCCATTATCTTGGTTATCAATTACCGAGACTTAGGTTACTATCTCGATCATGCTCACCATGACTGTAGCAATATTCCTGGACTGTTTGACCAAGACTATAGAAATTGTTGATTTTTCTCTAGTCTTTCTGAATTTTACTTATGTTTATGTTCAAGGTGCTTACATTCAATTGTTTTATCAGGTATGGCTCGTTCTAAGAGCCCAGTAACTAGGGATGAGGTTGGTGTTGATGCGTCGAGGGGTAATTGTAGGCGATGCGGCCGGAGACCCCCGATTGCATCTTATCCAAAAGAGAAACAGAAGGTAGATGTAAAGGGAAAGGGAAAGGCTACTGGAAAACTTGCAAGGAATGTTGAATTGCATGATGAGAGTTCCAATGTTGACGCACGTCCAGAATATGATCTTGTGATTGCCCGAGGTGATGATGAGGCTCATGCATTGGAGTCTAGTAGTAGTGAGTCCTCATTACCAGCAGAGACACCACTAGTGGGCATCGTGATGTAGGTGGGAGTACTAGTGATGGAGGTAGTCGTAATGAAAGGGAGTTACAAGAGCAAGAGCAACAGTGTGCTCCTTTCCTCGGTGGTCCTTCAGATAGATCATTGCTGAAGAGTTTTAAAGATCATATCACCTTAGCGATTTGAAGCAATGAGGTAGTTAATGTTTCATTCAACACAATACATAAAAAAATTATGGTTTTCATGTAACTGATGAAATGTTTCATGTTGTTGTAGGAGCCCCCATTACTTAAATGTATCAATCACGGTGCTCAGATCCAAGAATGGGATTTGCAGTCGTGTCACCCTGACACCGAAGGCCTTTAAAGGATTATCCAACGGTTCGGTTGACTCCACTGATAGACTGCTCATACCGTAAGGCAAACAAGGAGGTCATACCTACCTTTATGGAGCGGTGGTAGCCGAAGACGAACACAATTCACTTACTATCCAGTGAAATGTCGATCTCTTTGGAGGATGTGAGCATTTTCCTGAAGATTCTTGTGACGGCCAAAGTGGTTGCAGTTCAAAACTTTGCAATGTTCACCGAGAATCCTCACGCGGATGCGATAAAGCTTGTGTGTAAACTATTTGAGGTTAACATTGAGGATGCTGAGAAGGAAGTGAACATCAGCAAGGGGCTCACAATGTGGAAATGTTGGCTGAAGACTCGGTGGTGCTCCAAAGCTGTTTCAAAGGACACTACTTATTCGCCCGTGAATGCACTGCTCGGGCGTACATGTTGTACATATTCTCTTGCACTCTTTTTGTGGACAAGAATGGATCTTGAGTCTTTATTATCTTGTTGAAGCTTCTTGAATATTTGGATGATGTGGGCAAGTATGTATGGGGTGCAGCTGCGTTGGCGTATTTATACCGTCACTCAAGGTTTGCCACCAGAGTACAAACTTCCCAGATTGCCGGCTACCTCACATTACTTAAGGTAACACGTTTAAATCTATGTACATTGTTATTTTAGGAATTTTAATTAGGTTTTGAGTTTTTCCAACAACTAACCTTGTATGCATTGTCAGGGATGGGTGTACGAGCACTTCAAACTCGGGCTCGCCACATCCAATGCAAAGTACATAGACTACATGCAACTATGTGTCTCTAGATGGATTCGAAATATGAAACTGATGAACATTGATAAGCTAGGGTCTATCAGGAGGACATTGGACAAGTTGCGGCCAAGCGAGGTGAGTTAGTTACTCAATTGTGTTGGTAAAAGTTCAAGCTAGCATATTTTTTCTAATTACGGTTGTTTTTGTTTGATTAGGTCACTTGGGACCCTTATGTTGATACCAGGGATAATGGAGTTGTGCACCCGATGTCCTTCTACAGTTGCACATTGAAGTACATGGATGTGGTGGAGCCCTACTATCCATAGAGGATTTTGAGACAGCTTAGCCACGTGCAATCTGTACTTGACCCTCCGTATCGCCCATTGGAAACAGTCTGAGGCCCATCTGCACACAAATACTCTGTCATGTATAGGTTCCAATAAGATAATTAGGAGCGTTGGCGTAACCATTTATTGGCCCTTGAAGTTCAAAGGCGAAAAGGCGCAGTTTGAGTTATTAGCTACACCGGACTATTTTTCTTAGTTCCAGAAAGCGTCATACCCTGTGATTGAGAACCTGAGCCATGAAGATGAAGACCTTATTGCCACTATTATCACTGACAATGAGCTATTGGAGGTATGTTAACTATTTTAGGTTGCCTGTTGATATGTGCAACATGAATTGTGTTCTAATTGTTTTCATTAACTCATTTTTTTATCTTCAACAGCGCAATAGGCGTGCGTTGTAAGCCGCATTACGATGGATGGACTCGCTGCTGGAGTTGTGTACTTTGGAGTCTCTAAAGAAAATGGCAAGCGATGTAATCAATTTCTTGTCAAGGAGGAGTCTCGATTCTACCACCACCACTACAGCTACCACCACCGCCACCACCACCGCCACTGACACAATAACCCCTAAGCACTCCTAGCATGACGATACTTCTACACAATCAAAGTCTACCCCGGCTGATGCTCCACCACCACCGACCGATGCTTGCCCCCCAAAGAGAATGCTTGGCAATGAATACACTAGGAAGAATTTGAAGAAGCCAAAACAATGAGTGAATTTGAAAAAGCTTGGCAATGTTATTGTCATTGTTGTATTGTTGTACTTTGAAAAATAATGTTGGATTTTGGAACTTGTGTTGCAATGATGTTGTTGTTTGAACTTGTCAATGTTTATCTTATTCATCAATGTTAATCTATTGTGTATTGCTATTCTGGTGTGAATGCTCGTCTGTTGATGTGAATGTTATTCTATTGGCCATGTGATTATGTGAATTCAAGGTTAAAATGATGTGAATTTGGTGATCAAAACACACTTTTGGTCCTTCAGGTTCGAGTAACGTCACATAATCTCTGTCTTTCAGGTCCGTAACCTTTCACAACATTACATATATGTATGATCGAAAAATACATTTATCATCATTTTAAACCAACCAGGACATACTTTCACTCGTACAGTTCCGAGAACCTTATGATGTTCTTGGTTATCACAGACCGAAACTGTTTTTTTACTCTTTGTTACATTATGCCGAGTTTTATGTTCAATGGATAGTTTCGTGTTGTTTCGGTTCGACGTGTCTGACATCTAACAAAATGTCTCGATCGTGGAACTTCAAAATGTTAAGTGGAGTCTCGGTAACTGCCAACCGAGAGTGTTGAATGTTTCATAAGTAATTTTTTTTTTGTCTCAGTTGGTTGTGAATGAAACTACGCAGACCATCCCAATCATCAAAACCCGAAATTATAGCTAAAGTCTCGGTAGCTTCCTACCTAGATTTAATGTCAAATATAGTTTTATTTTTTTGGTCTTAGTAACTTCCTACCATGAGGTAACCTAATCTCAAAGTTTTGTATAACTCTTGATATGTAGTTACGGAGATCATGCATACAGTCTTGATTGTGGCATGACGATATTTTGGATATGCTCTCAGACTTGAAGAATCGAGATTTAGTTCTGATACAATTTTAAGAAGAAAAATGCAACCAAATAAGAACAAAAATTACCCTTTCACCAACGCTCATAAATGATCAACAAATAACACATGTTTTTGGATAATGGTGTTGCATTATAGAAAGTAATGACATACAACCATAATGTAAACTACACTAAAACACTATTTTTACATTCAATGTCCTTAAGGCGAAGCTAAGTCTACTACGAATTGAGAAGTTACAACTGTAACGACTTGTTACCTTAGGTTAGTGATTAGTACTAATCCAAATCCGAATTAACCCGAGTTAGGCTCAGGGTTAAGTTCGGCGTACCTAGATTAGCGTGTGCGTGCGTTTGCATGATGTATGATGTTTGTTTGGATTGTTAAATGAAAATAAAATAGGTTGCATTATAATAACGGATTATATACAAGCCTATAAAACAAAATCCTAGCGAGTAAATCTAGGATAATAGTGGGCTATTAGAGTCATTAAGCTGTGTTACAGCATGTATAGAAACCACAAGATAATCCTCGAGTAACGCATAACACACTTGATCAAGACCAAACATATATATATAACAAGTGAATGGATTTCTCAAATCCATTAACTCATTTACATGCGATTTTAAGAGAAAAAAGAGAGAGAGAGAGAGAAGATTCAAACTGGAATTCAACACTTTGAAGCTCAAATTGAAATCAATCAATAAGGTAATCTTCTCCTCCATCTCTTACACTTTCAAATAAACTAAAAATTGGTGTTTTTGGTGTAATTCGAATTCGAGGGTTAGATCCTTGGTTTTTGATAAAAACTTGATAAATTATATGTTTAATGATCATTTCCAATGTGAATTCACAACTGGTTATAAATGAATTAGTGTTTTGGTGGATTTGGGGAAAACTTAGTGAATGCATGAGATTGAGGATTTTGATCTAATTGATATTCTGAGATAGGTTTAAATGATGTTTTAAAGTCACTATTATATGGAGAGTGTGTAAACCATGTTAGGTTAGCTAATTGGGATTGGAAGGACAAAATTCTCGATTTGAGAATTCCGTCACAGAGAGCAATTAGCGCGCTAACCAGTTTGAGCTTTTAACTCTTTTTCAAAATGAAGAACAATAGCAGTCAGCCCCCATCATTAAGACGACTGACCGACGTAGATTATCTTAATCCCCTGATAATCTAGTCAGCCTATCCATTTTTTTAACTTTGACCTCAAAATAAAATTTAATTCAATCCTTAATAAAGTTCCAAAATATAATTTATATTCTCAATGATAATAATTCATGATTCGTTCAATTGGAGTGAATTAGGAAATCATAAGGATTATTCTCTGTATTTTGTAAAAAATATGGCATCACCTTCCCTAAAAGTAGCATGCCGAAAAACTTTCACCTAAAAGACAACAGAATAAGGAGATGCCTAGAAGGACTCACAACTTCCTGCAATTTATAATAAATATCAAATTCAGATTTATGAAGTAATTTAAGAGTCTCCGATAACTTAATCAGAACTTTATAATCCCAAATAGACTAAAATTGAATCAGAAACCTCTCAACTTATGTTAATATAACTTTGGAGACTCTTATAACCATTCAACTAAACCTTACGTCCTACACTCACCCCCAAGAATCCCAAAACAATATATAAACAATTTAAAATATGAAAATTAAACTTTATAACATGAAAATAATTACCACAATCTTCCAGTCTTGTCCTTTCGTCCCTTGTCTTCATATAGAATCTGACATCATAAAAAACAACTCGAAGATGTTAGGTGAGTAAATTCCTATATTGATTTGTACTCCTGCAATTGTTAGTCTAATACATGGAGACATGTACTCCTGCAATTGTTAGTCTAATACATGGAGACATGTACTCCTGCAATTGTTAGTCTAATATATGGAGATATGTAATTGCATTTCCAAATAACCAATAAGATATATGCGTCAACATGACATGCAATTCTCTATGTTGCTGTCTCCTAGTTATAATAAGACATCGACTTCCAAAAATAGTACATAGACAATATTAAGAGATCATGAAATGCAGAGATAACTTGTCGACGTTAGACTCCGCTAGTTTCATTAGACGACGTAGAGGCAGGACTGAAACCTAGTTTCAATCAAACTAAACTCCGAAACAAGCTTATCCTCCCCACTCTATCTATGTATGCATGACCAAGAATGATAAAATGCAATGCAAACTATGATACAATTACAACTACAAATATATTTAATCAATAGTAAAGATCACTGTAGGATTTACTTATAACCAAATCAACTTTTAGCGTGATTTTTGAAGTTCCCGGAGCGTCGAATCACCTTAAAGATAGATCCAATAGCTTCCACGCATACCCAATTATATTATGGGTCAAGTTTCAAATGAAACCAAATTACGAAACCCAATGAAAACTGCGACCAAAGTACGCTTGAGAACAATTTTCAAAAATATTAATTTATATAACTTTTTCAACTATCCAACTTGGGGTAACTTTTTAACCTTGAAAACCTCAATACTTTTCATGATGACCTAAAACCAACTTGCAGTACGCATGTCATACTTTTCATAGACTCCAAGAACACTCAAATCGGATTATTGATGGAGAAGTTATGAATTTTCCAATATGGCATGCCAACTAGGCAAACTTTATTTTATTTTGAACTGAACAACTTCTCCAAATCAATATTTTCACAATTAAATCTTCAAAACTTGACAAAAGCACTATGAAACCACTTGATGCCAACACCAAAATATTTTCATACCCTGCGGAGTCAAATTGAATCAAAACCAATACTCCAATTCGTCAATAATCGAAATATAAATTAATATCAACAATAAAAACATCTATAAAATAGTTATCAACTGAATCACATCAGTTCAATTCGTCAAAACCCTAACCCATGCCAATGAGATTTATTCCAAATCGGCGCACATCAACCCAATACATCAATTTTCAATAATTTATACCAATTTCTATCAAAATCCCGCAAAAGAAAATGAGAAATCGCGAGAATTCAAATTGAATTGAAGAAAACGCCCAACATTGAGTATTTACCAAATCTCGGGCCGAATACCTCATTTCCTATGCTAAAACTTGGCTCGAAGTGACTATCTCCCGATGCTCTACGATTTTGCGAAATGAAATGGGGCGAAAATCAAACGTCAGGAATTTAAGGAGTGAAAGTAGGAATAGAGAGGTTTAGGTAACAAACCTTCATTTTATCTGTGAAATCAAAACATAATGTTTTGATTTTGATTTGATTTATATATATTTATATATCAACCCTCAGCTGCTTGTCAATAAGTTATTTTTTTATTTATAAATTCCATAAATCCCTATTTTGACGTGCTTTGATTTTCGACGCTCGTTTTCGATCCGATTTTACACCAAATTGAACTAAACTCTTGACGAAATAGTTCATTTTCATAAAATGTCCTTAACACTGGTTTTGGTCTCATCAACACCCCAAAATTTTATTTTTGTCCACGACATACTAAACACTTATGGACCAATTCTCTTGCCACACTTGGCTAACTTGCACTAATTTGGACTCAATCTCAATGTCGACCATCGACAATTGATACAAAACTCGAGGCAAAGTCTTGTACCAACTTCATTTTCACATTACATTACCAGCAATCCCAACTTGCACGCAAACCGAGACAAAATCTTCACGTGAGGATTCAAATTTAACTAATTAGTTTTCGAGCAACTAATAATTTATTTTCGCTCGTGCCATTCAGACACGTGCTTACAAACTCGATTATGAAAAATTGAGGATACACCTCAACACACCCCAAAATCGCGACAAAATAACATATATTACATCCACTATGCATGCAACACGCAAAAATAATATTTTAACTTATGATTTCCGATCCTTAATATGCGGGTCCCACCTTGGATACTTAAATAGCAAATTAAATTCGAAAATACTTAATTACCATCCTAATCAACTTTAAGAGATTCTCGGATGTCACAATCTTCCCAACTAATTAAAAACTCCGTCCTCGAAATTTAAACTTACAAGTTACTGAACCAAAAGAGATATGAGAAAATGATCCTTCATATATAACTCTTTTAATCCAAAACTATAAAACTATATCCAAGGTGAACCGTTAAGTGGACCCAATCACTTTCGTTGTATTCAACAACTTGGTGGTAGAGATCATAATCATTTCAACTTTTCATTTTCAACTCCTTGGTTTAATGAAAAGTTATCTCAGTTACTTTGCCAATTATGACAATTTGTGAATTTCTGACGAGTTAAACAATTAACTTTGTGGAATATTCAATAACCTTAGTTCACTTCATATTTCATGTCCTGAATCCCATTCAATCATCAATACATAGCAAGATCCATCCTATCTTGCTTTTCATAAATTCTCAACTGATATCATTTTCCACAAACCGTCGATAATTCTTTCCATATCCACCCAAACTCTGGTACATATACCAACTTGATTCCTCATCACTAATCATTCCTTATTAAAATGATCAATCGACCAATTCTTAGACTATCATCAGTCTAAATATAAGTGATGCAAATAATATTTGAGCATAACATTAGATTTGAAATAGAGTTGCATGTCCATCCGATCCATCATCTTTCCAACATTTCTCAACAGAAACCTGGAATTACACAAGTCATTCCATGACTATAGATCTCTAATTACATTCGTCATCCCATGACAAGAAATCTCAAATTACAATTCGATCAGAAAATGAAACCTGACACATTATGCAGCTCTCACTCATTTTCTAAATGTTTACTCACACTATTATTTATATTGTGGACTAGAAAGCAATTACCAATTCCAACTCGTAAGCCAATTCTCTTAACTTTCTATTTGACTGGTTAGAAAATTAACAACTTTTCTAAATTCATCAAATTATTCTTTATTCATGAGTTCACAAATAACCTCATTCTTTAACTTAATCATCAATCTCAATTAATTTTATTTACTAAACTTCTTTCATTACCTGAATAGAGACAGTTATCTTTAACTTGAGTAGTTATAAACTTTAATACAGAGATATCAACATATTCAATGATTATACTCTCATAGTATAACTTTTAACTTGTATCGCATACAAGTTTATACGTATGTTATCTTTTTTTAATTTCTACTCAATTATAGTGAAAGAATATTCAATTCTTCAACATATCAAGTCATATATACTATTCTCTATTCAATATTTTAAACAACCAGGATTAATACTGACTAACTTGAGGTGTAAGCTGTGCATATCTTTTCATTTCATTTGTATGTTCACTATCATTCATGTATTTTACATCAACTCTAATTTACAATAAATAATTCTTTAAACTTTCACCACTGACTAATAAGATGGTGCATCATTACACTTGAACTAATATACAACATCTTCTTTGATATTAGTTGTATATTACTTTGGTTCAAAACTTTCAACATTTGGAGTTTGATATCTCGTAAGGTCTTGGTGAAAATACATTAATTTCCATCAAACTTATAGTTTGACATCCTAATTTGATTAGGAATTGTTAACCTGAAATTTTCCTTTTTCATACTTATGTGAGGATTTATAGACCATTTGTTTACTTATACTTAAGCTACCAATTGACTGCAACGAAACTTCATAGAATTTTTTTTATTCCAACTATCACTTATTCATTTGATTATTCAAAGATGAATGAACGAGTTACACTAGTCTTCTACGCTGTGAATGAATAGTGATTATGATACATAGTTACTTTTTTGGTCATGCACAACTACTTGTGTTTGGTCTTGACTAAAAGAGTCCGTCCGTTTCACTTCCATCAATCACAAGTCATCTCAACATCTTATTTTATTTTATAAACAAATTCTATTTCGTTCGATTTTTATCAATCTTAGTTATTCTCACACTAATCTCAATCTTGGTCCCTTTATAAACTTAACACAATTTTCGCTCAACAATCATGCCACTTACAACTCCTTAATCTTTATTTAGAAAAGCAATTTATATTTCTTATCTTTTTGAAAACTTATATAAGGATACTACATCTTATGACTATTCAATCAATTGAAGTCTTCCTTAGTTATCCTTTATCCGAAACAGAGAAATTTTGCTACTCAAATAGTTCTATTGTTTGTTATTGCCTCATTTGGTTTCCATTAGTCTCATATTTCTCGACTTTTCTTTTTTCTCAAAAAGAAATTCGATACTTCTCAAGATACTATGTAAGATAACTAAATACCTTACTGATCATCAATTCACTTTTTGATGAATTAACTTGTCCGGTGTTGTTCATCTAAAAAGATAGAAGAATTTGAATTTCCTATACCTTGATTAACAAAATGACTAATCAAAGTCTTAAATGATACTATGTCAATCTTTTAAGTTTTATAAATGGCAATTTTTGCAATATAGGAGCTCATATTGACGTCCTATATAAATCACTTACTGATTCTCAATAAGTACATCTATCTCTTCATTGATTTTATTTTAGGTTGTAATGATAAGCGTCATAACTTAATGTCGTTAGAAGTGATTATTGGGTACATTGAATCTCTAAACACAACTACTCGTGTTGATGTTTAATAGCTAATTCAAGCTATTATTAGATCACTTCCTCAATACCTAAACTTCTTACACGTTGATCTTATCACTGTACTTTTCATTTTCAAGTTAGAAGTTTTTTTGTTGATCTTTGTTTCATAACAACACCCAATCTGGTGTTAACAAAGATTACTTCTAACTCGTGTATTTTCATTTGTTTTATCTATTTTCTTTATTCGAATCATAGAACAACTATACTCAACGTCACTTATAGATAAGTAACTTAAGTAATAACTAATCAAAATCTTTAGTACTTCTTTTTAGAAGTAGTTTGATTGTTTTATGTTATGGTTCTATTCGGATTTTGCTTGTTGTTTTGTTTCGGAAAGGAGACATTACTTTGCTTCTAAGTATTTTATTTTCGTAGAAACTGACTTAGACAACTTGACTAGTTCTATCACAGTCCCATCGTGATTTTTTAGTCAAGTTCAGTTTGTCTAATCAATTTCTAATTTTCTATTTTCGAAACCACATGCCTTCGTTTTCCAAGTTGAGACTATTTTAACATTTTCATGAGCATTTTATAATTGTAATAGTTTGATACTTTTGATTTTCAAGAAATCCATGTTCGGTACTTAAATACTTGAATCATTTGGATTTCCTTTCCAACTAATTTCCTATTGGTTTCATAACTGATACTTTCATCAGTTATATTAGTATCGAGCTACTTACAATACCTTTGTGAATTTTGAATTCTCAAGTCTATTTCACATCCTAATCACGCTTAGTTTCATTTTGATAAGCTTATTCTCTCTTTTAATTATCCATTTCTAATCTTACTCGTCGTATCTTACGAGTAAATATCGAACGGAAGAAGAGGATAAACTTCCTATCTCATATCTAGCGATAATACATACATACAACACAAATATAACACAATCATTCAAATACCCCATGTAATGACCTGTTACCTTAAGCTGGTGATTAGTAATAATCACGCTTAAGGACACTTGTAGGCACGTCCGATGAGTTTATTGGTGAGTAATACGCAATATATATTTATATGTTTTTGGAATATATAAATGTATATAATGAAATAAAAGAATACTAGAAATATATGGATTGTTTGATCGTCTCGAACGGCGCGTGAGCGTGTGATTTGTCAAGATTAGTGTCATAATAAGGTGAGTCACTTTAATGCATCAATTGCTCGATCAATTTTGAGATGATGCGATGCTTATCTCGATGAAAATCCATATATATATAAACAAAACCTCATGCTTATCCTCTTAATTCGTTCGATCAACAGTAAGAAAGAGGGTTTAGGGGTTTAATTTCGATGGAGAGAAGTTGTCCGAGGTATTGAATCAAGCTTAGTTGATGAGCTTAATCAAATAAACAGCTTGAGAACATCACATAGTGTTTATCAAAGTTCAATTTGATGGTGATGCTAAAATCTTTGTTATTTAAGCTGTTTATTGGTTAATTATTGTTTCTCACCTCACTAGAGGTTCTCCTTAATTGATTTTGATGGTTTATACAACTATTTTAGGTGATTTGATGATTGTCTTGTGGGATAGTGGCTACTGCTATGTACGTCTATTTTGATAGTACAGGGTGGAGAGCGCTCCACCTCTAAGGGGAGCGCACTCTCTTTGTCAATCGGGACGAACCCAGTTGATGGAGCACGCCCCACCCACTGAGGGAGCGCACTCCCACCTAAGAAAACAACAAGTATGCTGTGATTTCATGAAGATTTCTAAAGGACTTAGGGGTATATTAAGGGTACTAATTAGAGTATAATAGACCTATATTAACTATAATTGGTTTATGATAGGTGTGGGTTAATCGGGGAAGAGTTATTGGCCCGAAAAGTTAGGAAATTTGGATGGAAACCTAGACCGAGGTAAGTATGGATTCGCTTATTTATCAATGTTAACTAGCTATTTAGTATATGTAGTTCATGTAGTGTATGAATTGGTATGGAGGGACTATGTACACTATGACGGTTTTCAATAAACGAAAAACGGTGTTTACTGTGATTCACGATAGTAAGTTCCTGGAACTAAGACCAGGTTATATAGGAGATGGGTTACCTTCCCGACCTATATGTAACTTCCTACTCAATTTATAGGTTGCGTGGGTTACATTTACACTAGAGGGTTTGGGATAGAACCATTGGGCATTAATGGATGGACTAAAGAACATATTGGCAAATATGTTGGTCTAGCAATCGCATTAATGGCGTCGGTGGGTAATCGACCCTATTTTACAAAATAAATGGGGATCACAGTGTAATAGTCCATTATATTTGCTTTGCATCCGTTTATGTATTGAGTTTATATGATTTCCATATTCTTGTTAGATATTATTGGTTCATGTTGTTATTGCATAATATCCTTGTTTACTATATGGAATGTTGATGTTTAATTTGAATCCTTATTTACTGAACAAGTTGGAGCACTCACCTAAATTCAATATTTCAGGTTCGCGACCAAGCGCTTAAGCTAAGGGAAATGATAAGATTTAGGGTCCCGCATCTTCTCTACGATGTATGAACCTTCATGTACCTATATACTTTTTCTTACTTATTTTGTTGTATATAAACAGGGTTGGGAGGTTTTAATAAAGGTTTTGGAGTTTTGGTAAACTCTGTATCACCGTATATTTGTATATATCGAAATAGTTTTAAATTTCCGCTGCGTATTAATTTGATTTGTTTATTCGATATAAACATAGAGGTTGAGTTTATCAGGTATTGACAGAGAGGCTACTGGCTCTAGTTAAGTCTAATTGGGTTAGCAAGGCTTAATTAGGGTTTTAGGCCGAGTATAGCCCTAATCGGGATAGGGGATGCTATAGGTTGGTATCAAAGCCTTAGATTTATCACTTTCAGAGATAAAATGGTAATATGATACAATTTGGTATCATGTGAAAGGCTCTGATCCTATTTCACTTTTGAATGTTTTTCAAAGTGAATAATAGCATAATCTGTTGTACCGAAACTTAAGTTTATTGAATTTGAGAATTGTCTCGAGTTACGAATAAGCTTAGGATTTGATAAATGATTTTTCATCGTGTTTTCGGGGGAGGGGGAAATGAAAATGAAAACATTATTATACGTTATTTGCTGCAAATATTGTTTTATATTATATAGATATGATTTCCTTGAATTGTCTGAATGTTACATGATGATCTTATCTCTCCTTTGACCATATAATCTAATAGCGGATCAAGGAGTGGGATCACGGAGGTCGGAACCTCAGGGTAATAGGGAGATAAAAGATCAATAGAAATCTAGAATTGAACAACAAATGAGGAAGTTAATGGAGTCTCAAGCGAAATTAATGGTGATGATGATGGCTCAAATGAGACCACTAGTACAATGACTTGAAACATAGCTTGCAACCAGTCCCGAGGTTAGTAGAGCTGAGGGAGGAGCTGAGACAGTAGCAGCTCTAGTCGAGCTAGTAATACTACATGTTCAGGTGCCAAAGACAGCTGTCAAGGTGCCTGTGGATTCTGAGATGGTCGTATTTCTCAGAACTTGCATGGAATTCATGAAATATGATATTATGAGATTTGATGACACTATGAAAGAAGGGGTAGCTGAGACCTAGATATTGGAGATGGAGCAACGATTTGTTGCTGTTGATGTTGAGGACCGGTTTAAGGTTAAACTGGTCACATTTTTGCTTATTGATTCCACAAGGAAGTGGTGGAATTCCCTTAAGAGATAAGGGAAGACTGTCACTACTTGGCTACAGTTCAGGATGGTATTTATAGCATCCCATAACCTGATTAAGGCGATACCAGGCCTAAAACCTTAATTAAGCCTAGATTACCCTTACATGACTTAACTAAAGCCAGCAGCCTTACCACCTCCACCTTATAAGCACTACCGTATATCGACTATCGAAATAAAACAAATTATGAAAGCAAGAGAAATTTAAAAACTTTTTCGATAATCCAAACCGCGATATTTGTATTAAAACAAACCCGAATAACCATCGATTATATAAATCACCCATCCCTTGTGATATTACAAAACTGTAGTTCACTACAAACCTATAAGACAATGTAAACTTATTACATCGAAGAGAAGATCAAGACTCCTATATCTTCTCCATTCCGTAGTCGTAGCGCTCGTCAGTTATCTTGTAATGTTAATTGGGTTGACCGCTCCAACTTGCTCAGTAAGTAGGGTTTCACATAACCATCAACATTCCATATACTAGACAAATATATCATGGAATAACAACATGTACCAATGATATCTAACAAGAATATGGAAAACACATAAATCAATATATAACGGATGCAAAGCAAATGTATTGAAATATTACACTGTGATCCCCATTTATTTTGTAAAACTAGAGCCATTTACCCACCGGCTCCATTCATGTGATTGTTAGACCAACATATTGGCCGATATGTTGTATAGCCAATCCATTAATGCCCAATGGTTCTATCCCAAGCCCTCTAGTGTAAATGTAACCTACACAACCTATAAACTGAGTAGGAACTTACATATAGGCCGGGAAGGTAGCCCATCTCTTATAAAACCTCGTCTCATTTCCAGGAACTTACTATCATGAATCACAGTGAACAACGTTTTTCCATTATTTGAAATCCATCACAGTATACATAGTCTCCAAATCCAGTTTCAACAACTACATGAGCTATATATATACTAAATAGCCAGACAATATTGATAAATAAGTGAATCTGTACTTACCTCAGGTTAAGTCTCTATTTCTGAATTTCCTAACTTTTCGGTCCTTTCACACTTTCTTGGTGTTTCTCAACTTATCACCAATCATTTGGGATCAATATATGTTCATTACACTATGTTTCAAACTCCTAGACAAGTCCCTAAGTCCTCCAAAAATTGTTCATAAAACACAACATAGTTACTGATTTCAGGGGTCTGATAGCGCGCTACATGATGTTGATACCGCGCTATCCATAAGTCAATCATCTTCCCTAATACGCGTATCGTGCTATGGCCAATGCCTAGCGTGCTATGACCACCAGACCTACAAAAGCACAGTTCTACTGATCCAATTTCCTCCAAATCACATCCAAAACATCCCAAACACTCCCCAATGATCCAGGATGACCTCTAATGAGGTTATAAACCAATTGAAATCAACAATAACGTCAATTTATAGAGATTTTATCATTACGAGATAATTGAATATCAACAAACTTGAAAATTCAACTTACTAAAGTGATGATCAATAGCTTCTAATCCGTTTAAGCTCCTCAACTTGATTGAATTCAGCTCCCGAAATGATCTCCCTTCGATCCGAATTGAAACCGAACCTCTCAAACCCTCAATTGATCGAAATGAATTCATAACGATGACTTTTTGTTTTTATATATGAATTTTTCTAGAGATACGCATTGCGCTATCTCGAGCCTAATCGTGTGGTTGATGCGTTAAAGTGACACACCTTAAAGTGACACAAAATTTAACACATCAAGTACTTACGCTTTGTTCGAGATGATCCGATAATCCATATATTTCTGATATTCTTTTATTTTCTAATATATATATTTATATATTTAAAAACATATATATATATATATATATATATATATATATATCTCGTGTATTGCTCACAAATAAACCTACCGGACGTGTCTACAAGTATCCTTGAGCGTGCACCCCTCGTCACACTTGGTGTCCCGGTAAACTATAGTTTATTGGGTATTTTTCGTTTAATATGCTTGTGTATAATTTTCTTATCATACCACAACCTATATATAAATTAATTTAATAATTCATACAAACGTCATACATCATGCAAACGCACGCACACGCTAATCGAGGTACGCTACACTTAACCACGAGCCTAACTCGGGTTAATTAGGACTTATGATTAGTACTAATCACAAGCTTAAATTTAAGGTTTCGTCCTCGAAATTAAATTAAATCGTTGCGTCAAATATCGAAAAGAAATGGAAATTGTCCTTTATACTGTTCTCGGGTTAGTTCCTCATCTTTGTGAAATCACCATTTCACTTTATCCAAAAGAAATCTCTTTGGTTCTCACTTTAATCTTATGGCAATTTCTTCCATTCAAATTAAATTAAATACATGTGAATTATTATGAACTTCGACTAGGCGAGGAGACAACTTTAACTCGTAATATCGAAAGTGAATCCTAACACATGAAATGGAACTAACACATGGGTTTAGTCCTTTATCTTGTTTGGTTCTTTTAAGGTTGGGATTAGTTGTACATGTACTCAAAATACTTTATGAAATCACCATTTCACTTTTGGAACCAAAAATGGAGTTGAAATCTCTTTCCACGGTTCTCGTGTTTTCTCAATCTTATGATCAAGTAACCTCTTCCACTTGAGCCCAGTTGCCAATTCTCATCATCATCCTCACCGTCCGCCCGCCTCACAAGATAAAACTCTTCAATCGAAAATACACATTCATTCCAACAATCATTTTCGAGTGATCGACCGATTGAGTCTACTTGCATTTCGAATTTCGTCACACCGAACATTGACATGTGTAAGTTATTATGAACTCCTCCACTATTAGCTAATCCCACAAAAAATGGTGGTAGACAACTTTAACTAATCCAGCTGTAGTTAATCCTCAAGATTAATTCATTCATGTACTTTAATCGAACTCAATACACCTTAATTCATTCATGTACTTTGAGCTTACACTTACAACCTTTCAACCCAATCTATACAACTCCTTTCATAGGTGAGACTTTCAACAGAACGTATTTGTTCTTTGAAAACTCTAACCACCTATGATATTTATTGGCGTATCTCTTCTGTTTTAGTTGTGTTGTAGTTAAATGCTGGCGAATCTACTATATTCCCTTTATGTAGTTCTGAATCAATTCTGACTCCAACAAACTTGCATATCAACCCCTATCCAGACACTCTGGTGAATGACATGGTTGACCATACAAAGTTTAAGGAACATTCCATGCTAGCTTGACAGTTATTTATTACAAAAGAACTCACATAAAGAAATGTTTTTCTTCCAGTTATTATCAAACTTCAAGTCATAAGCTCAAAGTATATCCTCTAGCAGTAAAAATCAATTACTTTGGGTACCCATTAGTCGGCCAGTAGTATACCATACAGAGGTTAAGAAAAGTTCTCCAGTTGTCACAACAATTCACTCCACCCTCTGGATGTGAATCTCAGATCTCTATCCGAAATAGTCGACACTGGAGCACCTTGAAATCTAACACCTCATATATGTATACTTTATATAATTAGTCAAGAGGGTTTTGCATATAAACTGGCAAGAAATACGTAGACTCCATCAACCTGTTAATTACAATCTTTACCATATTGTGCTTACTCTAACTCAAAAATAAACTGGAAACAAAATCCACCGATCTATGTTCCCATTTCCATTCAGAAGTAAGCAACAAATGCATTATCCCTTTAGGTTTCCTGTGCTTATCCCTCAATTGCTGACATATCTCATATCTCTTTATTATCTCAACAACATCAGTCTGCATCCCAGATTAACAATAAATAAAGGTGCCTCATTTCATGATATTCCTTATTGCTATCTGGATGAATGCAGTAAAGAGATCTATGAGATTTCCGTAGCACTTCCTACCTCACCTGATCCTGAACTGGAATCCATAATATATCCCTGATTCGTAACACAACATTATCAAAAACTGACTAATCAGGATAATCTACTCTAGCTGTTAACCTCTAATGCTTTAAATAATCCTGATTAGCTTTCTGATAACCAATCACCACTGAATCTTCTTCAATTCAATTTGAATTTGAACTCAAAAGATCAGATTAGTAGCTCTGTAATTAGCTCTCTCAGTTGATAACGTCTCAGGTAAACTTACACAATTCATTGTTACCAACACTCCTTCATGAAGTCTAGATTGAGAAGCTCTATCAAATAGCTACATTTTCATCCATATACCTAAGTTATAATGGTATACTAATAATTTAATAACACCTTTCTGTGTAGTTCTATATTACTCAGGCTCAAACTAATTTGTATCTAAATTTCTTATCCTCACACAGACTGACAACAAAGTAAAGCATACAAATTTTCAAGGTAAATACCTCAACATCATGCATATAGCCTGCTAATATTATTGTTTCTTCCAATAACTAACATCTTCCAAGTCACAAGCTCAAAAGTTTGCATTCCCTGGAAACTAAGACCAGCCACTAGACATATTGTGTTAAGATTGAGAAAGTCCCTCCTAGCTATTATACATCTCTTCCCTCCTGAAAAGCAGACTTCTAGTTCCTTACCGAAATAATAATACTATTTCTCCAAAACTCTCAACTCTTCCACACACATACATCTCGCTTACTTTTCCACGAGAATTTAAACCACAATAATGGCAAAAATTTCAAATTCTGTCAGTTCTACAATTCTAACATTAATAACCTTCAGTTGTCACCATAACTTAGGTTAATCCATCATGCTTTTTGAGCATAAAATGTCATTCAAATGGGCAAGAACAATATAACCTTTTAGGTTAATATTATTCAGCTTCTACCTTCTGATATATCTCATATTTCTTTATAAAATTGACACTGTCAATTTTCATTCCAGGTCACCAACAATTCATTTTTTCATCACAATGAATTTTGGACTTCACCTACATAAATGTCTTAAAGAAATCAATGAGATAATCACAACATTCTTGCCTAGCTTTTTGTTTTAAGTTCTAAGAATTTTCCTTACATGCTCATTGTTTTGATATGAGATTATCCCTCCAATATCAGTAATTAGTAGTCAACCTCGACCTCCTAGATAATCTCAATCAATTCTTTCAATATTACATCACTCATTTGATCATTATTAGCTCAACTCCAATCTAAGTTCCAAAGAACAGACTTATAATTAATGATCCAGACAACTTAATTGATGATGTACCTGCGCATGATTTCCATTTGGTCATCAGTAAACGTCTCACTTAAGAGAAATTACTGAGCAGCTTTTATCACAACTATAGCCTCTGTCATTTTCTTTATTCAAAGCATTATCAACATAATCACCTTGATGATTGCTATTTCATAGTGAATTCCTAACTCTTAGGAAATTTCAAGGTATTTATCTAACTTTTTATCTTTATCACTCTGACTTTTTCCACTTTTCAACTCCCACAGTTTGAATTTCACTGTTTTAATCTCACACCAGTCCACTGGTGTTATGTTCTCATGGTTTTCTTTTAATGATACCTTTAAGATTCCCATTAATCTCAAAGAATGATTAAAAGATCCTCAACAACCTTTCTTCTTAATTTACAAGCAATGCCTTGTTGTATTTGGTACAACTACCAAATTAGTTAAATCGAGATTACCAATCTCTAATAATTCTTCTCCCAATTGTGGAACAATACATATAGAAGTAATAACTACAATTTTACTTTACAGTGTCATCAAACATCCTTACCTAAATCAGAAGTCTTAGGATGAACCTCTAACTTCTTCCACAACTTAGGTATCGTTAAGCAAACCTTGTAGTCAGACTATACTTCCATTCTCCTCCAAGGCATCCTTGCATTTGATCTCAAATTGTAACAATCTCATACTTGAGTTAACTGAATAAATTACACAACGATATTAAAGATTTCCTGGACCAATCGTTTGTAATATTCAATTATTTCTAGCTTACTTTCCTCTTTTTACCTTTGTATTGAATATATGACAACCTCATATTGTCTCAATCACATTCAAATCCCTTGATTTACTGTTAATATTCAACACTTAATTGATTAATTAACCTTTGAAACTTAGCACAAGCACTTGCAAAACTCTGGTCTGAACCAATTTACCGTAACCAATTTACAATTTTGTACGGTAATTGCTTGTGCATTCTCTAAGTCTTCAAAGGTTCCAAGTTATTATTGATAACACAATAACAACTTGATTACAATAGAGTGTTCCATACTCAACACCCTTATTTATGAACATAGCATGAGTTCTAGTAAGTTCTAGTAGTTTCCACCATCCACTTAAAATGATTCAGCAACCCCATGATATCATTTTATAATTATATCCTTAACTCTAATCATATAACTATAATAATCAAATCTCAACTACCTCTTAAGAACCACTGATTTCACTTATTTTCAGAATGAGTTGTCAACTCTGAGTACTGAATACTCATTCCCATTACTATACCTTATTCCTTGGATTCCTCAAATCCTCAAATTTAATGACCACTCATTCTCCCCAATTTAGACTATATAAGTCTAATAGATCAAACTAGGATATCTTACCAACTCACTGCTTTATTCTGGATTAAATCGCCTTTAATTATTTGACAAACCACTTATTCCAATAGGGACTCACACCATAATTGGAATATCAACTTCATAACAACTTATGAAGTGTAACTGCATTAGTGGTTTCCTAACCTCCTTTAGGCTTTTATCATTACCCACTAATTTATTCACTGAATAACTTCTATTCATTCCTTAATAGTCTCCATACTAGTATTAATCATCTATCAAAGTGGTCCACCACATTTGAGTTTCACCCTGAAAGTCATTCAGTGCTCTATTATTTCGTAATTTCCATTCTCCTAATACACATCTCAAGGTCTTGATCTAATAGATACTTCTTCATTGACTATTATTTGTCTAATAATATCAGTAAGAACAAAGACCATTGAAGATGTTACTTGGAGAAGAGTTTTATTTCATCTTTATAACTTTTCTTATGTCTTTCCTTTTTGTCTCCCCGAGGTTAAGACTCTCCGGAGCTCTTACCTCCAACACTTTCTCATATTATGAGAAATAGATGGACTTCAACCATCTTATTATCGGTCAGAAAAGACATAATTCGTATATCTACCTCATAGATATAGTATACACAACAAAACATATTTTAGTCTTTTATATATTGGTTACCCCCAAAATCATGATAAAAATTATTTATCCGACCCTATGCTTATCCATAGCTCGAGACAATTCTCAGAGTCGATAAACTTAGGTTATGTTATTAAGGTAATCAGAGTACTTTAAACTTTTAAAGTAGGCTTTTACTCACTTCGAACACCATTCAAAAGTGAATTTAAGGTCAGAGCTTTGTCCATGATACCAAACTGTATTCATGTTATCACTTTCTCCCAAAAGTGATAAAACTTTGACTCGACACCACACCATATCAGAGTTATCTCAATGTAACAAAACTCTTAAATCTTGTCTCTACCATCAAGGCTGTAACCTGACTTTACACCTAGTACTCTGAACTTTGCTATAAACCAAGCTCTATGAACCTTGGCTCTATCAACCAAAGGCTATAAAATGTAGCCTTGGTATCACAATTTCGAACAATTCATCTCTGAAGTAGGATCTAACTTTTCCTAACCTAGAGCTCTGATAGCAAGCTGTAGCATCTTGTAACTGATTAGGGCGATACTCGGCCTGAAACCCTAATTAAGCCTATATTACCCTTACTAGACTTAACTAAAGCCAAGAGCCTTACCACCTTCACCTGATAAGTACTACTATATATCGACTATCAAAATAAAACAAATTATAAATGCAGCAGAAATGTAAAACCTTTTTCTATAATCCTAACCACGATATACAATATTAAAAAAACCAGAATAACCATCAGTTATATAAATCACCTATCCCTTGTGATATTACAAAACTATAGTTCATTACAAACCTATAAGAGAATGTAAACTCATTACATTGAAGAGAAGATCAAGACTCATATATCTTCTCCATCCCATAGTCGTAGCGCTCGTCGGTTATCCTGTAATGTTAATTGGGGTGAGCGCTCCAACTTGCTCAATAAGTAGGGATTTACATAACTATCAACATTCCATATACTAGATAAGGATATTATTTAATAACAACATGCACCAATGATATCTAACAAGAATATGGAAAGCATATAAATCAATATATATTGGATGCAAAGCAAATATATTGGACTATTACACTGTGATCCCCATTTATTTTGTAAAACTAGATCCGATTACCCACCGACTCCATTAATGTGATTGCTAGACCAACATATTGGCCGATATGCTGTCTAGCCAATCCATTAATGCCCAATGGTTCTATCCTAAACCATCTAGCGTAAATGTAACCCACGCAACCTATAAACTAAGTAGGAACTTACATATAGGCTGGGAAGATAACCCATCACCTATAGAACCTCATCTAAGTTCCAAAAACTTACTATCGTGAGTCACATTGAACACCGTTTTTCCATTATTTGAAATCCATCACAAAATACATAGTCCCCCAAAACAACTACATGAGCTATATATATACTAAATAGCCAGGTAATATTAATAAATAAGCGAATTTGTTCTTACCTCGGATTAAGTCACCGTCTCCAAATTTCCTAACTTTTCGGTCCTCTTACACTCTTTCGGTGTTTCTCAACCTATCACCAATCATTTGGGATCAATATAGGTTCATTACATTATATTTTGAACTCCTAGAACAGTCCCTAAGTCCCCCGAAAATTGTTCATATAACACAACACAGTTTCTGGTTTCACTTGTTTGATAGCGCGCTACATGACATGGATAGTGCGCTATACATATGTCAATCTTCTTCCTCAACACGCGTAACGCGCTATGGCCAATGCCTAGCGCGCTATGCGCACTAGACCTGCAACAGCAACACAATTCAGCTGATGCAATTTCCTCTAAATCACATCCAAAACATCCCAAACACTCCCAAATGATCCAAGATGACTTCTAATGAGGTTATAAACCAATTCAAATCAACAACAACCTTAATTTATAGAGATTTGATATTCATGAGATAATTGAATATCAACAAACTTGAAAATTCAACTTACCAAAGTGATGATCACTAGCTTCTAATCCGTTTAAGCTCCTCAACTTGATTGAATTCGACTCCTTGAACGATCTCCCTTATATCCGAATCGAAACCGAACCTCTCGAACCCTTGATTGATCAAAATGAATTGATAACAATGAGTTTTTGTTTTTATATATAGATTTTCCTCAAGATACGCATCGCGCTATCTCAAGACTAATCATGTGGTTGATGCGTTAAAATGACACCTTAAAGTGTCACAAAATTTGACACATCAAGTACTTACGCTTCGTTTGAGATGATCCGATTATTCATATATTTCTAATATTCTTTTGTTTTCCAATATATATTTATATATTTAAAAACATATATATATCTCATTTATTACTCACCAATAAACCCACCGGACATGCCTACAAGTGTCCTCGAGCGTGCACAATCATGTCACAACCCCTTGTCCCATTTGGTGTCTTGGTAAACCATAGTTTATTAGGTATTTTCCATTTTATAGGCTTGTGTATAATTTTCTTATTATAACACAACTTATTTATAAATTGATTTAACAACTCATATAAACACCATACATCATGCAAACGCACGCACACGCTAATCGAGGTATGTCGAACTTAACAACGAGCCTAACTCAGGTTAATTAGGATTTGGATTAGTACTAATCACCAGCTTAAGGTAACGAGTCGTTACAGTATTCTACAGACAATATTTCCCGAAATCAGTTAGGAATAGAAGAAGACTGAATTCATACAGTTGAAACAGGGAGCGACGTATGTTAGGGAATATGAGAGGAGGTTCACTAAGCTAGGTGAATTTGCTCTGGAGATGGTGGAACTGGAGGAGAACAAGATTGACTTGTTTCTTGGTGGGTTGAACTTTGAGATTAGGGTTGTTGTTTCCTCTCATCCACACGCTAGTTACACCTTTATATTCGAGAATGCGATGGAAGTAGAAGCAACCATGTTAGCCAGACCTTTTGGAATAATTGTTGCACCACCACCAACACCACAATATCCTGAAAGTTAGAGAGTCTAGGAATTTGTTCATTTTTGGCCGAATAAAAGGAGGAGTTTATCAGGCATAACTACACAAACAGGGTCTACAGGAACGACCTTTGTTAGTGCCCCGATGGCACTAATTTCTCAAGCTTCAGTAGCTAAACTACCTTTACTGCCTTCACAGTCTAGAGGTAGAGGTAAAGGGAAGGCATAGTCTTCTAAAAAATTGAGTGAATCGGCACAGGCTTCTCTGGCCAATAGTTTTCCGCAAAGAGCATCGGTGATATGCTACAGGTGTGGGCAGTCAGGACATTATGAAGGAGTGTTCCTTACCGCCAGCCATATCAGTAGGTAATACCGCACCACCTCCATGAGGACAGGCTCATGCAGTGGCGAAGGCAGATCCAGAGGCCAACCGAAGACTCGTGGAAACTATATTGAATATTTGTGGTCGAGATATGCATATGTTAATTGAAGACGATTCTACAGTTTCTTTCATTGCCAGTGCAATGGTTGATGAGTTGAAGCTAAAACCTATTAGAGGCGACACATTTTTGATTTTGAGCACAGTAATGAGTGAGAAGGTTTATCTTAACCTGATCTATGAAAAACGTGAATTCAAAATCGGGGAGAATGAACTTCCCATTGATCTGAGGGTAATGGAGTTCCCAGAATTTGATGCATTGCTAGGGATGGATTGTTTATCAACATACCATGCCAGTATTAACTGTTTCCATAAGACGGTGATCTTTCACATTCCTAACCTTTGTGAAATTATAGTCTATAAAGGCTATAATCCTTCACGATTTGCTACTCGTGGAAGGGAAGCTACTCTTCAAGATTTAGAAGTTATGGCGGGAGTTGTCACATTTGGAGAGCCTAGATAGGAACTTAAGGTTAATGAGATAACCGTGGTTTGTGATTTTTCAGAAGTTTTTCCATTTGACTTGTTTGGACTTCCACCACCACGTGTCATTAACTTCATCATTGATCTTATTCTTGATACTAAACCTATATCTATTCCTCCATACTGCATGACATCAAAGGAATTATGTGAGTTGCAGACTCAGCTTGAGGAGTTACTAAATAAAGGGTTTATCCATCTTAGTATGTCACTGTGGGGAGCACCGGTTCTTTTATGAAGAAGAGGGATGAAACCCTACGAATGTGCATTGATTATAAACAGTTGAATATAGTGATGACCATTAGGAACAAATATCCATTACCTAGGATCGATGACTTATTTGGTCAGTTGAAGGGTGTTAGACACTCTTCTAAGATTGATTTGAGGTCCAGTTATCATCTACTAAGAATCAATGATGAGGATATCTCAAAGACGGCTTTCAATACTCGTTACGGGCACTTTGAGTTTACGGTAGTGCCATTTAGACTCACTAATGCTCCTGCTATATTGATGCATATGGTATTTTAAACCTATCTTGACCAGTTCATCATCGCGTTTATAGATGATATTTTGATTTATTCGAAGGCTAAGGAAGAGCATTCGCACCACCTCAGAGTTACATTGCAGACTCTGAAGGATAACCGGCTGTATGCCAAGTTCAGTAAGTGCGAATTCTGGTCTTCATAGGTGCAATTTCTTGGACACGTTGTTAATGCTAAGAGTATATTTGTTGATCCAACAAAGGTAGAGGCAATCAGGGATTGGTCTACTCCTACCATAGTGTCGGAGGTTCGAAGTTTTCTTGGATTAGCGAGTTATTATAGATGGTTCGGTGATGGATTCTTTTGTATTGCTCTGCCTATGACTCAGCTAACACATAAAGATGTAGACTTTGTGTGGTCAAATGAGTGCAAGACTGCTTTCAAAGGTTTGAAGGACAAACTTATTATGACACTTGTCCTTACATTTTTTGAATCAGGGAAGGAATTAGTGATTTTAATTGATGCTTCTAATTTAGGCTTTAACTATGTGCTGATATAGGAAGGCAGGGTTATAGCTTATGCTTCGAGGCAACTCAAGGTTTATGAAACGAATTATCCAGTTCATGATCTTGAGCCAGCTGTGGTGGTTTTTGCCTTGAAGATTTGGAGGCACTATTTGTATGGTGATAAATTTATAGTATTTTTAGTTCATAAGAGTCTGAAATATTTGTTTACTCAGAGTGAACTGAGTATGAGATAGCTTAGATGGCTTGAGTTTCTCAAGGACTATGATTTTATTCTGGAGTATCATTCAGGCAACGCAAATGTGGTTGCTGATTCTTCAAGTAGAAGAAGAACATGCAGAGAGAATGTAGCTACTGCTAGAGCTTCTCAGTTTAGACTTCTCGAGGAAGCTTTAGTGATGATGATTTATGAAAGTCCAAGTACATCATCAATTGAGAGGGCTAGTTCCAGAGCTACTAATATGTTATTCTATTCTCAAATTCAAGCTGAACCGAAGATGATTCAGAGGGTGATTGATAGTCAGAAAGCTGATCAGGACTATACATCATGTCAGAGGTTAGTGGGTAGTATAGATCATCCTGATATGTTAGTTTTTAATAACGGTGCATTACGGTTCAGGGATATATTATGGATTCCAGCTCAGGATTAGTTGAGGCAGGAATTGCTACATGAATCTCATTGATCTCTTTACTCTATTCATCCTGGTAACACTAAGATGTATCACGACATGAGCCGTGTTTATTAGTGGTCTGGGATGAAAAATGATATTGCTGAGTTTGTAAAGAGATGTGAGATATGTCAGCAAGTTAAAGCTGAATAAAAGAAACATAGAGGATTATTACATCCGCTGCCTATTCCTGAGTGGAAATGGAAACACATATCGATGGATTTTATTTTGGTATACCTTTGAGTCATCATAAGCACGATGACATTTGGGTTTAGTTTACAAGTTGATGAAATCTGTGCATTTCTTACCTGTTTCTATGCTAAATCCTCTTGACCATTTATGTGAGGTGTACGTATGGGAGGTATTGAGATTTCATAGGGTTTCAGTGTCAATTACTTTGGATAGAGATTCGAGATTCATGTCCAGGTTGTGGAGTGAATTACAGAGACAGCTGGGAACTGTGCTTAACCTCAACACGACATACCATCCTCAGACTGACGAACATAAAAAGTGGTTGATATTGGTACTTGACGATATGCTTAGAGCTTGTGCCTTGGAGTTTGGTGGTAACTGGGAGAAATTTATTCCTCTGTGTGAGTTCTCTTATAATAATAACAATCTAGCTAACATTGGGATGCCTTTTTTGAAACACTCTATGGTCGAACTTGTCATTAACCGACGTGTTGGGCAGAGGTTGGAGATACATTTTTATTAGGACCAGAGTTGATACAAGACTACACAGAGAGAATACAGTAGATTCGCCAGCGGTTGACTACAACATAGCTCAGACAGAAGAGATATGTGGACAAACATCATAGGTTTATGGAGTTTTCTGAGGATGATTTCATCCTATTGAAAGTCTCACCTATGAAGAGCTTTATAGATTTGGATTGAGAGGTAAGCCAGCTCTAAGGTATATCGGGTCGTTCAGGGTATAAGAAAGGATTGGTCTTATTGCTTACATGTTAGAGTTAACTCCTCAGCTTGTTGGAGTTCATAACATCTTCCATGTATCTATGCTTCACAAGACGGAGACTCAATTCACTCCAAGAATTAATTGGAATGAATTTGATCTTTAGGCAAACTTATCTTACCATGAACAACCAATTCAGATACTTGATCGTAAGATTCGGAGGCTGAGAACCAAAGAGATTCCTTTTGTTAAAGTGAAATGGCTATTTCACGGGGACGAGGAACTGACTTGGGAGTGGGAATCCTATATGAAGGAGCAGTTTCCATTTCTCTTCGAGATTACAGGTACTTTAAGTTTACTTTAATTTTGAGGAAGAGATTGCTTTAAATTGGGGAGACTGTAACGACCTGTTACCTTAGGCTGGTGATTAGTATTAATTTAAATCATAATTAATTCGAGTTAGGCTCATGATTAAGTTCGGCGTACCTCGATTACCGTGTATGTGCGTTTGCATGATCTATTATGTTTCATTGGATTGTTAAATGAAAATATAAATAGGTTGTATTATAATAACGAATTATATACAAGCCTATAAAACGAAAAATACACCATAAACTATGATTTACCGGAGGACAGTAAGTGTGAAGAGGGAGTCGTGGCATGAATGTGCATGCTCAATGACACTTATAAGCACGTCCGATGAGTTTATTGGTGAATAACACACAATATATATTTATATGTTTTTGGAATATATAAATACATGGATTGTTTGATCGTCTCGAATGGAGCATGAGTGTGTGATGTGTCAAGATTGATGTCGCGATAAGGTGTGACACTTTAACGCATCAACTGCTCGATCAATTTCAAGATGACGCAATGCGTATCTCGATGAAAATCCATATATATATAAACAAAACCTTATGCTTATCCTCTTAATTCGTTCGATCAATAGTGAGAGAGAGGGTTTAGGGTTTGATTTCAGTCGAGAGAAGTTGTCGAGGTGTTGAATCAAGTTTAGTTGAGGAGCTTAATCAAATAAACAGCTTGAAAACATCACATAGGTATGATTTGTTCACGTGTTTATCAAAGTTCAATTCGATGGTAATGCTGAGATCTTCGTTATTTAAGCTATTTGTCGGTTAATTATGGTTTCTCACCTCACTAGAGGTTCTCTTTGATCGATTTTGATTGTTTATACAACTGTTTTGTGATGATTTAATGATTGTGTTGACAGACAGTGGCTGCTACCCTGTACGTCAGTTTTGATAGTATAGGGTAGAGCGCACTCCACCTCTAAGGGGAGTGAGCTCCCTTCATAAATTGAGACAAACCCAGTTGATGGAGCCATCCCACCCACTGAGGGAGCACGCTCCAAACTTAGAAAACATCAAGTATGGTGTGATTTCATGAGGGTTTCTAAGGGACTTAGGGGTGTGATTAAGGGTTCTAATTAGATTATAATGGACCTATATTAACTATAATTGGTATATGATAGGTGTGGGTTAACCCGGAAGAGTTATTGGCCCAAAAAGTTAGGAAATTTGGACGGAAACTTAGATCGAGGTAAGTACGGATTCTCATATTTATCAATGTTACTTGGCTATTTAGTATATGTAGTTCATGTAGTGTATGAACTGGAATGGGGGGACTATGTAGACTATGACAGTTTTCAATAAACAGAAAATAATGTTTATTATGATTCACGATAGTAAGTTATTAGAACTGAGACTAGGTTATATGAGATGGGTTACCTTCCTAGCCTACATGTAACTTCCTACTCAGTTTATAGGTTGCGTGGGTTACATTTACACTAGATGGTTTGGGATAGAACCATTGGGCATTAATGGATGGGTTAGAGAACATATCGACCAACATGTTGGTCTAGCAATCGCATTAATGACATCGGTGGGTAATCGACCCTAGTTTTACAAAATAAATGGGGATCACAGTGTAATAGTCCATTATATTTACTTTGCATCCATTTATGTATTGAATTTATACGATTTCCATATTTTTGTTAGATATTATTGGTTCATGTTGTTATTGCATGACATCCTTGTTTACTATATGGAATGTTGATGTTTAATGTGAATCCTTACTTACTGAGCAAGTTGGAGCGCTCACCCAAACTCAATATTTCAGGTTCGCAACTCGACGCTTCAGCTAAGGAAAGGTGAAGATTTAGGGTCTCGTACTTTCTCTACGATGTAATGAGCCTTCATGTACCTATATACTCTGTTTTACTTATTTTGTTGTATATAAATAGGGTTGAAGGTTTTAATAAAGGTTTTGGAGTTATGGTAAACTCCGTATTTATCGTATATTTGTATATATCGAAAAAATTTTAAATTTTCGCTGCGTATCACTTTGATTTGTTTATTTGATATAAATATACAGGTTGAGTTTATCAGGTATTGACGGAGAGACAGCTGGCTCTAATTAAGTATGGATGGGCTAGCGGAGTTAATTAGGGTTTCAGGTCGAGTAACGCTCTAATCGGGATAGGGGATGCTAGACCCCAGCTCACGGCCACTCCCAACTAATCACGCTCAATCACTATTTAGTTTCCAACCAAAGTTTATCCTCAATTGAGCCAACCCTAGGCTCTGAGACCAAGTTTGTCAGCCCCCATGTCATTAAGACGACTGGCCGGCCTAGATTATCTTAATCCCCTAACAATCTAGTCAGCCATTCCAATATTTTAACTTTGAATTCAAAATAATATTTAATTCAATCCTTAATAAAGCTCAAAAATTAAATTTATATCCTCAATGATATCAATTCATCATTCGTTTAATTGGAGCGAATTAGGAAATCATAAGGATTGTTCTCCGTATTTTGTAAAAATTTCATCAACACTTCCCTTAAAATTAGCCTACCAAAAAACTTTCACCTAATAGACAACAAAATGGGGAGATGCCTAGAAGGACTTATAACCCCCCGTGGTTCATAATATATATCAAATTCATATTTATGAATTAATCTAAGAGTCTCCGATAACTTAATCACAACTTTATAATCCCAAATAGACCAAAATTAAATCATAAACCTCTAATCGTATTTTAAACTAACTTATGAGACTCTTATAACCATTCAATAAAACTTTATGTCCTACACTCACTCATAAGAATCCCAAAACAATATATATATATAAAATTTAAAACAAGAAAATTCAACTTTATAACATGAAAATAATCACCACAATCTTCGAGTTTTATCTTTTCGTCCCTTGTCTTCATATAGAACCTAACATCATAAAAAACAACTTGAAGATGTCAGGTAAATAAATTCCTACATTGATCTGTACTCCTGCAATTGTTAGTCTAATACATGGAGACATGTAATTGTATTTCCAAATAACTATAATCAGACGTCTACTTCCAAAAATAGTACACAAACAATATTAAGAGATCATGAAATGCAGAGATAACTTGTCGGCGTTAGACTCTGCTAGTCTAATTAGATGGCATAGAAGCAAGACTGAAAACATGTTTCAATCAAACCAGACTCTAAAACATGCTTATCCCCATCACTCTCTCTATGTATGCATGACCAAGAATGATAAAATGCAATGCAGACTATGATACAATTACATGTACAAATATATTCAATCTATAGTAAAGATCACTGTAGAGTTTACTTATAACCAAACCAACTTTGAGCGCAATTATTGGGGTTCCCAAAGCATCGAATCACATTAAAGATAGACCCAATGTAGCACCCCTAACCTAATTAGGGCAATACCTGGCTTGAAACCCTAATTAAGCCCAGATTGCCCTTACCGGACTTAACTAGAGCCTGTTACCTCCTTCACCTGATAAGCACTGCTGTATATCGAATATTGGAATAAAAACATTAATAATCGCAACAGAAACTTAAAACTTTTTTGATAATCCAAACCACGATATACAATATTAAAACAAACCGGAATATACCTCGGTTATATAAATCACCCATCCCTTATGATATTACAAAGCTGTAATTCAATACAAATATATAAGACAATGGAAACTCATTACATCGAAGAGAAGATCAAGACTCCTATATTTTCTCCATCCCGTAGTCATAGTGCTCGTCGGTTATGTTGGGGCACGTGCCCTAGTTCAATCCATTAACTGTCTTTATGAATACTTTTAGTTAATAAAATAGAGGATTTTATTTGCTGTTTATTATAATTAATTTGCATGTTTACATTATAATAAGATCCATGGGTATTTACAGAAATATCCTAAATGTCCCTAGTCGATCATTATACTGGGAACTATAATGAATTAAGACTAGTGTGAGTCTTGATTAATGATCATATGATGATTATACGTATAGGGATACGAATCAAGATCACAAGTACTTGTTAGGGAACAAAGTACTAGACCGACGTGCTATGAGAACATCACATGGATTAAGTCATAGTTGTTTCTCATGATAGGTATATTTTTTCAGTCCTCTAACTTGAGATTACTAGAGACTTCAACATTAGGAACACAATGATTTGACACAATCAAACGTTGTCTTTAACCGGACGATTATAAAGGTTGTGATTGGTTATTGTGTGAGCAATGTGATGAAGTTGTGTAATCAAGATAGAATTTGTCCCTCTCATATAAAGAGATATATCCAGTGGATCCATCGATGTGTTAGACTGTTAAAAGGCCTAGTCTAAGTGAATTGATATTGATCAATGTCACTTGGATGTTTCAGTCTACCTAGAGATCGAGACTAGTACGATTGAACATGTTGGATGACAATTCCATGCCTTATGTTTGATCAAAAGGATATCGTGTGACAAAATGATGTTATATACATTATTGATTAGGTTGTATCGATTTGATATTCGTACAACTTGGGTAGTCATAATATCTTGCTAGAGACCGCTTATGACTTGTATACCAAAATGTGTTTTGGTACACTACCAACGTTATATGAGCCTATTGGGTCGCACACTAAGAATGGTTTTGCGAGATTTTAAGATGGTTTAGAAAAATGAATTTTATATGATAAAATTCATGAGAGAAACGTCCTCGTGGTGTATTACACTTATACTTCTTTAAGTAGGGGTATATGTGTAATTTACTTAACCGTCTATATACAAGGGTTGTATAAATAGACGCTTTAAGTTAGAACACATGGATGAAAGATTAAGGGCCGAAACTCTATTTTCATTTTAGAAACGAATGATTGTTTTCTGGTACGCTCTGGATCGTTTTGGAGAGAAACAAAAAGGTTTGGTATTCTCTCGAAGCTAGCACTTCGAATCTTGGCCGCCGTTCGTGTGTGGACTACTGGTAGAGGGCGTTCGTCGTTGGCAGCGCCTTAGAGATCGATCAACCTTCATAAAGGTAAATTGCGACCGTGGTATGATTAAGTTTTCATGGTTTAAACGTGTTTAATGGAATTAGATTCGGATCCTGTTGGGGTTTTTGTCAAAATTGTTTTGTAATTTTCGCTGCGTATGAACCCCAAAACCCAATAGGTTATACTGTAATGATAATTGGGGTGAGCACTTTAACTTGCTCAGTAAGTAGGGATTCACATAACCATTAACATTCCATATAATAGTCAAGAATATCATGCAATAAGAACATGCACCAATGATATCTAAAAAGAATATGGAAATCATATAAATCAATATATAACAAATGCAAAGCAAATTTTTTGGACTAGTACATTGTGATCCCCATTTTATTTGTAAAACTAGGGTCGATTACCCACCGGGGCCATTAGTGGGAATGCTAAATCAACACACCGCACAAATGTGATATTTAGCCAGTCTATTAATGCCCAATGGTTCTATCTGAAACCCTCCATTGAATATGTAACCCACACAACCTATTAACTGAGTAGGAGTAACGTATAGATCGGGAGATCAACCCTAAGTCATATACAACTTGATCTCAGCCCTCAGGAGTTACACTCGTGAATCACATTAGATACCGTTTTCCTTTAGTTAAAACCATCACAGTGTATATAATCCCCATCATTCCAGTCCAACAACTATATGAACTTGATATACTAAGATAGCTAGACAATATTGATAAATAAGCGAATCCGTACTTACCTCGGGTTTAAGTCTCCGTTTCCCAAATTCCTAACTTTTCGGTCATCTCACACTTTCTCCGTATTGCTCAACCTATCACCAATCATTTGTGATCAATATAGGCTCATTACTCTAAGTTTAGAACCCCTAAGTCGCTCCTTAGGTCCTTAGGAATTTCTATGGAAAACTCATCAAAGTTGTTGGTTTAAGGGGTGGGAGCGCGCTCCCTCAATGGGTGGGGCGTGCTCCACCAACTGTTTTCATCACAATTGATGAAGGGAGCGCGCTCCTTTATGAGGTATAGCACGTTCCACCCTGTGCTGTCGAACCAGAGCACAGGGCAACAACAATTATTCTTCACCAAATCACTCCAAATCACATAAACAACTATAAAAACCTCTAAAATCAATCAGGGAGGACCTCTAGTGAGGTGAGAAACCATAATTAATCAACAAATAGCATGAATAACTAAGACTCTAGCATCACCACCGAATTGAACTTTGATAATCATAAGAACAAATCACACCTATGTGATGCTCTCAAGCTGTTGATTCAATTAAGCTCCTCACTTTGCGTTGATTTAGCTCCCGGAACGATCCCTTTTAATCCGAAATTAATTGAACCCTCCCTCTTAAACTCTCTCGATTGATCGATGAAGATAAGAATGAATTTTCATTTTTATATATGGATTTTTCTCGAGATACACGTCGCTCCATCTCGAGATCGATCGCGTGGTTGATTCATTAAAGTGACACTCCTTAAAGTGACACGAAGTTTAACACAACAAACACTAACGCTTCGTTCGAGACGATCAAACAATCCATATAATTTCAATATTCTTTATTTTTCCAATATATATATTTAAAAACATATAAATATATATTCATCGTGAATTATTCACCAATAAACTCACCGGACTGCCTACAAGTGTTTTGAGCGTGCACATTCGTCCCATGACTCCCTTGTCACACTTGGTGTCCCGGTAAATCATTGTTTATTGGGTATTTTTCGATTTATAGTCTTGTGTATAATTTCCTTATTATACCACAAACTATGTATAAATTCGTTTAACAATTCAAACAAAAACCATACATCACGTAAACCCACGCACACGCTAATCGAGATGCGCCGATTTTACCACAAGCCTAACTCGGGTTAATTATGATTTAGATTAGTACTAATCACCAGCTTAAGGTAACAAGTCATTACATCCAATAACTTCCCTGCATACCAAATTATATTATGGGTCAAGTTTCAAGTGAAACCAAATCACGAAACCCAATGAAAACTGCGGCCAAAGTACGTTTGAGAACAATTTTCAAAAACATTAATTTATATTATATGTTTCATTTTGCTTTCAACTAGCCAACTTGGGGTAACATTTTAACCTTAAAAACCTTAATATTTGTCATAATGACCTAAAAAGAAAATGTAGTACACAAGTCATACTTTCCATAGACTCCAAGAACACTCAAATCGGATCATTGATGGAGAAGTTATGAATTTTTCAATATGGCATGCCCAATAAGCAAACTTTATTTTATTTTAAACTGAGAAATTGATTGTTTTAAACCATTGTTCTATTCCACATTTCATTAAGATGTTTAACTAGCCCAGATTATCTTAATCCACTGATAATCTAGTCAGCCTATCCATTCTTTTAACTTTGACCTCAAAATAAAATTTAATTCAAACCTTAATAAAGCTCAAAAATTAAATTTATATACTCGATGATATAAATTCATCATTCGTTCAATTGGAGCGAATTAGGAAATCATAAGGATTATTCTCCGTATTTTGTAAAAATTTCGGCAGCCCCTCCCTTAAAAGTAGCCTGCTGAAAAACTTTCACCTAATAGACAACATAATGGGGAGATTCCTAGAAGGACTCACAACTCAATGCAGTTCATAATATATATCAAATTCAAATTTATGAATTAACTTAAGAGTCTCTGATAACTTAATCACAACTCTACAGTCTCAAATAGACCAAAATTGAACCATAAACCTTTCGACGTACTTTAAACTAACTTAGGAGCCTCATATAACCATTCAACAAAACTTTACGTCCTAAAATCGCCCCCAAGAATCCCAAAACAATATATATAAACAATTTGAAACAAGAAAATTAAAATTTATAACATGAAAATAATCACCACAATCTTTGAGTCTTCTCCTTTCGTCCATTGTCTTCATATGGAATTTGACATCATCAAAAACAACTCGAAGATGTCAGGTAAGTAAATTCCTACATTGATTAGTACTCCTGCAATTGTTAGTCTGATACATGGAGACATGTTATTGCATTTCCAAATAAACAATAAGATATATGCGTCAACATGACATGCAATACACTCTGTCGTTGTCTCCTAACTATAATCAGACGTTGACTTCCAAAAATAGTACAGACATTATTAAGAGATCATGAAATGAAGATATAACTTATCGGTGTTAGACTCCATTAATCTCATTAGACGGCGTAGAGGCAAGAGTGAAACCTAGTTTCAATCAAACCAGACTCTTAAACAAACTTATCCCTCTCACTTTCTCTATGTATGCATGAACAAGAATGATAAAATGCAATGCAGACTATGAGAAAATTATAGGTACAAATATATTCAATCAATAGTAAAGATCACTGTAGGGTTTACTTACAACCAAACCAACTTTGAGCGTAATTTTTGGGGTTCCCGGAGCATCGGATCACCTTGAAGATAGATCTAATAGCTTCCCTGCATACCCAATTATATTATTGGTCAAGTTTCAAGTGAAACCAAATCACGAAACCAAATGAAGACTGCGGCCAAAGTACGCTTGAGAACAATTTTCAAAACATTAATTTATATAACTGTTTCAACTGGCTTTCAACTAGCCAACTTGGGATAACTTTTTAACCTTAAAAACCTTAATATTTGTCACAATGACCTAAAAAGAAATTGTAGTACATATATCATACTTTCCATAGACTCCAAGAACACTCAAACCGGGTCACTGATGGAGAAGTTAAAGAATTTTTCAATATGGCATGCCAAATAAGCAAACTTTATTTTATTTTGAACTGAAAAATTGATTGTTTTGAACCATTGTTTTATTCCACACTTCATTAAGATGTTTAAGCAGCCCAGATTATCTTAATCCCCTGATAATCTAGTCAGCCTATCCATTCTTTTAACTTTGACCTCAAAATAAAATTTAATTCAATCCTTAATAAAGCTTAAAAATTAAATTTATATACTCAATGATATCAATTCATCATTCGTTCAATTGGAGCGAATTAGGAAATCATAAGGATTATTCTTCGTATTTTGTAAAAATTTCGGCAGCACCTCCCCTAAAAGTAGCCTGCTGAAAAACTTTCACCTAATAGACAACATAATGGAGAGATGCCTAGAAGGACTCACAACTCCCCACAGTTCATAATATATATCAAATTCAAATTTATGAATTAACTTAAGAGTCTCTGATAACTTAATCACAACTTTACAGTCTCAAATAGACCAAAATTGAATCATAAACCTCTCAATGTACTATAAACTAACTTAGGAGCCTCTTAGAACCATTCAACAAAACTTTACGTCCTACACTCGCCCCCAAGAATCCCAAAACAATATATATAAACAATTTAAAACAACAACAACAACAACATTACCTCAGTCCCAAATTAACTGAGGTCGGCTACATGGATCAAACTTTTCCATTGTGCTCGATTAAGTGCAATTGATGGCAAGCTTTGTAAACCATTCAAATCCCTCCTAATTAATGCATCCAAACAATTTAAAACAAGAAAATTAAAATTTATAACATGAAAATAATCATCGCAATCTTTGAGTCTTGTCCTTTCATCCATTGTCTTCATATGGAATTTGACATCATCAAAAAAACTCGAAGATGTCAGGTAAGTAAATTCCTACATTGATTAGTACTCCTGCCATTGTTAGTCTAATACATGGAGACATGTAATTGCATTTCCAAATAAACAATAAGATATATGCGTCAACATGACATGCAATCCACTATGTCGTTGTCTCCTAACTATAATCAGACGTTGACTTCCAAAAATAGTACAGAGACATTATTAAGAGATCATGATATGAAGATATAACTTGTCGGTGTTAGACTCCATTAATCTCATTAGATGGCGTAGAGGCATGAATGAAACCTAGTTTTAATCAAACTAGACTCTGAAACAAGCTTATCCCCCTCACTCTCTCTATGTATGCATGACCAAGAATGATAACATGCAATGCAGACTATGAGACAATTACAGGTACAAATAAATTCAATCAATAGTAAATATCACTGTATGGTTTACTTACAACCAAACCAACTTTGAGCGTAATTTTCGAGGTTCTCGGAGCGTCGGATCACCTTGAAGATAGATCTAATAGCTTCCCTACATACCCAATTATATTATCGGTCAAGTTTCAAGTGAAACCAAATCACGAAACCAAATGAAAACTGCAGGGCCAAAGTATGCTTGAGAACAATTTTCAAAACATTAATTTATATAACTGTTTCAATAGGCTTTCAACTAGCCAACTTGGGGTAACTTTTTAACCTTGAAAACCTTAATATTTGTCATGATGGCTTAAAAGGAACTTGCAGTATGCATGTCATACTTTTCATAGACTCCAAGAACACTCAAATTGGGTCACTGACGGAGAAGTTATGAATTTTCCAATATGACATGCCAACTAGGCAAACTTTATTTTATTTTGAAATGAAAAACTTCCCCAAATCAATATTTTCACAATTAAATCTTCAAAACTCGACTACAAACACTATGAAACCACTTGATGCCAACACCAAAATATTTTCACTCCCCGTGGAGTCAAATTGAATCAAAAATAATAATCCAATTCGTCCAGAATCTAAATATAATTTAATATCAACAATAAAACATCTCCAAAATAGTTATCAACTGAATCACATTAGTTTAATTCATTTAAACCCTAACCTATGCTAGTGGGATTTCGCCAAGTTTCTGCAGAGGAAACGAGGTATTCGGCATGAAATTTGGTAAATACTCAATGTTGGGCATTTTCCTCAATTCGATTTGTATTCTCGCGGTGCTTTACGATTTTGCGAAAAGAAATCGGGCGAAAGTTGGACGTCAGAGCTCGTGGAGTGAAAGTAGGAATGGAGAGGTTTAGGGAACGAACCTTCGTTCTCTTTGTGAAACCAAAACGTAATGTTTTGATTTTGATTTGACTATATATATATTTATATATAAACCCTCAGCTGCTTGTCAGCTGCTTAATCTTTTTTTATTTATAAATTACCAAAATCCTATTTTGACGTGCTTTAACTTCCGGCGCACGTTTTCGATCCGATTTTTCACCAAAATGAACTGAACTCTTAACAAAATAGTCCATTTTCATAAAATTTCTATAACACTAGTTTTGGTCACATCAAAACCCCAAAAATCTTATCTTCATTCACGACATACTAAACATTTATGGACCAATTCTCTTGCTACACTTGGCCAAACGTGCACCAATATGGACTCAATCTCAATCTTGACCATCGCCAATCGACATGAAACTCGAGGCAAAGTCTTGCACCAACTTCGTTCTTACATTACATTACCACCAATCCCAACTTGCATGCAAACTGAGACAAAATCTTCACGTGATGATTAAAACTTAATTAATTAGTTTTTGAGCAACTGATAATTTATGAGCGCCGCTATGGGCACACCGCCAATTTGCAAAGTCTCACCGTTATTAAGGGAACCAATTGGTTTACTCAAGGCACCCAAAAAAATGAGGTATATTTCTTGAAATACCCCTACCCAAAATGTGCACCCCACCCAACTCAATCATCTCCTCTATCATTGAACCCCCTTGCAATTGGTTTCCTCTTCTCTTCTTCTCCTCTATCGTTGAACCTCTCTGTCCTTAATCTTTGTTGTCCAAATCGTGTCCAACATCCCTATGTCCAACATCATCGTGTCGAGCATCACTTAGTCGACCATCTCCTTCGAATCATCAAGTTTAGGGTTCGGTTTGTTCGATACGAGCTTGCAGGAGTCAATTCGAATGACTAAAGGTAAAGTTTTATTCGATTTGGTTGGAAATGGTTAGTTGATTTTATTTTTGGAATTGTTTGATCTTCGTTAACGGGTTTCCAATCTGGAAACTTGTGGTTTTTGGCCAAACAGGGCAGTAACGTATGGGACGTTCTCGACCACTAATGACCGAGAATGTCCCATTTAATGGTGAAAATTAGCATATAATACATCTCAGTTAAAACTAAATAAGACTAAAGTACTTGTCTCGATTAGTTGTAACCGAGACAACTTCACATATTCTCGGTAATATATTACCGAGACTAATGTCGAATGTAATTTCTACATGTCTCGGTCGAATATGACCGAGACTTTATATTATGTTTCGTTTCTAGGCAACCGATACTTATAGGTATGTCTCGTTGACATGGTACCGAGACATTATATTAATTCTCGGGCCTATTCAACTGAGACATACTTTTTACACATTATTAATTATTTGAATTTTCCCTTCAGATATGGCTCGTTCCAAAGCAGTTGTGACTAGGAAGGAGATCGATAGTGATCCATTAGGAGGTGCCCGTGGTCGTGGTGGTCCTCGCCGTGACCTTCTCTTGGATTCTCAAAACTTCTGTCGTTCTATCCCTACAGGCGCTTTTTGCCGTCGCTGTCTCGACTGTGCTACCGACCCCAGACTGCCTCTTACGGAAAGGAAAAGCAAAAGCTTGAAACCAAGGTTAAGGCACCAGAGGCGAGTACACGTGCTCGCAAAGCTGTTGTAGAAGATGAGTGTTCACATATTGCCGAGCATTGGGAAAAGGGATTTGATGATTGCTCGAGGTGGAAGTCAAGGTGAAGCTTTCGAGTCTTCTGAGGACTCACTTGGGAATGAAGAAAGAGAAGAAGGTTTGTTTTAAGTTATTTGAAATTGTTGAATTTGTTAATTACTATTTACTTAGTTTTTATCCATATTTGAAAATTGTGATTTTGTGTTTACTATCATGTGGGTGGTAGTACCAGTGGTGGAGGCAACCGAGGGACATAAGCCACACGAGGCAGTCGAGGAAGTAGAGGTGGGCGTGGCGCCTGACCCACAACAAATGAAGAAGAGCAAGAAGAAGACTCGTCTGCTCCTTTACTTGGTGGGCCAATAGACCGGAGTCTATTGTTGAGCTTCAAACATCATGTTGCGACTGCGATTTGGGACAATGTGGTACGTAGCTCGTCTGTTCCTCTAACAAAGTCACACTGCTAGCTACTAGTACTTAAAATATTGCATGAGTAATGAAAGCACTCACTAAGTCACTAATTAACACATGTATGAGGTTTGCTATTAATAAACATTACTTCTTGTTTATGCTTGTTGGTTTGGAGCTGATCCTTTTGCCAACATCATTTATAGATTTTGGTAATCAATTTAATGTTTGTTAATGAATTTGCAATACTAGTAGATAATTTGTTGTTATGAGATGTGAGGTATTCTCATGATTCTAACACTCTTTAGGGCCTTACTATACTAGTAAAATTGCAATCACTACTTGACTTGTCGCTGTAGCATATAAAACACATAATCACGTTGATAGTCCCCAATGACCATATATTACATAGTTTCGTCCCCCGTGACACCATACCATACAATTAGGTAGTTCATAGATATATATATATATATATACCTGATTTAGCTTTTATTAAGTGAAGAGGTCCCATGAGCATAACTTACACATGTTTTTCTATTTATTCATTACAAGCTAGTTTTAGACAGTTGACAAAGCCTTGTAGTTCAGTCCTTAGTTTGAGTTATTAATATTTAGCTGTTGTAGTGTATCTGCTGAGATTTTGAAAGCTTTAGTGAGGACTTCATCTGGGACATTAGAGTCGAAAAGGTTTTTATTCCTTATCTAGGAACTGCACAACAACCCAAGTTATGCCTGTACTTAACAAATAGTAGCAATGGAGTATTTGTGATTAATTTTTTGAAATGTGTTTAATATAACTTTGTGCTTACATGATGAGTTGTGACTTACCTTAAGATTCATAGGCTGTAAACTTAGCTATAACTTTCATTTGTTTTGCAGCATCGACCATAACTGAAATGCATCAACCACGGGGCTCAAACCCAAGAGTGGGATTTGCAATCATGTCACCCCAATATCGAGGGTCTTCACAGGATTATCCACCAGATCGGGTTATCCCGGCTCATTGATTGCTCGTACTGAAAGGGCAACAAAGAGTTGATTTTTGCATGTGTCGAGTGGTGGCAGTCGGAGACAAATACATTTCACATGCTATTTGGTGAAATGTCAATAACTTTGGAGGACGTCAGCTTGTTATTGAAGATTCTGGTGACCGGCAAGGTTATTGTAGTGGATAGTTTCTCAAGATACACCGAGGACTCTCGCAAGGAACAAATTGAGCTAGTTTCCAAGTTGCTTGGTGTTACAATTGAGGAGGCAGAGGAGGAGGTCAACATCACGAGGGGCCTCACTGTTCGAAAGGCGTAGTTGAAAACTCGGTGGGCCCCGACTGGGAAGTCGAAGCCGCACAATTACCCTCACGTGCGTGCACAATATGAGTATTTATTTTGTACCTCTTGTCGTGCACTCTCTTTACCGACAAAAGTGGATCACGGGTCTACATCGCATTGCTCAAGTTGTTGGAGAATTTAGACGATGTTGCCAAGTACGCATGGGGTACTGCTGCATTGGCGTACTTGTACCGTCGGCTTGGGTCAGCGACTAGATTTGAAGTGTCGCAGATAGTCGGTTACCTCACTTTGATCGAGGTAATTGACACAAATTCAACTGACTTTCTAATTTTTATTTATTACCAATTGTGGTATCGTTGCTAATGTTTTTTTTTTTTGGCCGGGATGGGTGTACGAACACTTCAAACTTAAGTTTGCCGTATCAAATGCCAAGTTCATTGATGGAGTGCAACCTCGTGTTATGTGTTAGATCCAGAAACACGAGACTGTCGGGAATCAGGACAAATTGGCGTCAATTCGGCATATATTGGATCGATTGAGGCCAAATGATGTGCTTTTCCTTCATTTCTTTCACATACGCCCTGTGTGACCTTACTTGCTACTAATATATATATATTCTTACCGGTGTAAATGACATGGGACCCGTATGTTGAGATCACTATGGATGGTATGGTGAACCTGATTGCATTCTACGATGGGACCTTGAGGTATATGGATATCGTGGAGCCATACCATCCGAAAAGGTTCCTGAGACAACTCGGGTATGTGCAAGGTGTACCAGCCCTTCCATACCACCCTCTCGAGGCATCTTGAGGTCCCGTTTGCACTCAAGTACTCCGTCAAGTACGAGTTCCAATCGGAGCATTGGGAGAGGTGGCGTAACCATTTGCTGGCACCTGAAGTTCGAGGTGAGAAGGCTCAATTCGAGTTCATGGCCACATCAGATTACCTTCCGTGGTTCATACGAGTTTCTCACCCGATTATTGAGAACCCGACATATGAGGACGATGCAGTCGTAGCCTCTACCATCACCAATAATGACGTGTTTGAGGTATGTAGTTGGTGGTGTTCTTTTCATTTCATTTCCTACTATTATTGCCTAACTTAAAAAACTTATGAATGTTGTTTTTCAACAGCAGAACCGACGTGCATTGGACATTGCGTTGAAGTGGATTGACTTGCTGGAAGAGGGGTGTACTGTTGACTCCGCAAAGAGAATGGTGAGAGGTGTCATGAACTTCTTGTCGGGGAGGATTATCACCATCGCTACTACCACCACCACTACCACGGCTACCACCACCGCTACTACATAACAAGATAACACGACAACCCATTCCAGGTTTAGTGATGTTCCTCCTCGGTTCGATGCCACTCCTCGGTCTGATGCTCCTCATACTCAACCCGTTCTCCTCTTCCCAAGCGCATGCATGGCAATGAATATCAGCGGGAGGTATTCAAGAAGACGAAGCCTTCAGAGCCCTCGGTGCAATGATCATATGTTATTGATGTTGCGCGGATTGTAAAACCGTTTATTGTTGTTGACATTTAATTGGAATTTTTAAACTGTTTGTTGTTTTTTATGTTGATTTTGTAAACTTTTTGTTGGGTTGAATTGAAATGTTTATACTTTAGTTTGTTCTTGATTTTGTAAATGTTTGTTGTTGTTGGTGTTGCCATAGCGTTTCAAACTGTTTTTTTTTTTTTTTTTTGCTTTTGTTGATTCCTTACATAATCTTGTGGCCAATCCATTCGGATTAAGTATATCAAGCAAGTAATTGCTCTGTCTCGGTAGGACAACAACAACATTTATACATAAGTCTCAGTTCTGGCTTAACGTAATGTTGGTGGTTGTCACAGACACATAAAATCGAGACTAATACAAGATACTATAGAAAGATATGTCTCGGTAATGCAACACTACAAATAAATACTTAGTCTCGTCTAAGTCCCACTGTGACATGGATAGTAATCTCGGTTGTTGACTACCGTGACAAGAAGTAAATCATACATGATAGAGTCTCAGTTATGCATGACTAAGATTATAGAATAAGTTTCGGTTGTTTTTTACCGAGATTTATGTCCAGATTCCGGTCATACCATACCGAAACATATAGCTAGGTCATGGACCTGCTCGGCCGAGACTGAAATTTTATATAGAATTTACCAGCTTCTGCAAATTTTTTATTTTCACTCATATCTCTAATAAACCAAAGACAAATCAAATATCATTTTCAAAAAACAAATCATAGACATTTCAAACAACTAGTAATGAAGTATAGGAAATAATAATCGGCTTTACAATAACTTCAACAAATATACTTTGTTTTTCTTTTGGCTTTCAAAAAAAGATCAATAGTGTCTGAAAGTATACATATCCAAACATCGTGAACAAAACTTCGTGGTAGATGAAATATAGAACGTAAATCCGAATGTAGCTACGCCGAAGCTAAATCTACTACGGAAGGCGTGCCTTCTTGAGAAGTTATAGTAGGCACGATTTCTCGAATTATGATTCTATCACGCCAACCTTTAGCGCACTCCGCAGAATACCTTGCCCAGGATGGATATAATGGTGGCAGCGGTGCATTCACAATCAAATTGACCTATCAAATACAGAGTACAACAATAAGTCATTATCATTTACTCGGTCATCCAGGACAATGCATGACATCCTTCACCTTCTCGTAACTTGTTCCAAGTACTTATCGCCAAAGAGTTTCATACACCATTATCTCATCAAACATCCTTCTTCGTACTAGCCTCCAACCATCAACATCGAAGAGTCCAAGCCCGAAGGCAACACACCGATATCCGCAATTACCATCGCCATTAAAATCAATAGTGCTCTCAACGTATGTCAACCAATTCGGTTGTATGCAATGAGAATAACCAACCTTAGATACACTTTGGGTCTCCCGACGTGTTCGATGTGTTTTAGGCCCTCCTTTATTTTGCTTTTTCCTTCGAACTAGATGCCTCTTCTTTTGATAGTACATACTCAAACCCGCTTGACAATCTTGTCGTCGAAATATCTTATTCATCGTGTTTCCTCTTTAATCCTTTCTTCTTTCCTTTGTTCAACAAACTTCCAACTGTAGACCCCAGTGTCATTCCCTTTGTCTTTATTTTTATAGGTGGGATAACTCCCGGTGTAGATGAAGGATGACTAATCTCTCTAAGCTGCTGAATAATCCTAATGCGATCGTCCTCGTCAGTGCAAGCATGAAACTTTTGCAACACTCTTTCAATCTCCTCGTTCACATTGTACCCGACCCAATCCATAGGATTCTCTGGTACCATACTCAACTTTCGCCAATATACATGAATGTCCTCGAGAGGGATGGGTGAACTGAAAAATTTATGGAAGTTATCTTGTGTGCACAAGGAAGACTATGTGTGGTATGTATATCACAACCACAATGAGTAGAGTCATGTCCAACATCCTTTCCATGTTCCAATTCATCTTTAATTAACTTAAGCGCCCTTTGAGAGACATATCCACGTAACCGACGATAAAAACCATCAACATATTCATGTTGCACCACATTCAAACTGAGCTCAAATGATGCCTTGATGTTGTTATGTTGGATCCTAAGAAGAATATCAACCATACTCCACAAAGTCTCAAAATTTTCCAGACTGTTACCAAGATGTAGCTTCAAAGTCGAATGCGCAGACTCAACCCTCTGTATCGTTGTTTCCCTAAAGTGCATAATTCGATTTGTCCATGCTGGTACAAATTTTTCCTTGTAGATCTTCACCCATATTTTATCTAAGTAATCAGTAAAATCCTTTACATGACCAAACTCACAACGTAAGTCATTCATCCTAAGTTCAAATAAGGCCTCCAACTTAGCATACAACACGCTCGTCCACCTATCCATGAAATGAGCGAAGCCTTTGTTATCCCCAAACATCTTCTTAGTCTTGGCCAATACTACTTTGTTGATGTGCCAAGAGCAAAGAAGGTGATACCATGATGGCAATACTTCTTCGATAGCACTAATAAGGCCTAACTCCTGATCCGTAACAAACACGTCAGGTTTAGGCCACCCGTCCAATATGGATCTCAGGTTCTCAAGTGCCCAAACATAATTTGTATTAGTCTCCGATGATGTGAAAACAAACCCAACTAAGAACTTCAAATGCGTCGAAGTGATGCCAACAATCTCCAATAACAACATTCGATACCTATTTGTTTTGTAAGTGCAATCCATCAATAGAACCGACGAGAGACACCATAGCGACTTGATTGAATCAGGATGTGACCAAAATAAATAAATGACGACGTTCGCATCGGGATGCTTCCTATGCCATGACATCCACTTATTCTTCTCCAACATGTGCAATAGTTGTTGCATTTGAGTCCTCCCACCCGCATCCTCAATTCAAAATTTTTGCCGTGCATTATATATTGTCCGCATAGTCAATAAGTTATTTACATCTCTTTACTTCAACTTGTTAAGGATATCTCTTGGCTTCACATTCCCCTTATTCATCTGCACAACAACCACTTGCTCACCCGTATATAATCTTTTTGCAAATGAGTGGCAGTCCAAGTTTTTGGCAGGGTCGTGATTGTGCCTCCCACAGATGACAGTGATGTACCACAAAGAATCCGCATTTTCCTTGATGTTAATAAGGAAAGGGCACCCGCATTTCTTTGTGCCAGTTTGAGTTCTCATAGTTTCCTTTTCCTCTTCAATTCTTGGTGTCAAAGCAAGTTTTGCCGCTTTGGCTTTCCCTACTCTTTGTGACATTCTCCTAAATGTACCGGACCTCTCAAATGCAAGTTTGACCCTTCCCCTGTGCTTAATCCTTCCGGCATCAGAGTGCTTCGTCACTAACACAAACTTGTTCGCACGACTAATCATTTGAAGCCATGAAATAGCCGATCTCTCGATGGGAATGGCCTACAAGGAGTGAAAGCATCTTTGTAGTCTGGAAATAACGTTGAAATCGGCATTACCTACAACACAAACATTGAACCATAAGTACTCAAAACCAATACACAACATATTCACAAAAAATCCAAAAACTATAGTTTCGGTAGTACAGGGTCGCGACATTACACTAAGTCTCAGTTCTTAGGGACCGAGACCTAATGTAATGTCTCGGTATATAGGAACTGAGACGTCTGAACATGTCTCGGTCTCAGAGTGACGAAGACATCTTCATAAGTCTCGGCTTCCACGTACCGTGACTTAATGGAAGGTCTCGGCCCTGCGAGGCCGAAACAATCGTGACTGAACACACACTTGAAAAAATGGAAAAAAACACAAAATAGCAAAAAAACCTCTTCATGTACCTCCTCTTGCACCATTGCGGTAGATTCATCCATTATACGTTGAAAACAAATTCGAAAAGGTCAAATATTTGAAACCCTACAATGAAAAAATAATCAATGTCACTATTTCCAACACAAAAATAGTTGATTTGAACCTTTAAATTGTGTTAAACGAGTGGTACCTCGCTATCGGGTGGTGTAAAAGCGCAATAATCGATAAACGCTCTCCAAAAAGAAACGTAGGTTTAGGTTAGAGATGATAGACAAAGAAGGTGGGGTGCCCCAAAATTTGTTCAAAAGTTTGTTGTGGGATTGTTGAGGGTTTATTGAAGGGGCAATATTGTCTTTTACATCAAAGTAAAATTTAGAGGAGAGAATACCCAAAAAAATGGGTGCCTTTGCAAATTGGCGGAGTGCACATAGCGGCGCTCTAATTTATTTTCACTCGTGCCTTTAGACACGCACTTGCAACCCCGATTATGACAAATTGAGGATACACCCCAACTTCGCGACAAAATAACGTATATTACATCCACTAGGCATGCAACACGTAAAAATAATATTTAAACTTATGATTTTCGGTCCGTAATACGTGGGTCCCATCTCAGATACTTAAATCCCAAAATAAACTCGAATATACTTAAGTAGCATCCTAATCAAGTTAACAAAATTCTCGGATGTCACAGTAGTGCCCTTGATCGATTCCCTAGCGCGCTAACTCCACTTTGCGTGCTAATGATAGATGAAGCCTAAACATTAAGGGATGTTTTGATGACTAAGGGGACCGTAGCCATGTCGGGGAGCTTGTCGGGTCAGATATGGGAGTTCGGGGAGGTTGGAGAGCGGTTTGAGGTTTGTAAAACCCAATTGAAGAACTTCGAGAATTTGATTATGTTTTTTATTCCATTTTTATCATTTCCTGCTTTTTATATTATTCCATTCCATTATTTGGACGTGGATTGAGTTTACTTCCCCGGATTTCCTTGTTGGGTGTTCATGATGCGTTACATTGTAGCACGTGTGACTTGACCCTCGATGAATGGCAACCCGAGCTTGCCCTTAGTGTACGTGTCGGTGACTCAATGGATTTGGCTAGTACCACGAGGGACCAGGTATTGGGCCAGTTGGGTGTGCCCACTGGTGGGATCTGGTGACCCGAAGTACAGTCTAGTCCATCTGGAGTGAGCACACACATTTGTTTAGCTTATATGTTATTTATTCATGCGATGAGACAATTACAGTTGTCTGTCTTACATTCCGCATGTTTATTTAAATGCATTTCTTGTATTTCCTTGCTTTATTATGTGAATGCCCAGAGGGGTTCCTTGGGATTTTACTCGCTGGACTCGTCATCAGTCTTTTTGTGATGATTGAGTGCAGATCATAGTACCAGTATGAGCAAGGGGATCCTAGGTGACTAAATCTTATTGCCCTCTGTCGAGGACCTACTAGTACTTGTTTATCTTGATATTTTGTGTTATTTTGGGTATTGGGAGACTGGAGTGAAATCATACTTGTATACATACACTATTTATGGTACTATCGCCTATAAACGAAGTACTTATGGAAAATGTCTATAATGCTAATTTAATATTTTACTTTCATCAAATCAAGGCTTCCGCTGATTTTACTGTTAACTTGTAAAATACAAACCACTAGCATGACTAGGACTCAAATAAGCTACAAATAGTTGAACTTAAGGAACTTTAATTACCTAAGGAAAGAACTCAAGAAAATATGAATAATCAACTAACTACATTGATAACACACACGTGGACACAATAATTGAGACATGAGGTAGACGGGCATGAGCCGACACGTGTTGCTGGGCCCACCTGGCGAGGAGTGCATGACACGCGACACCTCGGGCGGCCTCGGGGCGTGGGGCCTCCAAAATGCAACACCGAAGAAATATGATAGCATTAAGTTCAATGAAAATCATGCCTTATCTAAGACAATATTACTGAAGCTGCATAATTAACAACTAAGAACACAATCACCTACGACATCCACTCGAGAAATTCCCTATAAATTAGTCTTAGTTACTAGTTCTATAATTGTTGTCAATAACTATAGAAATAGAATTGAACACTCTATATTAAGGAACATATTGGCCACTATGCATTCAACATAAAGAATTACTAGTTGTAATACACAAAACAACTTGTTTTATCAGTGATTGACGTATATGAACTGATTTAAAGCATTAAGTACAAGATTCCATAATTATAACTATATAACAATCCAAAGTACATTACATGCTTAGGGTTTGTTTAGATTTACTAACTACTCACACATACTTGAAATAAAACACATAAATATAAATAAAAGACGTAATTAATAAATAAATAAATAATACCTCTAAATCAATGCTCCAATATTGCTTCACATATAAAACTAAACTCAAGAGTAATGGAAGATAAAAGAGAATAGAAAGAATTGAGCTAATAAAAAGATTAGAGAGAGTTATTTCGAAGCTCTCTGGTCCTATATGTAGTTGCTTAAGGAGTACATTTCAAATACAAATTCCTCATATTAATCTAAAAAAACCATCACTGACATCAGCGATTTCTCGGTGATTCCTAACTTATACATAATCAATGAACAAATCACTGAACAAATCACTGGATTTAGTTCTTAGCGCTCCACCGATTCAGCTGACGATTTATAGTTCATTCTCCAATTCGCTGACTTTCTTCTGCTACCGATTTATTTGGCGATTCCCGGTGTTATTCCAAATCGCAAACTAATCATTGGTGTGGTTTTCCATTTGTCTGTTTTGCTTTTCTTTCTTTTTTCTTCTGTTTCATCATTTTCCTATTTAAAACCTGAAATCACAAAAAAGAATATCTAGTGTAATATCATCATTTATGCTTAAAATCAACCTAGATTACACTATAAAATGTGTCTAATTATTGAATTTTCAAATACTCCTAAACTCGACACTCTGTTGTCCCGAGCAAATGAATAACCTTAATCATATTCTCTTTTCATTCTTTATAAACTGATTTCAATCTAATTCATCTTAACTTTAAGTAATATAAATTTTAAAATAGAAGTGATTTTCAAATTAAAACATATTACCCACAAGTAAATGAAATTATGATAGAATAGTGATTTAGACAAATTGAAATATCCCTTAATAATAACTCAACCGACTAATGTAACACTCTTTAGAACTTAAAGTTCAATACCAAGGCCAGTACATAATATAGGTTTTCTCAATCTCCACTAACAAGCATCAAGCTTATGATGACTAGTACAGAATCTCAAAACACAAAAACCACTAAATTAATCTTAATTTTAGAAAATAATTTATATTAGCACCACAATCAAATCAATAGGAATTTTGACAAGATACCAACGAATATATCGTTTAAAACTCGTAAAATTAAGAAATACTTCACTCAACTCTAGCTTCAAGCACTCGAGTTAAATGTTTTCTTTGAATAGTTTAAGAACGTCCACCTTTTTCATCTCTCATTATTTACTTCATCTTAATTTTTTTTTCTTTTTATATCTTCTTTTCATTTGCATTCGACTTTTGAGTCCCTGCTTCATTTCCTATAGACATTCATACATTTTTTCCACTTTAGATTCTTTGCTCCATTTCCTTTGGAATCTATATGACTCTCTATATATTTGTTAACTTTTTTAGCACTTCTCATTGTCGACTAAAGTTGAATAAAACATTCTTTCCAACTTATAGAAATTCATCGATTTTTAACCCATTTCTTCTTTCAATTGTAGCATAATAACTTTTTACATATATACTATAAAAATACTTAATGAATAGCTTTTGTATCATAAGATTCTTAGAAATCTATTTTGTTCATGTTGCACTATTGTTTCGATCTTCTACCCATTCTCTTAACTATAACAAGGTATTATTGTATACATCAATAAGTAAAGTTAATAAAAAAATGTATAAAAATTGATTCCTTCTATCATAGAATTCACTTGGGTAATAAAACTATCACTTCCATTCAAGAATCCATTCTATGTTCATTATCATTCTAACTTAAAAATAAAGTAAAATGAAAAGTATACTTACTTTAAATCTGAAAGAAAGTTTAAAATTTTTTGTCAACTTACTTGAATATCGGATTAAAAGTAGTTCTGAATTTATCTTCCACTTTTCTTTGTCATCATTGCCATCAATGTCATACTTCACCTAAAATACCCTCAAACTCATTCCAAAACTTGTCCTCAAGGTTTTAAAATTAAGTTGGGTTTCCAACATAACAAATATACCATGTGAAGCCTGAAAAATTTGATATATGTAATTAAAATGTAAATATATATGCAAATATAGAAGTTAAGAGTTTCGAATAAATGGAATGCAAAAGGGAACATAAAGTGTCATCAACAAAATTTGCACCAAGGGTAATACATTGTATCATTCAGTCATTTATTTCATACAAGAGAAATTTTTTTACACACGACGATGTCCAAAAGTAAGTTCATTGTTAATTTCATCATCTTCATCCATTTCTATATAAGGTTAAGAAACATAACTATCAGCTGGGTTGTAGGTCCCAGTTGAAAATTTCATCTGTAAAGATGGTATATCGACACTTCTCATCGAGTCCTGCAAACGACTATTATGCCTTCTCTCAAACATAAAATGGTAGCGCTGTAGAGTCCTCTCATTTGCCTCTACCATTTCTTCATTGAGATGAATCTTCCTCTAGCTGCATATTAATGAGAAAATATAGTCCTGAAAAATCCTCTTCTCTTAGGCTGTGATGAAGATGGTGCCGAACTTGTAAGAATATTCGATTCGTTAACTCCAGCCATTAAATTTGTCGCTTTTTGTGCTTTTTCTCTTATCTTCCTTCTGTTTCCAATTGTGCTTCTTTTATAAGCTTCCCACACACTAATTGCATTGAATGATTCTCGTTCATCCTCCAAGTCATTGTATCCTACCACCTTTTTCATTCTTTAGACTCCCGCATCATTTATGGTCCTTTCGTGTAATAAATCGAATTCAATATCGAAACTGACCCCGACTTTCTTATATAATTCAATGATCGAAATTAGGAACGATAATCTTTTATTCTTCATAGTCTGCATAGCAAACTTCATAGAATCATGTATAATTTTCTCAACATCGATATAACCATTCTTCAACACTATACGGTACAATAAAGAAGCTATATGGTTCTTCACTTCAAAGTGTTCTTTGGTTGGATAAAAACATGCATCTATAATACAACTTCAACTCTTCGTAATCTTCATAAAATAGGTGGTTTCAATAAATCTCGAGTGGCCTTCGCTATTAAACGCAAATCCCTTCCCCAGAGGTATCTGTCATACATCTTGGATTATTAAAAAATGGTAGGATTCTTTATCTTCATAATTGACATTCGGGTAATCCTCCTCCGTTCTATGTCTATTTTATGGAAGATCAAAAAACCTATTCAACATTGCAGGTGAAATATCGATTCTCTTCCCTTTAACGACCACTTTGTCATATTCCCTATTAACATGTCTATTATCATAAAATTGTCGTACAATTTCCAAACATCCCATTTCTCCTCTTCTGTTATAGTCTCGCAGAAGGCGTTCCCATTCCTATATCTAATGATAGTCATGATTCTATTCTTATACTTGCTCACATTTTTGAATGTTGAACCCTCTCTCAAGAATGATGACTCTCTTTTTATCATAATATAAAAAACTCTCATCCTAATTAAGGAATCGTTCGGCCTGAAACCCTAATTAAGCTCCAGTACACCAGCCAGACTTAACTAGAGCCAGCAGCTTAATCTTCAACCCCTGATAAACACAATTGTATATCGCATATCAATAATAAAACAAATAATAAATACGCAACGAAATTTAAAAACTTTTTGCTATGTTAAATACGTTATACAAAACTAATTTAAACCAATAAACCTTGATAATACGAAACCTTCCCAACTATTATGATACTAAAAATTGTAATTCAATACAATATATAAACCAGAGAAGAATCATTACATCGGAGAGAAGATCTAGACTCCTCAACCTTCTCTGTCCAGTAGTTGTCGCGCTCGTCGATATTTCTTGATATGTAAATTGGGGTGAGCTCTCCAACTTGCTCAGTAAGTACGCATTCACAAAACTATCAACAATCCATATAGTAATGAAGAACATTAAGCAATAACAATATGCATCAATGTTAACTAATAAGAATATGGAAATCATATAAATCAATGCATAAAGGATGCATATTAAACTGTAAATAGCTATTACACTGTGATTTTCCCCATTTTTATAAAACTAGGGTCGATTACCTATCAGCTACAGTGACACAACAACCTGACCAGCACATTGCGCATATATGTTGTTTGACCACTTGTCACTATCTAAATGGTTCTCTTAGTGATAATGTAATTCATGCAACCTATCAAATTGAGCAGGAGTTTATATATAAGTCGGGAAGGTAACCTATCTCCTATAAACCTATTCTCAAAACCAAGAGTTACTCTCGTGAATTACACAAAACACCATTTTTCCTTTTTCATGAAAACATGTCACAGTGTACATAGCACCCATTCAGATCCATAGACTAAATGAACTAAATATAGTACATAGTCAGGTAAAGTTGATAATTAAATGAATCCATACTTACCTCGGTTAGGTTCCATTTCCAATTTCTTTACTTTTTGGGTCACACTACCTTGTCCCGATGTTCAAAACCTATCACAAGTCATTCGAGGTTCTTAAATGTTTGATATCTCATTTTTAGAACCCTTAATGATACTAAATGAATTCAGAACCAATTTACAAATTTTTGGGTCGATACGACATTTTTCATGATTTTTGAAGTAAAACCCTGGTATAAAGTCTCGACCGACTTCCAAATTCTTCACTTTTTATAAAAATATCAAATTTCTATTGATTTGGTTCACAAATATATTTTTTCCTAATTTTTTTATCAATTTTTTTGAATTTTCCCTAAATCCCTAACACTTTTTCCCATTTTTTTCTCTTATTTGAAAATAGGGGTTTGGCCCCAAAATCGAACTGGTATGGTTCAATTGAAACGAACTGACCTTCTTCCTCGATCCCCATGTCTATGTTTCCCAAAACCCATTTCTTGTTTTTTTAAAAAAATCTGTTTGGTTCGCTGGGGTTGGGTTCGGCCCCAACCCCAGAGCACCCTTGGGAGGAAGATTTGGACAACAAAACCATTCCCCATCCTCCATCATCATCTTCAACCTCTCGGTCAACAACATAAACAACAACAACAATAAAAGCTCACCTTCGATTAGAGATCTCTTGTCACTCCATCGATCTCGGTCTCTCCCTCTCTCATTTCGATCTTTTCTCTCGTTTTCGACTTCAAATTGATGAAGTAGGGGTTCTGTTGTGTTTGAGGATAAGTATTTGGCTTCCTCGAGATTCATGCGCCTCGAGGCAAATTTAATGCTTTTATTCTTTTTACTTATGTTTTAATCGTTCTCAAGATACGTTAATGCGTATCCCAAGGTCGAACTTGATGACCATAAACCGCCATCATAACCGCCTTATGTTTTGATTAAACATTTCTCGAATTCTGCGCTATGCGCATCTTGAGGCAAAATCCAATGATTTAATTAAATTAAATCAAAATATAGGTTATATATATTTACATATATCAAATATATACATAAATATATACTCCTATGTATTTTCTCATTTAAAGTTCACTGCGCACGCTAACGACCACCCTCGGGCATGCACACCATTATACACACTACGTGTGTTACCCTCGACTCCACATGTCACTAGACGCCTACTAATTTATTTATTATTTTAAATATATATATATATAAAACATATATAAATATATATATATATATACACATATTCATGTGTTTAAAATTTTGACCTACGTGCCAAAGAGTACATTCAGATGCGCACGCTACCCCACGACCCATATGCGTCACCCTTGACCCATGCATGGTATTAGACGTCCCATAATTTTCTAATTATTTTACTTCTAAACTACATTTTATATATATACCAACATATATATAAATATATATACCTATATATTTTACGGTTTTTTTGCTTGCCACGTACGATAATGAGTACACCCAAGCCTACACATTGCTTCCACGTTTCTCATTGTGATCCCCTACAATTTACATGTGTCACATTAGGCGTACAGTTAATTTATTTATTTCTCCACACCAAACAAACACAATACGGCACAACAATCGTACTCACACGCTAATCGAGAAAAGTCGAGCTAAACCATGAGTCTAATTCAGGTTATTAGATATCAGATTAATGTTAATCACTAGGTTAATGACACGAGTTGTTACATTCTCCCCAACTTAAGGAATTTCGTCCTCGAAATTGAAGTTTATCACTAACTGTAATGTCGAACATATAATGGAGTTATTTCCCATTTCAATTCCTCATAAACCCTAAAATTTTTGAATCACATCTCCTTTTCCTAGCTAAGAAGTTCAAAAGAATACATACATCTTTTGAATACTCTACCTATGATGCTTGTCGTCACATTCTTTCTATTTATCTGAGTTGTAACTGCATACTGATAGTCTACTAACATCATTTTATGTAGTTTTAAATTACTCTGGCTTCAATTAACTTGTACATTTTCTTCTCGTCCCACACCAATTGAAGAAGAAGTTAAACATATAAACTATAAAGGGAAACACCCCATCATTTATTGCCTGATATTAATAACATCAGAGAACTTACACAGTAAAATATTTCTTCTAATATCTCTCATATTCCAAGTCACATGCTCGGAAATTACATTATCCTAAACTAAAATTAGTTGTAGATATATTGTGTTAAGATTGAGAAAAGTCCATCCCACCTATTATACATCTCTTCCCCACTGGAAAGTAGGTTTTCGGTTCCTACCGAAATGATAATCTTGGTTCTCCATAAACACTCAACTCTTTCTATACACATATATCTCGCTCATTCTTCCACAAGAATCAAACCATTATAATGGCAAGATTAATATAACCCTCCAAGTTAATTACAACTACAACATTAATAACCTTCAGTTGCCATTACAACTTAGGTTAATCCATTATTAGTTTCTAAGCATGAAACTTCATTCATATAAGGCAAGAGTAATATAACCCTTCAGGTTAATTACAATCAGTTTCCACTGACTGATGTATCTCATATTTCTTTATAAAATTGACTCCGTCAATTTTCATTCCAGGTCACCAACAACCTATTCTTATCAAAAGGATTTCGGATTTTGCCTGAATGGATATTTTAAAGAAATTTATCATATTCTTATAACATTCTTGCCTCACTTTTTGATTCGAGTTCAAAAACCTTTTTTTTCATGCTCAAGGTTGTGATATGAGATTATCCATACGAAATATCGATAACTAGTAGCCAAGCTTTGACCTACTAGATAATCTCAATCAATTATCATTAGCTCAACTATAATCTGAGCTCTAAAGAACAAACTTGCAGTTACAAATCTAGAAAATTCAGCTGATGATGTGCCTATTTAGGACTTCCATTGTTCACCAATATACATCTCACTTAAGAGATATTACTGAGCACCTTTATCATAACTACAGCCTTTGTCCTTTTCTATTCAAGGCATTGTCAACACAACAACCTTGATGAGTGATGTTTCAAAGTGAATTCCTAACACTTAGAAAATTTCAAGGTATAAATCTTACCTTATATTTCTAACACTCTGTCAATTCTACCTTTCAAACTTATATAGTTTGAAACTCACTGCTTAGACCTTACACCAATCCACTAGATATTAAATCTCCCAAGTTGTTCTTTTAGTCATTAAAAGACTTTATACAAATCTTTCCTCTTATTTACAAGTAATGCCTTTCCATATTTAATACAACTACCAACATGATTATTTTGAGATTAATAATCTCTAATAGTTGTTCTCAAATGTTTTGAAATATATATAAATATAAGTATATATTGCAATTGCTTTATTGTCTCAACACACTTTCTTACCAAAATATGAAGTCATAGGATGAACCTTTAACTTCTTCTACAATTCAGGTACAATTAAGAAACCATTGTTGTCAAATTATACCTCAAGTTTCCTCTAAGGAACCCTTGTATCTATTTTTAACTTACACAAATCTCTTTCTTGAGTTAACTGAATAATTTACACAACAATATCTAAGATCCTTGGATCAATTGTGTGTACTATTCAATTATTTCGAGATTTCTTTTCTCTTTTGCCTTTGTGTTGAATATATGACAATCCTAAATTGTCTCAATCACAGTCAAATTTGTCGATTTGCAGTTAATATTCAACACTTTTACAACTAATTTATATTTGAAACTTAGCGCAAAATTTGGCATGAACCAATTTACCGTCACCATTTACAACTCTTTACGGGAATGCTCGTGTACCTCCTAAGTCTTCAAAGATTTCATCTTGTTATCGATAACATGATAACAACTCAAATTAGATAAAGTTAAGAAAATGATTTTTTACATTCTTCATTAACAAACATAGCATGAGTTCAAGTAAGTTATAATGTTTTTCACCATCCACTTAAGTGATTCAATATCAATCTGAGATCATCTTTATATATCCTTAACTCTAATCATATTACAATGACAACCATATCTCAATTAACTTTTAAGAATAACCAGTTTCATTTTATTTAGAAAATGAGTTGTCAATTATGGGCAATGAATATTCATTCCCATTATCATATATTATTCTTTGGAACTTCTCGAATTCTCAGTTTCATTCGCCACTCATTCTCCCCAACTTAGACTGTACTAGTCTAAAAGATCAGACTAGGATATCTTACTATATCATTGTTATGTTCAATATTAAATTGTTCTCAAACTCTTTCAGTTTTAAATTCTCATCCTAAAGTAAGTTATCGTCTTTGAGTTCTACCTAAGTGTCATTCAGTATTCCATTGTTGTATAAATTCCATTCTCCTAATACATGTCTCAAAGTCTATATCTAATAGCTACATCTTCAGTAACTATTATTATTCTAATAATATCAGCGAGCATAAAGACCATTGAAGATAGTTACTTAAAGAATGAATTTAATTTTTTTCTTTGTAAGTCTTCCATATGTCTTTCCTTTTTTTCACATTTCCTTGAGGTTAAGACTCTCATGAGCTCTTACCTTCAATTGTTTCTCATATCGTGAGAAATTGATGGGCTTCAACCATCTTATTACCATTTAGGAAAAGTAAAATACTTATATCTAACACATAGATATAATAAAACATAGAAAATAACATAACTCAGTCTTTTATCTTTTGGTTACCCCCAAAATCACGATAAAAACCGTTTATGACATCTTAAATTTCAACATAACTCAAGACGAGTCTCAGAGTTAGTAAACTTAGGTATCAAGGTATATCAAAGCCAGGAAACTTAACTTCGATACCGAACTGTATCCGAGTTATTTTTTATTTCGAAACTCATTCAAAAGTGATAGCCTAGGCTCTGACCAAGCTTTGATCCCAACTGTAACGAACCTCATCCTAATTAATGAATCATTCAGTCTGAAACCCTAATTAAGCCCTGGTACACTAGCCAGACTTAACTAGAGCCAGTAGCCTAATCTTCAACCCTTGATAAACACAATTGCATATCGCATATCGATAATAAAAAAATAATAAATGCATCGAAATTTAAAAACTTTTCGCAATATTAAATTCAATATACAAAACTAATTTAAACCAGAATAAGCCTCGGCAATACAAAACCTTCCCAACCCCCATGATAATACAAAACTGTAATTCAATACAATATATAAACCATAGAAGAATCATTATATCGAAGAGAAGATATAAACAACTCAACCTTCTCTGTCTAGTAGTTGTCGTGCTCGTCGATATTTCCTAAAATGTAAATTGGGGTGATCACTCCAACTTGCTAAGTAAGTACGGATTCACATAACTATCAACAATCCATATAGTAATCAAGAACATTATGCAATAGCAATATGCATCAATGTTAACTAACAAGAATATGAAAAACATATAAATCAATACATAAAGGATGTAGATTAAATTGTAAATAACTATTACACTGTGATTTTCCCCATTTTTATAAAACTATGGTCATTACCCATTAGCTATAGTGACGCCATAACATGACCAACACATTGCGTGTATATGTTGTCTGACCACTTGTCACTGTCCAAATGGTTGTATCTAAACCCTCTTAGTGATTATGTAATTCACGCAACCTATCGAATTGAGCAGGAGTTTATATATAGGTCATGAAGGTAACCTATCTTCTATAAACCTATTCTCAAAACCAGGAGTTACTCTCGTGAATTATACAAAATACTACTTTTCCTTTTTTATGAAAACATATCACAATGTACATAGCTCCCATTCAAATCCATAGACTAAATGAACTAAATATACTACATAGCCTGACAAAGTTGATAATTAAACGAATCCATACTTACCTCGGTTAGGTTCCATTTCCAATTTCTTTACTTTTTGGGTCACACAACCTTGTCCCGATGTTCGATACCTATCACAAGTCATTTGAGGTTATTAAATATTCAATACCTCATTTTTAGAACCCTTAAATTGATCCTAAATGAATTCAGATCCAATTTACTAATTTGTGGGGTCGATATGACATTTTTCACATTTTTCGAAGTAAAACCATGGTATAAAGTCTCGACCAACTTTTAAGTTCTTCACTTTTTATAGAAATATCAAATTTTTATTGATTCGGTTTACAAATATATTTTTTATGATTTTTTTTATCAATTTTCTTGAATTTTCCCTAAATTCCCGGCACCTTTTCCCATTTTTTCTTTTATTTAAAAATAGGGGTTTGACCTTTAAACCGGATCGGTTCAGCCCGGTTCGGGGGGACCAAATCCCTCTTCATCCTCGATCCCCCTATCTCTATTTCTCAAAACCAGTTTCTTTTTTTTAAAAAAAAAAAAAAAATTGTGTTCTCTAGGGTAGGGTTCGGCCCCAACCCCAAAGCACCCTTGGAAGGGAGATGACCTCTACTCATCTCCTTCCTTGGACAACCAAACCATTCCCCATCCTCCATCATCATCTTCAACCTCTCAGTCAATAACACAAACAACAACAACGAACTCAACGAAAGCAATGACAACCACAACAACAACGATAAAAGCTCACCTTCAATTTGAGATCTCTTCTCTCTCCATCGATCTCGATCTCTCCCTCTCTCGTTTCAATCTTCTCTCTCGCTTTCAACTTCAAATTGATGAAGTAGGGATTCTGTTGGGTTTGAGGATAAGTATTTGGTTTCATCGATATTCTTGTCGAATCTCGTGCTACGCACATCTAGGGTCAAATCCAATTATTTAATTAAATTAAACCAAACTATAGGTTATATATATTTACATATAAAAACTATATATAAATATATACGCCTATGTATTTTCTCGTTTAAAGTTCACTACGCACGCCAAGGACCGCCCTCGGGCATGTACATAATTATACACACTATGTGTGTCACCCTCGACCCCACGTGTCACTCGACGCCCACCAATTTATTTATTATTTTAAATATATATTTTTATATATACAACATATATAAATATATATGTATATATACACATATATTCATGTGGTTGAAATTTCATCGTTGACGCCAACGAGTACACCAGGGCTTGCACTCTACCCATGAACCAAGTGCGTCACCCTTAACCCATACACAATATTAGGCGTCCCATAATTTTTCAATTATTTTGTTTCCAAACTATGTTTTATTTATATACCAACATATAAATAAATATATAGATACCTATATATTTTACGGCTTTTTTGCTTGCCACGTACGCCAATGAGTACACCCAAGCATACACATTGCTTCCCTATTTTTTAGTGTAATCCCTTTTGATTTACAAGTGTTACACTATGCGTAACATCAATTTTATTTAATTGACTACACCAAACAAACATAATACATCACAACAATCGTACGCACACGCTAATCAAGACAAGCCGAGCTTAACCACAAGTCTAATTAGCGTTAGTTAGATATCTGATTAACGTCAAAGATATAGGGGAATTATTTCCCATTTCAATTCCTTCCTTAACCCAAAAATTTTCAAATCTACATCGCCCTTTCAAAAGAATACATACATCTTTGGAATACTCTACCTATGATGCTTGTCATCACATTCTTTCTATTTAACTGAGTTGTAACTGCATATTGATAGTCTGCTAACATCATTCTATGTAGTTCTAAATTACTCAGGCTTCAATTAACTTGTACCTTTTCTTCTCGTCCCACACCAATTGACAACGAAGTTAAGCATACAAACTATAGAGAAACACCCCAGCATTTATTGCCCGATACTAATAACATCAGAGAACTCACACAATAAAATATTTCTTGCAATATCTCTCATATTCCAAGTCAGAAGCTCAAAAATTACATTTTCTGAACTAAAATTAGCTATAGATATATTGTGTTAAGATTGAGAAAGGTCCCTCCCAGCTATTATACATCTCTTCCCAACTGGAAAGTAGATTTTCGGATCCTCACCGAAATGATTATCCTGGTTCTCAATAAACATTCAACTCTTTCTATACACATATATCTTGCTCACTCTTCCACAAGAATTAAACCATAATACTGGCAAAAAATTTGCAGAATCGATCAGTTTTACAACTACAACATTAATAACCTTCAGTTGCCATTACAACTTAGGTTAATCCATTATTAGTTTCTAAGCATGAAGCTTCATTCATATAAGGCAAGAGTAATATAACCCTTCAGGCTAATTACAATCAGTTTCCACTGACTGATGTATCTCATATTTCTTTATAAATTGACACTGTCAATTTTCATTCCAGGTCACCAATAACTTATTCGAGTTCAAAAAAACTTATTTTCATGCTCAAGGTTGTGATCTGAGATTATCCATACGAAATATTAATAACAAGTAGTCAAGCTTTGACCTACTAGATAATCTCAAATATTTATCATTAGCTCAGCTATAACATGAGCTCTAAAAAATAGACTTGTAGTTACCAATCTAGACAACTCAGTTGATGATGTGCTTACGCAGGACTTCTATTGTTCACCAATATACATCTCACTTAAAAGATATTATTAAGCAGCGTTATCATAATTACAGCCTTTGTCCTTTTCTATTCACGGCATTGTCAACACAACAACCTTGGCGAGTGATGTTTCAAAGTGAATTCCTAACACTTAGAAGATTTCAAGGTATAAATCTTACCTTCTATTTCTATCACTCAGTCAATTCTACTTTTCAACTTACATAATTTGAAACTCACTACTTGGACCTTACACCAATCCACTGGATATTACATTTCCCAAGTTGTCATTTTAGTCATTAAAAGACCTTCTACAAGTCTTTCCTCTTATTTATAAGTGATGCCTTTCCATATTTGATACAACTACCAACATGATTATTTTGAGATTAACAATCTCTAATAGTTGTTCTTAAATGTTTTGAAATATATATAAATAGAAGTATATACTGCAATTTTTCTTTATTGTGTCAATACACATTCTTACCTGAATATGAAGTCATAGGATGGACCTTTAACTTCTTCTATAATTTAGGTACAATCAAGCAACCAATGTAGTCAAATTATACCTCAAGTTTCCTTTAGGGCATCCTTGTATCTATTTTTAACTTACACAAATCTCATACTTGAGTTAACTCAATAAATTACAAAACGATATCTAGGATCCTTGGATCAATCGTGTGTATTATTCAATTATCTCAAGATTTCTTTTCTTTTTTACCTTTGTGTTGAATATACGACAATCCTAAATTGTCTCAATCACAATCAAATCTGTCGATTTGCAGTTAATATTCAACACTTATACAACTAATTTATATTTGAAACTTAATGTTTGCATGTGCAAAATCTAGCATGAACCAATTTAGTGTCACCATTTACAACTCTTTACAGTAATCGTCATGCACCTCTTAAGTCTTCAAAGATTTCATCTTGTTATCGATAACACGATAACAACTCCAATTAATAAAGTTCAAAATAAAATTTACATTCTTCATTAACGAGCATAGCATGTGTTCTAGTTAGTTATAATGGCTTTCACCATCTATTTAAGTGATTCAGTAATCATCCGAGATAATCTTTATATATCCTTAACTCTAATCATATTACAATAATAACAAGATCTCAATTAACTTTTAAGAATAACTGGTTTCATTTTATTTCAAAACTGAGTTGTCAATCATGGGCAATGAATATTCATTCCCATTATCATATATTATTCTTTGGAACTCCTAGAATTCTCAGTTTCATTGACCACTCATTCTCCCCAACTTAGATTGTACCAGTCTAAGAGATCAGACTAGGATATCTTACTATTTCATTGTTATGTTCGATATTGAACTATTCTCAAACTATTTCATTTTTAAATTCTCATCCCAAAGTGAGTTATCATATTTGAGTTCCATCTAAGTGTCATTCAATATTCCCTTGCTTTATAAATTCCATTCTCCTAATACACGTCTCTAGGTCTATATCCAATAGTTACTTCTTCACTAACTATTATTATTCTAATAATATCAGCGAGAATAAAGACCACTGAAGATAGTTACATGTAGAATGAATTTAATTGTTTTTCTCTGTAAGTCTTCCTTATGTCTTTTCTTTTTCACATTTCCTTTTGGTTAAGACTCTCTTGAGCTCTAACCTTCAATTATTTCTCATATTATGAGATATTGATGGGCTTCAACCATCTTATTACCATTTTGTAAAGACAAAATACTTATATCTATCACGTAGATATAATAAAACATAGCAAATAACATAATTCAGTCTTTTATCTTTTGGTTACCCCTCAAAATTACGATAAAAATTGTTTATTACATCTTAAATTTCTACGTAACTCGAGACAGATCTCAGAGTTAGTAAACTTTGGTATCAAGGTATATTAGAGCTAGGAAACTTAAGTTTGATACTGAATTGTATATGAGTTATTTTTATTTCGAAACTCATTCAAAAGTAATAGCCTAGGCTCTGACCAAGCTCTGATTAGGCTTTGACCAAGCTCTGATACCAACTGTAACGACCTTCATTTTAATTAATGAATCGTTTGGCCTTAAACCCTAATTAAGCCCTGGTACACCAGTCATACTTAACTAGAGCTAACAACCTAATCTTTAACCCTTGATAAACACTATTGTATATCACATATCGATAATAAAACAAATAATAAACGCATTAAAATTTAAAAACTTTTAACGATATTCAATACGATATACAAAACTAATTTAAACCATAATAAACCTCAGTAATGCAAAACATTCCCAACCTTTGTGATAATATAAAATTGAAGTTCAATACAATATATAAACCAGAGAAGAATCATTACATCGAAAAGACAATCTAGACACCTTAACCTTCTCTGTCCGGTAGTTGTTGCGCTCGTCGATATTTCTGAAATGTAAATTGGGGTGAGCGCTCCAACTTGCTTAGTAAGTATAGATTAACAAACTATCAACAATCCATATAGTTATCAAGAACATTAAGCAAAAATAATATGCATCAATGTTAACTAACAAGAATATGGAAAATATATAAATCAATACATCAAGGATGCAGATCAAACTGTACATAGCTATTACACTGTAATTTTCCTCATTTTTATAAAACTAGGGTCGATTACCCATCAGCTATAGAGACACCACAACCTCACCAAGTAAATTGTACATATATGATGTCTGACCACTTATCACTATCCAAATGGTTCTATTCGAAACCCTCTTAATGATAATGTGATTCACGCAACCTATCAAATTGAGCAAGAAATTATATATAGGGTGGGAAGGAAACCCATCTCCTATAAACCTATTCTCAAACCCAAGAGTTACTCTTGTGAATTACACAAAACACGGTTTTTCCTTTTTCATGAAACCATATCACAGTGTACATAGCTCTCATTCAAATCCAAGACTAAATGAACTAAATATACTACATAGCCAGAGCAAAGTTGTTAATTAAATGAATCCATACTTACCTCAGTTAGGTTCCATTTCCATTTTTTTTTACTTTTTAGGTCACACGACCTTGTCCCGATGTTTGAAACCTATCGAAACTCATTTGAGGTTATTAAAAGTCCAATACCTCATTTTTAGAACCCTTAAATTGATCCCAAATGAATTCTGAACCAATTTACTAATTTTTGGGTGATACGACATTTTTTACATTTTTCGAAGTAAAGCCCCGGTATAATGTCTCGACCGACTTCCAAATTCTTCAATTTTTATAGAAATATCAAATTTCTATTGATTTGGTTCACAAATATATTTTTCCCTGATTTTTTTTATCAATTTTATGGAATTTTCCCTAAACTCCAAACCCTTTTCCCATTTTTTTCTTTTATTTAAAAATAGGGGTTTCACCCCTTAACCGGATCGGTTCAGCCCGGTTCGGGGGAACCATACCCCTTTTTTCCTCAATCCCCTTGTCTCTGTTTCTCAAAGCCAATTTCTCTTTTTAAAAAAAAAAACAATTTGTTTAGTTCGCTGGGGTCTGGTTCATGTAACGACATGTTACCTTAAGCTAGTGATTAGTACTAATCCAAATCATAATTAACCCGAGTTAGGCTCATGGTTAACTTCGATGTACCTCGATTAGCGTGTACGTGCGTTTGCATGATGTATGGTGTTTGTTTGAATTGTTAAATCAATTTATATATAAGTTGTTGTATAATAAGGAAATTATACACAAGCCTATAAAATGGAAAATACACAATAAACTATGGTTTACCAGAAACCAAGTGTAACGAGGGGGTCGTGGCACGAATGTGCACGCTCAAGGACACTTGTAGGCACGTCCGGTGAGTTTATTGGTGAATAATACATGATATATATATATGTTTTTAAATAAATAAATATATATTGGAAAATAAAGAATATTGAAATTATATGGATTGTTTCATTGTCTCGAACAGAGTGTAAGTGCTTGATGTATCAAATTTTATGTCACTTTAACGCATCAACCACGTGATCGGTCTCGAGATAGCACGATGCATATCTCAAGAAAAATCTAGATATAAAAATAAAAACTCATCCTTATCAATTCATTCGATCGATCATTCGAGAAGCCGAGGGTTCGGTTTTGATTCGGATCGAAAGGGGATGATCTGAGGAGCTAAATCAACGCGAATTTAGGAGTTTAAACGAATCAAAAGCTAGTGATCATCACTTTGGTAAGTTTTATTTTTGGTTTTGTTGAAGTTTAAATTTATGGTGATGATCAATTCTCTGTGAATTGGGTTGTTTGGTGATTGGAAAAGTTTTATAACCTCATTAGAGGTCCTCCCTGGTGATTTGGGAGTGTTTTGGATATTGTTGGAGCGATTTGTAAGGATTTAGTGAAGAACAATGGTTGCTTCCCTGTGCTATTGTTCATTAGCACAGGGTGGAGAACGCTCCACCTCACAGGGGAGCAATCTCCTTTCATCAACTATGATGAACACGGATGGTAGAGCGCACCCCACCCATTGAAGGAGCGCCCTCCCACTCCTAAAACAACAAGGTTGTTGTATTTTATGAAAGACTTCCTAAGGTCTTAGGGATTGATTTAGGGTTCTAAATAGAGTATATTGACCCATATTGACTACAAATGGTGTGTAATAGGTTGAGGAACACCGAGAAAGTGTGAGATTATCGAAAAGTTAGGGAGTTTGGAAATGAAGACTTAACCCGAGGTAAGTACGGATTCACTTATTTATCAATATTTCCTAGCTATTTAGTTTATATAGCTCATGTAGTTATTGGAACTAGAATGGGGGACTATATACACTGTGATGGTTTTCAATAAATAAAAAATGGTGTTTACTGTGATTCACGGTAGTAAGTTTCTAGAACTAAGACCAAGTTATGTAGGAGATGGGTTACCTTCTCAGCCTATATGTAACTTCCTACTCAGTTTATAGGTTACATGGGTTACATTTACACTAGATGGTTTGGGATAGAACCATTGGGCATTAATGAATGGGCTAGAGAGCACATATGCGCAATGTGTTGGTCTAGCAATAACATTAATGACATCAGTTGGTAATCGGCCGTAGTTTTACAAATAAAATGGGGATCACAATGTACTAGTCCAAAAAAATTGCTTTGCATTTGTTATATATTGATTTATATGTTTTCCATATTCTTGTTAGATATCATTGGTGCATGTTCTTATTGCATTATATTCTTGACTATTATATGGAATGTTAATGGTTATGTGAATCCCTACTTACTGAGCAAGTTAAAGTGCTCACCCCAATTAACATTATAAGATAACCGACGAGCGCTACGAGTACGGGATGGAGAAGATTTAGAAGTCTCAATCTTCTCTTCGATGTGACGACTCTCTATTGTTTTATATATTTGTATTGAATTACAATTTTGTAATATCACAAGGGATGGGTGATTTATATATCCTTGGGTTATTTCAGTTTGTTTTAATATTGTATATCGTGGTTTGGATTATCGAAAAAGTTTTAAATTTATGTTGTGTTTATTAATTGTTTGATTTTGATATTCGATATACAATAGTTCTTATCAGGAAAATGTGGTAAGGCTGTTGGCTCTAGTTAAGTCTGGTAAAGGTAATATGGGCTTAATTAGGGTTTCAAGCCGGGTATCGCCCTAATCAGGTTAGGGGATGCTACACCTTGGTATCAGAGCTTAGGTTTTAAAGCTTTATTATATATAATAGCTCCAATACAACTTGGTATCAGAGCACCAGGTTAAAGAAAAGTTGAAGCCTAAGTTCTAAGCCAGGTCTAAAGGTTTGGTATTATAGACAATTTTTATTAAGCTTTGTTACATTGAAACAACTCTGATACAGTTTGGTGTCAGAGTTTAAGGTTTATCACTTTTAGGGATAAAGTGGTAACTGTGATACAGTTTGGTAGCATGGACAAGGCTCTGACCTTAAATTCACTTTTGAATGGTGTTCGAAGTAAATGATAGCCTATTTTAAAGTTTAAGGTGTATAAGAATAATTAATAACAAAACCTAAGTTTATAGACTCTGAGAGTTGTCTTGAGCTATGAATAAGCTTAGGGTTTGATAAATGGTTTTTATCATGATTTTGGGGGATAACCAAAAGATAAAAGACTGAGATATGTTATTTGTCATGTATACTATATCTACGTGGTAAATATGAGAGTTATGTTTTTCTTGAACAATAATAAGATGGTTAAAGTCCATCTATTTCTCATGTATGAGAAAGTGTTGGAGGTAAGAGCTCCGAAGAATCTTAGCCTCGGGGAGACAAAAAGGAAATACAAGAAAAGTTACAAAGGTGAAATAAAACTCTTCTCCAAGTAACATCTTCAATGGTCTTTGTTCTTACTAATATTATTAGACAAATAATAGTCTGTGAAGAAGTATCTATTAGATCAAGACCTTGAGATGTGTATTAGGAGGATGAAAAATTTTGAAATAATGGAATACCGAATAACCTTAGGGGGAAACTTAAAGGTGGTGGACCACTTTAAAAAAATTTAATACTAGTATTGAGAGTAGTAGAGAAGTAATGGAAGTTATTCAATGAGTAAATTAGTGGTTAATGATAAAAGCCTAAAGGAGGTTAGGAAACCACTAATGCAGTTATACTTCATAAGTTGTTATGAAGTAGATGTTCCAGTTATGGTGTGAATCTATATTGGAATAACAAGTGGTTTGTCGAGAATAAAAGATAGTTTAATCTAGAATATAGCAGTGAGTTGATAAGTAATCCTAGTCTGATCTATTAGACTGGTATAGTCTAAATTGGGGAGAATGAGTGGTCAATGAATTTAAGGATTTGAGGAATCCAAGGAATAACGTATAGTAGTGGGAATGAGTATTTATTACCCAAAATTGACGACTCATTATGAAAATAAGTGAAATAAGTGGTTCTGAAGAGTTAGTTGAGATTTGATTATCACAGTGATATGATCAGAGCTAAGGATATATTTATAAATGATTTTAGGCGATTGCTAGATCATTTTAAGTGGATGGTGGAAAACACTAAAACTTACTAGAACTCATGCTATGTTCATAAATTAAGGGTGTCAAGTATGGAAAACCCCATTGTAATCAAGTTGTTATTATGTTATCAATAATAACATGGAATCTTTGAAGACTTAGAGAATGCACAAGCAATTACCATACAAAATTGTAAATTGGTAATGATAAATTGGTTCAGAATAGATTTTGCAAGTGCCAGTGCTGTTTCAAAGGTTAATTAGTGGTATGAGTGTTGAATATTAACAGTAAATCAGGGGATTTAACTATGATTGTGACAATATGAGGTTGTCTTATATTCAACACAAAGGTAAAAAGAGGAAAGTAAGCTTGAAATGATTGAGTATTACAAATGATTGATCCATGGATCTGTGATATCGTTGTGTAATTTATTCAATTACCTCCAGTATGAGAATTGTTATAAGTTGAGATTAAATGCAAGGATGCTTTGGGGGAAAGTTGAAGTATAGTTTGACTACATTGTTTACTTGATGATACCTAAATTGTGGAAGAATTTAGAGGTTCATCCAAAGACTTCTGATTTAGGTAAGAATATGTGATGACACAAGAAAGCAAATTGTAGCTATTACTTCTACGTATATAGTTCCAAAATTGAGATAGGAACTATTGGAGATTGCTAATCTGGAGATAGCTAATTTGGTAGTTGTACCAAATACAACAAGGCATCACTTGTAAATTAAGAAGAAAGGTTGAGAGTCTTTTAATCATTCTTTGAGGCTAATGAAAATCTTAGAGGAATCATTAAAAGACAACCTGAAAATATAACACCCATGGATTGGTGTAAGGTCCAAGTAATGAATCTCAAACTGTGGAAGTTTGAAAAGTGGAAGTTTGAAGGTAAGATAGTTACCTTGAAATTTCCTAAGTGTTAGGAATTCACTCTGAAACATCACTCATCAAGGTGATTGTGTTGAAAATGTCTTGAATAGGAAAAGGATAATGGCTATAGTTATGATAAAAACTGCTCAGTAATATCTCTTAAGTGAGATGTTTATTAGTGACCAATGGAATTCATGCGCGGGCACATCATCAGCTGAGTTGTCTTAATTGATAACTATAAGTATGTTCTTTAAAGCTCAAATTAGAGTTGAGCTAATAACGATTGAATGAGTGATGTATTATTGAAGGAGTTGATTAAGATTATCTCGTAGGTTAAGGCCAACTACTAGTTATTAATATTTGGAAAGGATAATCTTAGATCAAAACATTCAGCATGTAAGGAAAATTATTAGAACTTGAAATAAAAAGCGAGGCAAGTAGAATTTGAATGATAATAACCGGGAGGTTATATTATTTTTGCCTTATATGAATGACATTTCATGCTCGGAAATTAATGATGGATTAACCTACGTTGTGGTGACAACTGAAGGATATTGATGTTATAATTGTAAAACTGATGGAGTTTGGAAATTTCTTGTCACTATTGTGGTTTAAATTCTCTTGGAAAAGTAAGCGAGTTGTATGTGTGTGGAAGAGTTGAGAGTTATGGAGAACCAGGATTATTATTTCGGTAAAGAACCGGAAGTTTGCTTCTAGGGGAAGAGATGTATAATAGCTAGGAGAGATTTTTCTCAATCTTAACACAATATATCTAAGGCTAATATTAGTTACAGAGAATATAAATTTTCTAAGCTTGTGAGTGGGAAAATGTTAGTTACTGGAAGAAATATTTATTATGTGAGTTCTCTGGTGTTTATATTAGCAGGCTATATATGAAGTTGAAGTATTTACCTTAAAAATATGTATGTTTTACTTCGTCATTAATTGGTAGGACGAAAAGTAATGATGCAAGTTAGTTAAAGCCTGAGTAATTTAGAACTATATAGAAAGGTGTTATCAGACTGTCGGTATACAATTGCAACTCAGGTATATGGAGAAAATTTAGCTATTGTTAGAGTTTCTCAGTTTAGACTTCATGAAGTGACAGTGATGATGATTTGTGTAAATTAACCTGACATGTCATCAACTGAGAGAGCTAGTTTTAGAGCTACTAATATGATCTTTTGAGTTTAGATTCAAACTGAATTGGAAATGATTCAGTGATGATTAGTAATCAAAAAGCTAATCAAGAGTACATAGAGCGTTAGTGGTTAATGGCTAGTGTTGATTATCCTAATTGGTCAGTTTCTGATAATGATGCATTACGGTTCAGGGATAGATTGTGAATTCCAGTTCAGGATCAGGCGAGGTAGGAAGTTATGTGGAAGTTTCATTAATCTCTTTATTGTATTCATCAAGATAGCAATAAAAATATCATGAAATGAGGCGCCTTTATTTATTGTTAACCAGAGATGAAGACTGATATTGTTAAATTAGTAAAGAGATATGAAACATGTCAGCAAGTTAGGGCTGAGCACAGGAAACCTCGAAGGTTATGGCATTCGCTGCCTACTCTTGAGTGAAAATGGGAACATAGATCGGTGGATTTTGTTTCCAGTTTATCTCTGAGTTAGTGTAAGCATAATACGGTATGAATTGAAGTTAACAGATTGACGGAGTCTCCGCATCTCTTGCCAATTTCTATGTGAAATCCTCTTGACCGATTATGTAAAGTATACATACACGAGGTGTTAGATTTAAGGGTGCTCCAATGTTGACTATTTCGGATAGAGATCCAAGATTCACGTCCAGAGGATGGAGTGAATTGTTGCGACAACTAGGGAACTAATCTTAACCTCAGTATAGTATACTACCGGCAAATCGATAATTAGTCAGAGTAATTGATTTTTGGTGGTAGAGGATATATTTCGAGCTTGTGTCTTGAATTTTGATGGTAACTGGAAGAGATACATTTCTTTGAGTGAGTTCTTGTATAGTAACAGCTGTCAAGCTAACATTGGAATGCTCATTTGAAGCTTTGTATGGTTAACCATGTCATTCACCAGAGTGTCTGACAAGGCTTGAGATGTAAGTTTGTTGGAGCCGCAATTGATTCAGAACTACACAAAGGAAATATAGCAGATTCGCTAGTGTTTGACTATGACACAGCTAAAATAGAAGAGATACGTCGATTAATATCATAGGTTGTTGGAGTTTTCAATGGACAAATATGTTTTTTCAAAAATCTCACTAATAAAAGGAGTTGTATGGGTTTGGATTGTGAGTTAAGCTAACTTCAAGGTATATTGAGTCGTTCAAAGTACAAGAAAGGATTGGTCCTATTGCTTATAGGTTAGAATTGCCTCCTCAGCTCGCTGGAGTTCATAATGTCTTCCATGTGCTAATGTTGTGGAAAAGGAAGACTTAATTCACTCGAATGAATGTAATTTTTGAAAAGACTTATCTTACGATGAGCGATCAAGTGGGTTACTTGATTGTAAGATTAAAAAACTGAAAACCAAAGATGAAATGGTGATTTCATGAAGATGAGAAACTAACATGGGAGTAAGAATCTTATGGGAAGAAAACAGTTTCCATATCTCTTTAAAACTACAGGTAATTTCAGATTTAATTTAATTTCGAGGACGAAATTGCTTTAAATTGGAGAGATTGTAAAGGCATGTTACCTTAAGTTGGTGACTAGTACTAATCCAAATCATAATTAACCCGAGTTAGGCTCGTGGTTAAGTTCGGCATACCTCGTTTAACATGTGCGTGCGTTTGCATGATGTATGGTGTTTGTTTGAGTTGTTAAATCAATTTATATATAGGTTGTTCTATAATAAGAAAATTATACACAAGCCTATAAAACGAAAAATACACAATAAACTATGGTTTACCGGGACAACAAGTGTAACGAGGGGGTCGTGGCACAAACGTGCACACTCAAGGACACTTGTAGGTACGTCCGATAAGTTTATTTGTGAATAATACACAATATATATGTTTTTAAATATATAAATATATATATATTGGAAAATAAAGAATATTGAAATTATATGGATTTTTTATCGTCTTGAACAGAGCACAAGTGTTTGATGTGTCAAATTTTGTGTCAATTTAATGAGTGTCACTTTAACGCAGCAACCACGTGATCGATCTCGAGATAGCGCGATGCGTATCTCGAAGAAAACTATATATAAAGACAAAACCCATCCTTATCAATTCATTTGATCGATCATTCAAGAAGTTGATGGGTTTGATTTAGATTCGGATCGAAAGGGGATGATTTGAGGAGCTAAATCAACACGAATTAAGGAGCTTAAACGAATCAAAAGCTAGTGATCATCACTTTGGTAAGTTTTGTTTTTGAGTTTGTTAAAGTTTGAATTCATGGCGATGATCAATTGTCTGTGAATAGGGTTATTTGGTGATTGGAAAAGATTTATAACCTCATTAAATGTCCTCCCTGGTGATTTGGGAGTGTTTTGGATGTTGTTGGAGCGATTTGTGAGGATTTAGTGAAGAATAGTGGCTGCTGCCTTGTGCTTTGGTTCGACAGCACAGGGTGGAGTGCGCTCCCTTCATCAACTATGATGAACATAGTTGGTGGAGCGCCCCCACCCATTGAGAGAACGCGCTCCCACCCCTGAAACAGCAAGGCTGCTGTATTTTATGAAGACTTTCCTAAGGTATTAGGGATTGACTTGGGGGTTCTAAATAGAGTATATTGGACCCATATTGACTACAAATGGACTATAATAGGTTGAGAAACACTGAGAAAGTGTGAGATGACCTGAAAGTTAGGGAGTTTGGAAACGGAGACTTAACCCGAGGTAAGTACGGATTCGCTTATTTATCAATATTACCAGGCTATTTAGTATATATGGCTCATGTAGTTGTTGAAACTGGAATGGGGGACTATGTATACTTTAATGGTTTTCAATAAACGAAAAATAATGTTTACTATGATTCACGATAGTAAGTTCCTAGAACTAAGACAAGGTTATATAAGAGATGGGTTACCTTCCCAGCCTATATGTAACTTCCTACTCAGTTTATAAGTTGCGTAGGTTACATTTACACTAGAGGGTTTGGGATTGAACCATTGGGCATTAATGGATGGGCTAGAGAGCACATATGCACAATATGTTGGTCTAGCAATCACATTAATGGCATTGGTGGGTAAATAAAATGGGGATTACAATGTAATAGTCCAAGACATTTGCTTTGTATCTGTTATCTATTGCTTTATATGTTTTCCATTTTCTTGTTAGTTATCATTGGTGCATGTTGTTATTGCATGATATTCTTGATTACTATATGGAATGTTGATGTTTAATGTGAATCCCTACTTACTCGAGCAAGTTGGAGTGCTCACCCCAATTAACATTACAGGATAACTGACGAGCGTTACGACTACTGGATGGAGAAGATATAGGAGTCTCAGACTCCTCTTCAATGTGATGACTCTATCTTGTCTTATATATTTGTATTGAATTACAGTTTTGTAATATCACAAGGGATTGATGGTTTATATAACCGAGGTTTATTTTGATTTGTTTTAATACTATATATCGTGGTTTAAATTATTTGAAAAGTTTTAAATTTCCGCTTCATTCATTTATTATTTTATTTCGATATTCAATATACACTAGTGCTTATTAGGTGAAGGTGGTAAGGTTGTTGGTTCAAGTTAAGTCTGGTAAGGGTAATTTAGGCTTAATTAAGGTTTCAGGTCGGGTATCGCCCTAATCAGGTTAGGGGATGCTACAGTTCGGCCCAAACCCAGAGCACCATTGGCACACTGTCATCTCCATCCTTGGACAACTAAACCATTCCCCATCTTCCATCATCATCTTCAGCCTCTCGGTCAACAACACAAAAAACAACAACGAACTCAACAACAATAACTACAACCACAACAACAACGATAAAAGCTCACATTCAATTCGAGATATCTTGTCTCTCCATCGATCTCGGTGTCTCCCTCTCTCATTTCAATCTTCTCTCTCGCTTTCAACTTCAAATTAATGAAGCATGGGTTCTATTGGGTTTGAGGATAAGTATTTAGTTTCCTCGATATTCATGCGATACGAATCTCGAGGAAATCTTATGGCTCTATTCCTTTTACTTATGTTTTAAATGTTCTCAAGATACGTTAATGTATATCCCGAGGTCAAACTTGATGGCCATTAACCAACCCACCATCATAGTCGCCTTATGTTTTGATTGAATATTTCTCGAGTTTCGTACTAAGCGCGTCTCGAGGCAAATCCAATGATTAAATTAAATTAAACCAAATTATAGGTTATATATATTTACATATATCAACTATATATATAAATATATACGTCTATGTATTTTTTCATTTAAAATTCATTGCGCACGCCGACGACCACCCTCAGGCGTGCACATTATTATACACACTACGTATGTCACCCTCGACCCTAAGTGTCACTAGACCCTCACCAATTTATTTATTATTTTAAATATATATTTATATATACAACATATACATATATATGTATATATACATATATATTCATGTGTTTAAAATTTCGTCGTGCGCGCCAACGAATACTCTCAGGCGTGCACGTTACCCCACGACCCATGTGCGTCACCCTTGACCCCACACACAATAGTAGGCGTCCCATAATTTTCCAATTATCTTATTTCCAAACTATGTTATGTATATATACCTATATATTTTATGGTTTTCTGCTTGCCACGTACGCCAATGAGTACGCCTTAGCGTATACATTGCTTTCACGTTTCTCTTTGTGATCCCCCATGATTTACATGTGTCACATTCGGTGTACGGTCAATTTTATTTATTTTTCCACACCAAATAAATACAATACAACACAGGAATCGTACTGAAACGCTAATCGAAACAAGCTGAATGTTAATCATCAGGTTAATGATACGAGTCGTTACCTTCTCCCTAACTTAAGGAATTTCATCCTCAAAATTAAAGTTTATCACTAACTACAACGTCGAATATATAGGGGAGTTATTTCCCATTTCAATTTCTTCCTTAACCCTAAAATATTCGAATCTACATCGCCCTTTCATAGCTAAGAAGTTCAAAAGAATACATACATCTTTTGAATACTCTACCTATGATGCTTGTCATCACATTCTTTCTATTTAACTGAGTTGTAACTGCATACTAATAGTTTGCTAACATCATTCTATGTAGTTCTAAATTACTCAGGCTTCAATTAACTTGTACCTTTTCTTCTCGTCCCACACCAATTGACAACGAAGTTAAGCATACAAACTATAGAGAAACACCAGCATTTATTGCCTGATACTAATAACATCAGAGAACTCACACGGTAAAATATTTCTTCCAGTATCTCTCATAATCCAAGTCACGAGCTCGGAAATTACATTCTCTGTAACTAAAATTAGCTGTAGATATATTTTGTAATATTGAAAAAGGTCCCTCCCAGCTATTATACTTTTCTTCCCTAATGAAAAGTAGATTTTCGGTTCCTCACCGAAATAATAATCTTGGTTCTCCATAAACTCTCAACTCTTTCTATACACATATACCTCGCTCACTCTTCCACAAGAATTAAACCATAATACTAGCAAGAAATTTTGCAGACTCTATCAGTCTTACAACTACAACATTAATAACCTTCAGTTGCCATTACAACTTAAGTTAATCCAATATCAAATTCTGAGCATGAGATTTCATTCATATAAGGCAATAGTAATATAACCCTCCATGTTAATTATAATCAGTTTCCACTTACTTATGTATCTCATATTTTTTATAAAATTAACACCGTTAATTTTCATTCCAAATCACCAACAACTTTTTCTTATCACAAAGATTTTGGAGTTCGCCTGAATGGATATTTTAAAGAAATCCATGAAATTCTTATAACATTCTTGCCTCACTTTTCGATTCAAGTTCAAAAACCTTCTTTTCATGCTCAAGGTTGTGATTTGAGATTATCCATATGAAATATCGATAACTAGTAGTCAGACTTTGACCTACTAGATAATTTGAATAAATTATCATTAGTTCAGCTACTAATCTGAGGTCTAAAGAATAGACTTGTAGTTACCAATCTAGACAACTCAGTTAGTGATGTGCCTGTACAGGACTTCCATTGTTCACCAGTATACATCTTACTTAAGGGATATAACTGAGCAGTTTTTATCATAACTACAGCCTTTGTCCTTTTTCTATTCAAGGCATTGTCAACACAACCACCTCGATGAGTGATGTTTCAGAGTGAATTCCTACACTTAGGAAATTTCAAGGTATAAATCTTCCTTTCTATTTCTATCACTCTGTCAATTCCACTTTTCAAACTTACATAGTTTGAAACTCATTGCTTGGACCTTACACCAATCCACTGGATATTACATTTCCCAAGTTGTCCTTTTAGCCATTAAAAGACTTTCCATAAATCTTTCCTCTTATTTACAAGTGATGCCTTTCCATATTTGATACAACTACCAACATGATTATTTTGAGATTAACAATCTATAATAGTTCTTCTTAAATGTTTTGAAATATATATAAATAGAAGTATATACTTCAATTTTGCTTTATTGTGTCAACACACATTCTTACCTGAATATGAAGTCTTAGGATGAACCTTTAACTTCTTCAATAATTCAAGTACAATCAAGCAACCATTGTAGTCAAGTTATACCTCAAGTTTCCTCTAAGGCATCCTTGTATCTATTTTTAACTTACACAAATCTCATGCTTGAGTTAACTGAGTAAATTACACAAGATCCTTAAATCAATCGTGTGTATTATTCAATTATTTCAAGATTTTTTTCTCTTTCGCTTTTGTGTTGAATATACGACAATCCTAAATTGTCTCAATCACAGTCAAATATGTCAGTTAATATTCAAACAACTAATTTATATTTGAAACTTAGTGTTAGCATGGGCAAAATCTGGCATGATCCAATTTATCTTCACCATTTATAACTCTTTACGGTAATGCTCGTGCACCTCCTAATTCTTCAAGGATTTCATCTTGTTATTGATAACACAATAATCATCTTCAAATCTAAAACTCCAATCCTTACGTGTTAGACTAATTATTTTTTCTAATATTAATTTAATTTCTTTATTTGACGTTTTGGCTTATCCACTAGTTTGTAGGTGATATGTAGTAGATGTCCTATGTGTGACGTTGTACTTAGCAAGTAGATTAGCAACTAATCGATTACAAGAATGTGAACCTCTTTCACTTATAAGTGCTCTAGGTGTTCCAAAAACTATAAAAAAGATTTTATTTAAGGAAATATATCACTATTTTTGTATTATTAGTTCTAGTGGCTTTTGCTTCTACCCACTTAGACACATAATCTACAGCAAGTAAAATATAAACATAGTCGTTTGATGGTGGAAAAGGACCTATGAAATATATGCCCAATACATCAAACACTTCACAAAATAAAATAGGCGTTAAAGGAATTTGATTTCTACATCCTAAGTTTCCAATTCATTAGCAATTTGGACAAGATTTTATATAAAGAAGACAATCATGAATAGAGTGGGCCAAAAGAATCCGGAATCCAAAATTTTACGGGCGGTTCTAAGTGGACTGAAATATATTCCACATGCATAAGTATGACAATGAGATATAATTGATTGTACTTTTGAATGTGGTATGCATCTCCTAATTATTTGGTCAGTGCACAACTTCCATAAATAGGGTTCATCCTATATATAGTGTTTAGAATCCTTTTTAATTTTATTCTTTTGAGCTCTTGTTAAGTAAGGTGATAACCTATTAGTGGTAAGATAGTTAACTATATTGGCTTACCAAAGGCCATCAATCTTCATACTATAAAGTACGCGTCATGAAATTTGTCCTTTAATGGTATGGGTGGTTCATTCTCTATCCTACTTAAGTGGTCTGCTACTAGATTTTTAGCTCCTTTCTTATCTTTCATAGTAAGGTCAAAGTCTTGTAAAAGTAATATCCATCATATTAGTCTAGGTTTTGCATCTTGTTTTGTCATTAAATATCGCAAAGCTGTGTGATCTGAATAAACTATCACTTTTGTTCCTAATAAATATAGTCTAGATTTTTCTAATGCAAACACTACTGCTAAGAGTTCCTTTTTAGTGGTGGTATAATTCAGTTTGGCTGAGTCTAGCATCCTAGAAGCATAATATATAACATGAAGTTCTTTTTCTATTTTTTGACCTAAAACAACTCCAAATGCATAGTTACTTGCATCACACATAATTTCAAAGGGTAGCGACCAATCTGGTGATATAATCACATGTGTAGTTGTTAAAGAATCTTTTAATTTATCAATTGCTATCTTGCATTCACTGGTAAATTCAAAAGGAATTTCTTTTTGTAAAAGTTTACATTAGCGTTGTGTAATTTTAAATAAATCTTTTAGGAATCATCTATAGAATCTTGTATGTCCAAGAAATGAACGTATCTATCTTACCATGGTGGGGTAAGGTAATGTTTTGATTACTTGGATTTTTGTAGGGTCTACCTCTCTTCCTTTATGAGACACTATATATCCTAATATCAATCCTTGGTCTACCATGAAATGACATTTTTAATAATTCAGTACTAAATTTTTTATATGCATTTTTTAAGTACTTTAAATGAATTGGCTAAACATTCATAAAAAGAATTACCAGATATAGTGAAATCATCCATAAAAACTTCAATGAGATTTTGCACATAATTAGAGAAAATACTAACCATGCACCTTTGAAACGTTGCAAGTGCATTACATAAATCAAAAGGCATACGTCTATAAGTAACATACAAAAGGGGTAAGTAAAAGTAGTTTTTTTCTTAATCTTCTGGGGCTATAGGTATTTGGTAAAATCTTAAATAACCATCTAGACAGCAGTAATGGGTTTTTCCAGCTAATCTTTCTAACATTTGATCTATAAACGGGAGTGGATAATGATCTTTCCTAGTTGAGGCATTCAATTTTCTATAATCTATACATACCCTCCAACCGTTTTGGATTTTAGTTGGTACTAATTCTCCATGTTCATTTTATTGTAATTCTTGTCTTCTTAGGGACTACTTGGACTGGGCTTACCCAATTGCTATCAGCTATTGGAAATATCATTCATGTGTCTAATAGTATTAATATTTCAGCTTTTACCGCATCCATCATAGGTAGGTTTAATCTACATTGAGGTTGTCTAGAAGCTTTGGTATCATTTTCTAAGTTTATCCTATGCATGCACGTAGCTGAACTTATTCCTTTGATATCAGTTATGGTCCATCCTATTGCTCCTTTAAATTCTTTCAATATATTTATCAACTTATTTTCTTCTTAACTAGTTAATTTTTTAGAAATCATTACTAGAGATTTATCACGTCCCATAAATAAACATATTTCAAATGGTCTGGTAAGGTTTTTAGATCCAATTATAGGGCTTTAATTACATAAGGTGGAAGTTTTGAATGACATCTAGGTAAGTCTAGATAACAAGTAAGCTATGGGAGTTCATTACACGATTCTAAAATAGTTATTATTATCTTTTTTGCTTCCTCGTCTCTATCACCATCTTTTTTCTAACAAGTTCTATTTATCTATTTTGTTTTTTTCTTAAAGATTCGTCTATTAACGCATTTATCATATCTACTGTGCATATGGAAGAAACATCCATTGGGTATTTCATTGCATCATATATATGAAAATTTTTGCATCATCGTCTACTTGCATTGTTAATATTCCATTTGAAACATCGATCTTTGCTTTTGCTATTTTCAAAAACAGTCCATCCTAAGATCAAAGAAGTTCTATTAGAATCCATGTGAAAGTTATGTACATGTTCATAAGTCGTGACATTCCTATTAGATTGCCTAAAAGTTCATTCTTCTTCGTTTTCAACCATTTTATGACTTTTAACAATAAGGTTTCAAAGGGATTATTTTTAAAACCCCCCGGCAATGGCGCCAAAAATTGACACGTGTCGATCGTGCACAATAATTTTTTGTATTTTACTGTTAACTTGTAGTAATGGTAAATGGGATATCGTCTCCACATATATTTTTCAAACCTTTTAAGAATTTAATCTATCCTAAAGTTTTATTAAATTTAACTTGTTTTAATTTAATTAATTCCATTAAACGAGAATTAAACACTCAATAAAATGTAAACAAAATAAAAAATTAATAAAAAGAACTAAACTTTTAACAACTTAAATTAAATAAACTAACCTAATATGACTCAAACTAATAATTCAAATAATCAATAAATCAATGTAAATAAAATATCTAACAATCATCAAAACAAACCCCCACTAAATATCATAATATACTCCGATTGTTTTCAAACTCTAAGACATAACATCACTTTATAATATAGCTATAATTATTTTATATGAATCTTGGAATCATTAAATCTTAATTCATAATAGGTTGATAACCTTTAGCCAGCCATTGACTTCTCTAAATTCAATGGAAATGCCACATTATTATCATTGTAAGTCTACCCATTGGATAAAACATAACACCGTAGAAATACGATAGCATTAAGTTCAATGAAAATCATGCCTAATCTCCAAAATTACCAAAGCCGTATAATAAACAACTAAGAATACAATCATCTAAGACATCACCGACCTCAACGATTTCTCAGCGATTCCTAACTTATACAGAAATCTCTGAGCAAATCACTGGATTTAGCTCTCAATGCTCCACCGATTTAGCTGGCTATTTATAGTTCATTCTCCAATTCGTTCGTTGGCTTTATTCTGTTGTCAATTTATATGGTGATTCCTGGTGTTATTCCAAATCACTAACTAATCATTGGTGTAGTTTTCCAATTGACTATTTTGCTTTTCTTTCTCTTTTCTTCCATTTCTTCATTTTCCTATTTAAAAGATGAAATCACAAAAATAAGAGAATACCTAGTGTAATATCATCATTAATTTGACGACCCCTTCTCAAATTAGGGCACCGGACCTAATCCCGTAATTAAGCCATATCCTCACCCTGTGGGACTTAACATGGAATTAGTCAGCCTTTTCAAAACCTTATAACTTACCAATTAATTTTTCTCATAAACAACTACCTATCCTATGTCAATTCAGAAACCAGAGTTAAATTAAAATTTTACAATTTAATGTTTATTCAGCAAAAATCTTAACAAATTAGCATAAGCTTTTAACATGATGTGTAACAATTGTGGAAAAACTAAGAAATAAAGATCACATGCATATATATAATGAAACGCTGATAATATGTTGTCATGTGTCTATTCGAGGTGCTAGTCTCTCAACCCATAATATACAACCCCAAAAGTATATGAAATACATACAAAAGTAATACATCAAAATCAAAACCTACAAAATTCGATGTAGGAACACTCCACTGGCTTAGAGGTAGTCGCCAATCTTCTCTAATTTGCATGGTCTGCTACTCGATGGATCTACATCTACTGTCATAAAAAGGACGGTGAGTACAGGAAAGTAGACACTGAGAGACATTTTTTCACATTCCCAAATATACAACAAGTATCTAGAAGCATAATAATAGCAACTATACTGAAAAAGAAAATCATGCAAAAAGATACTTTAGTTAAAAAAAATGGAACTGACACATGGCCAAGTAGTAATGGGTCTAGGGCCGGTCGACCACGATCTTTATCACATCAGCCTTTCCACTATACAAGGATGAAGCTGAGCTCTACATCAATGTGAAGGTATGAGCATTGCTCTTTGCCTTTATAACATTTCGTTGGTGTCAATCACCTGCGATATATACTTACCAACAACCTCGGGTCCCATACCCCGTGATGTCACCCAAGTTATGCTTGCCAACAACCCCGGGTCCCATACCCCAATGATGTCACCCAAGTTATGCTTGCCAACAACCCCAAGACTCGTTTCCCGTGTGTTGTGCAAGATAGTGGAGAGATCTCGATCACCCTGGAAGTCTAGTGACCCCGTATGTCCGTCAAACCTTTATCATAAAATGGACCTAGATACAAGAATTACTTTAATATTTCAAGGAACAATATGGTTTGAGAATCCAATAAAGCAATTGCATATCTAATGCACAAAGGAAATAGATTTACAATACTATGTAACACCTACCTAATAGCATGTTATTTCACTGACCACATATATTAACAATCGAAATGACATAGCACATGATTTGGAGTTAATGAAATCATTTAATCAACAATCTATACCATGAAAGGAGTGGTGGACCTAAGTATTACTTACACTGGGCTGTAGCCTAGTGCAAGTTTTCTTGAGCCCCATATATATATGGGCTTATTACATTAAAAAACTAGATAATGGTTGTATTAGCCCAGGGCTTGTTTTGCCAAAGAGCACAGTACTACTTTTTACTTTTACCTTAATAAAAAATAAGCCCACCCAAATAAACTCAACAAAAAATACAATTTTATATCCTAAGTGAAAAGTAGAAGGGATTGGGTGGCATTTATTGGGTACATGTATTTGATACAAAGTTGTTATAAAAATGAAGTTGGGTTAAGATTGAAACAAACTTTGAATTTTTTTGAGATTTTTGCGAGACAATTTAAAGTTGAAGATTCAAAGTTTGAGATTATTACTATCTACCTTTTTCTTTTATTTACTACATTGACTTTTTCATTTTAAATTGTGTAGTATTTAAGATGTGAATTAAACGTTGGTAGAATATTTTTAATTATTTGTGGAAAATGCACTCACTTATGACATCTAGGTGCGACATGCACTCATCGTGCTTCGTCGATGAGCCTCGAGATGAGTGTGTGAGACATATCGCATGGGCGCAGTCTGAGTGCGTGTTGGACTTGGGTGTCGAATTTGTGGCACGCTAGTAACCTCCATTGTTTAGACATGGTGATTGAAGCATTGTACCTCAGTTAGTAAGGAGAAAAAAATATCATGCACTAGTTTAGTCATAGCCCATGAAATGAGAAAGGACAACAAGTCAGGGTATATGGAATACAATGGCAAATCAGTCCAAATGACTGGAAATGAAAAAATAAACAAGAATAAAAGGTAAATAAATATCTCAATCATTTGACTTACAATCCACACAATGTCTTAAGCCATTCCAACCTCCCGACACCTCAAATCTTATATCCAAACCCTCGAGACACTTCTCTAGGTTCCTGATATCATATAACATATTTTTGAATGTGTATGGATATTTTCTTAAGGTATTAGACTTGTTTATAATGTTTAATAAATTTTAGAAAATTGCATATTTTTATGTTGTCATAGGACCTAGCGCCCTGGGTACTATGATTCACATGCTAGTGGCCTCATTAGCGCGCTACCAAGCTTTCTCTAGCTTGCTATACAAAGTTATCTCGTTAGTTGACCTACCTAGCGTGCTATGTGCAGGAAAATCCAAAATTCTGAAATTAGAATTCTGAGTTTAGTCCACAGATAGGCTACCCAAATGCCTTAAGGACCCCCATGTACACCTCCAAAGTCCCAAGACATCAACAACAACATAAAAACAGCCCTACTTATCATCAAATTCCAGAATTCATCAAATTGAGTTGAATAAACAAATGTAAGTGAATTACCTAGTTGTGAACCACCAAGTAGATCAACTTCTACACCTTCAAACCCACCTAGTTGTTGATCTTCTTCTTCCTCCGACAACCTCTCCTTCTCTCGCAAAGTTTCTTCTCTCCTAAGTAATGAAATGAAGATGGTTTGATTACATGAGTTGATCTCTATCTATTTATATGAAATGGATATGGTTGACTAATAGTCATTGGTCCTCATGTGAACACATGTATCTTGAGACCTATCTAGTGGCACACACCTTGACACATTTCCCACTTACTCTCCACTACCTCATGACAAGTGACACCAATGCGTAGCTCAATTGGTTTCTAGATGTGTTAATACGTATTTCGATGAATATCAAGTGGCTATTGTTTTAAATCACTAATTTAGTTACATTTAATATAAAATCAACCGTAGCCACATTTAAATCACTATTTAAGCTATATTATGCCTAAATAAACTTACCACATCATTTTCTACCCCGGTCCCACATCGACACGCATCCCAAGGTGCATCCCCACTCACGTCTCGACTCCTAAATACAAGTACGAGTGACTTAGTAGTCTACACATATACAATACATTAAGCATACATCATAACAAATATAACATATACTTCAGCCATCTCGCCTCGGTCATGACACGTACCTCGATGCGGGTCCCACGTCATGGGTCATTGATCTTGATTAAGAGACTAAACTAGGATTTCGAAACTTGGGCAGTGACAATTCTTCCCAACTAATGGGAATTTTTTCCTCGAAACTAAACTTAACTTAAAGTTATACCAAACTCGAAGAGGTACGGAAATCTATCTTGCATATTATCTTCCCGCTCCCAAGTGAGTTTTGAGTCTTCATGGAACTGCCACTTGATTAACACCTTTGGGATAGACTTGCCTCTTAACGTTTGTGCCCTCCTATTTAGGATTTGTAGTGGCTGCTCCACGTATGATATGTCATCGCTCAGATCAATCTGGCTCAAGTCAATTGTCGGTCGTACGTCTGCCTACGACTTAGCTAGTCGATGCATAGAAATATGGAATACTGGATGAATCCTTGACATCAGTGGAGGTAACTCAAGCTCATACGTAACGTTTCTGACCCGTTGTCTGATCTTGAAAGGCTAGATGAGTCTCGGTGCTAACTTGCTCTTTAGACCAAATCTATGAAGACTCTTCCGAGGAAAAACTTTTAGATATATAAAGGCTCCCTCGTCATATGTAAGATCGTCATGATACGTGTCTGCATATTTCTTCTACCTCTTTTGGGCTCCCTTAAGCCTCTAGCAAATCTGTCGTACCTTCTCCGTGTGATCAACAACAATTTCAGGGCCTATCAACTCCCGGTCCTTTGGCTCACCTAACAAGATGGTGAGCAACATGGTGTGCCACATAAAGCCTCAAATGACGTCATTTCAATGATAGCCTGATAAATGTTGTTGTATGAAAACTCACACAACGGTAGGTACTCCTCCCACAATCCACCAAACTCAAGTACACAAGCCCTAAGCATATCCTTGAGAGTTTGAATCAACCTCTCAGTTAGCCCATCAATTTGAGGGTGAAATGTTATATTAAACTGTAGGCGCATACCATACCGCTCCTGCATACTCCGCCACATCATCTGTACATATACAAAACATCTTTGTTTAACATAATAGTCAATGGTACCCCCATGCAGCCTAATAACCTCCCTCTCGAACAATATGCTCAACTGGTCAAATGTGTAGTAAGCTGCAACTGGTATGAGATGTGTTGTTTTCGTCAATCAGTCCACAATCACCAAGATAGGATCGTGTCGACGGGCAGTCTTCGGCAATCGTTTGACAAAGTTCATAGCTATTTCTTCCCACTTCCATCATGGAATGGGAAGCAATTGTAATAATCCTCAAAGTATGCGATGCTGAGCCTTCACCTGCTGTGGTATTCCACAATTCCTGATGAACTCCGATATGTCCTCTTTCATCTCAGGCCACTAAAAATGCCTCTTCATATCAAGGTACATCTTGGTCCTGCCTGGATGAACATTGAACTTGGAATGATGTGAATCCTGAAGAATCTCATCTCTTAACTCCACCACTGCCAGTATCCACAATATGCATCTGAATCTCAGACACCGATATGTCTTCTCTGTCAAGTCAGTACAATCAGTACTCTAGGCTAACTCACTTAATGTAATGGCCCAAATTAATTAAACTAGGATTAGCTTTAATCTCAAGATTAATGGTCATAATTCGGGTGTTACGTGGACAACTTGGTGGGCTCAGACATGAGAATTGAGGAAATATATTGTTTATGGAATGGTGGTTGTGTAATGTGGTGTTTAAATAAAATATTATTATATTGCAATGCATGTGTATATGTTGATATCGGGCGAGTTTGTGTGACGAGTGTTCGCCTCGAAAGGCATGTCAACACGGATGTCGGTAGGCGAACTACGGGTATTCTAGGAAAACTAGACTAATCCATGTCAAGATGAATAGTAAATCAAATTAATGGGTAATGTGACCATAGGCTAAGTTAATTCAAATTAAAACATTAGGCTATGGCATGCCTCGTTATGCGTACTGATACGTGGGGCACTGAGTGCGGGTGGTCGAGAGTTAGTGGGACCACAAGTTGATAAATTTTGGTGACTAAAAACATTAACCATAGGTATTATGTTGGGCCTAAGCTAAAGCGATTAAAATTACATAAATCAAGGCCTATAGTTGAGTAAATTAAATGGAAAGCATATAAATGGTCTAGAGATACACATTGGCACATCTAGGAAATAGGTGAGTAATAAAATGGTGTCACTTGAGGTTTAGTTAGTGGGGGTTAGTGGGATACATGGAAAGAGGTGGACCATTAGAGCATCCTCGGGATACGTAAATGCATGAGGATCAAGTGCTAGGAAATCACATCACATAGATATATAAGATGGGTTTGAAAATCACACGCAATCAATTTGTTGGGAAATCAGAGAAGAATCTGAGGAAGGAGAAGAGATTTCCAGCTGAGATTCAACAACCTAGAAGATCAAATTCAAGGGATTTACCTAGGTAATCATCTTTCCCATCATCTCCTCTATCTAATGAAGCTAGTTTTTGACATATTTAGGAAATTCGAATTTTATGATTAGATCTCTGGATTTTGGGTGTAAATTGATGGATGATATGTTGTTAGACCATGACCATAGAGAATCGAACGCTGGTTTAGCTAGATTTGGTGGTTTTAATGTAGTTTGAGAGTTGACATGAATGCATGAATTTTAAGGAATCGGTGGAATTTGAGGTTCTAGGAATGGTTAACTGTAGTAATGAAATGGTTTTGATGAGGAGAGTGTAGAAGGCATGATAAGGTAGCTAAGTGAGAGGGTTAGGACATATTCTCGACTTGAGAATTATGTCCCGAAGGCTAGGTAGCGCGCTACCTCAGGAGGATAACGTGCTACCCGTTTTGGGTTTGCTAACTGTTCTTCGAGATGAATAACAGTAGCGCGCTACAACGTCCCTTAGCACGCTACACTAAGATAGCGCGCTACATATGCCTCGTAGCGCGCTAACAACATACCAAAATGGAAATTTAAGAGCTGTTTTTGTGACTTCTCACCCAATACATATCTAAACCTTTGTAAACAACCTAAACTTGTACAAATGGACTTGAGGGACTTAGGGAACCATAGCTTGGGTGTTGAGGAGCTTGTCGAGTCAGATACGGGAGTCCGGGGAAGTCAGAGTGTGGATTGAGGTGTGTAAACCCATTGGAATGCCTCACAAAATTCATGGTTTTGGTTTTATCGATATCGCATTTCATGTGTGACTGTTGGTGGGCACACATGGGGTTTCACTTCTATTTTGGTTCGCGTATATATTGGTTGTGGCTAAATCGCTTGCTCGAGTTACTTGTGACAATGCTCGTGTCGATGGTAGTAGAATATATCTATGATCGTTGGGAGGGATTAAGGTGGTCCTAATGTGTAATAGTGTCAGGAAGGGATCATGTCGTTTACTAAAGTTAGGGTTTAGTCATTGTAAGCTTGTAAGCATATACGTGGTTCCTATTTGATTTATCGGTTACTGGCTGGTGTACGTCAGGGTTTTCTCATGATTATACGGATGTTACGGATTAATGCTTTAATTTAGAACTGATTTAGTTGGTATATGTTGTTTATTCGTTTAACGCTACTGCTTTTGCTTGTCGTATGATGCCTACATTCATGGGAATATGACGTGTTGTTACCAGGTGTTATATTTGCATGTTCGTAGTTTATCATTTTTATTTCATAAATATTGTGTGGACTTCTCTTGGGATTTTACTTACTGGACTCGTCACTGTATTTGTTGGGTGACTAAGTGCAGATCCTTCGACGAGCAAGGGCAAGGGCAAGGAGGTACTGGGTGACTACCTCTGAGATAGTAGAGCCAGTTCGTGTATGATACAATATGTATTTATCTTACTTTTGTTAGGTTTTAGGAACTGTAGAACACTGATTACATGTATATGACTCTTTTGCTTATTTCGCATTCCATAGTATCATTTGCTGGGTTTTCCACTACTTATGATTGTTTAATATTGCATAAGTTAATCATTAAAAGACTTCCACTGTAAAATTGTAACATAACTTGATAAATGAATTAACTGGCTAATAATTATATGGAGATTAATTAGATAAGTTAGGATAAAAAGGGATAGTGTAAGTAGTCAGGTAGGTCACGGGACGTCCAGGATAAGCCGGCCATGACGTGGCAAGGCTTGATGACATGGAATGCGACGTGGTGAGTAGCAAGGCGGCCTAGACTTTGAGGCTGTCACACTTAACCTAAGGTATAGAATGTCAGCCATCTAACCCTTTGACACTCTCTATGTAGAAATTGTTTGTAGCTTATCTGTGCACATATCATCACCCGAGTGTCGATAAGAATATCTGAATGACTCATTATTGTCGTTGCCTCAAGTAATCCATTCTCATGCGTCATATGGCATCTAATAACCTCGGCATCTCCAGTCGGTATCCTACTCATTGCATCGGCAACTACATTAGCTTTTCTTGGGTGATACTCCAGAGAAAAGTCGCAGTCCTTCAGAAATTCCAACCATCTACGTTGTCTCATGTTTAGTTCTTTCTGTGTAAAGTGTGAATAACTCTCCATACAGATGATGTCTCAATATCTTCAAAGTAAATACTACTTCTGCCAACTTTAAATCATGAGTAGGATAGTTCTTCTCAAGTATCTTTTATTATATGGCATAAGCCACCGTGTCTTTATCCTGCATCAACACACGATCTAGACCCGTATGAGAAGGATTTGTATATACTAGGAATCTTTATCCTGCCTCAAGCAAAATCAACACTGGTGCGGTAGTCAGCAATCTCTTCAGCTGAGAAAATGTCTCATCGCATTCCTCAAACCAATCAAGTCTAACGTCCTTCCGGGTCAATCTGGTAATCAGTGAAGCGATCTTTGAGAAATCCTTCGCAAACCTGCGATATTATCATGCTAATCCCAGAAAACTTCTAATCTCCATAACTAATGTCGGTGTCGGCCAATCCATAATAGCCTGAATCTTGGTCGGATCTACAAAGATGCTTGCTGCTCTAACAACATGTCCCAAAAACTTGACTTTTGACAACCAAAATTCACACTTATTGAACTTGGCGTAGAGTCGATGCTTCCTCAAAGTCTGGAACATCTCCCTAACGTGATGCTCATGATCCTCTTGAATCCTCGAATATATCAATATATCATCGATGAAAACTATCATGAAACAGTCCATAAATGGCCTCGTCACCCAATGCATCAAATCCATAAACATGGCATGAACATTAGTCAAACCAAAAGGCATGATTGTAAGCTGATAGTGTTCATATCTCATGCTGAACGTCATCTTGGACCTATCCTCATCCTTGATCCTAAGCTGAGGATACCTTGATCTCAAGTCTATCTTGGAGAAATATTATGCTTATCTCAACTAATCAAATAAGTCATCAATCCGTGGTGGTGGATACTTGTTCCTGACTGTGACCTTGTTTAACTGTCTGTAATCAATACACAGCCTTAAAGTACCATCCTTCTTCTTCATAAACAAGATTGGTGCTCCCTATATTGACATAGAAGGTGTGATGAATCCTTTATGTCCCAAATCCTATAACTGACTCCTTAACTCCTCCAACTCTTTCGGAGCCATGCGGTATGGTGGTATGGAAATAGGTATGGTGCCTAGTATCAACTTAATGATGAATTATATCTCCCTCGGTAGTGGTAAACTAGGTAAGTCCTCCAGAAACACATCTGGAAACTCGCACACAATCGGAATCTCCTCAAGTTTGGGTCACTGACACTCCGCTATTGTGTATAATGATACCAGAGTCTCCATCTCTCCACTAGTCGCAAGTCGACCTCTACTGCCCTCGGCTCTCTGTTTACTACCACTATAAGTGAACAATGGGTGCCTTGGATCTCAAATATCATTGTCTTACTAAAACAGTCGATATGAGCGTGATACGGTGCTAGCTAATCCATCCATAACAATGCGTCGAAATCTAAGAACTCAAGAACCCCGAAGTCTACAGGTAACTCTACCTCGCCTATCTCTACTGGACATCCCTCAACAACACAATTAGGGTAAACCTTATCCCTGGCTACAGTCAGGGGTGGGCAAACCGAGGTTTGGTGGTAAAAACCATCAAATTGCCACAAACCACCACCAAATCGGGGGTTTGTGTTTTGGATGTTTTGCAAACCATCACCAAATTGTGAACCCTCAAAACTACAACCAAACCGACCGTTGTTTGTGCAGTTTGGTCAGTTTGGTTTCGCAGTTTTCCAGCACACTAGTGGGAGGCAGGACTGGTAGAGGGAGTCATTAGTGGTGGGAGGCAGTGGTTGGAGACGTGACTGATGTGAGGGGTGACTGGTGGGTGGCGCAGTGGTAGGAGAAGTGACTTGCGAGAGGGGGCCACTAGTGGGGGAGGCGATGGTGGGAGACGACGGGAGGCGACGGTGGGAGGGGCGATTGATGGTAGGGGCGACTGGTATGTGGGGGCGTCGAATGGCGATTGGTCGGAGGGGTGAGTGTGGTGGACAATGAGATGTAAATTTTGAGATGTAAATTAAGTAAATTTACAAAATTTGAGAGAAATGGTTGTTGAGTTAGGGTTTTGAGAAATGGTGGGAAGCGGTGGTAAGAAGTGGCAGCGACAGGTGGGAAGCGGTGGTAAGAGGAGGCAGACAATGAGTTAGGTGGGTGGAGGTAAAAAGGATTTTGAGAGAGAAATGGTTGTTGAGTGTGCAATGTTGTTTTATTGTTTAGATTGTTATGGTTTTGAAATTTTGAGATGTAAATTAAGTAAATTTACAAAATTACCCTCGATTTGGTGAAACCACAATTTTTCAGGAATGAAACCCACCGCCAAATCGCGGAATCGCGGTTTTTAAGTTTTTGAAACCACCCCCATATCGCGAATCTTACAAACCAGCCATACCATGTGGTTTAGGCGGTTTGGGCGATTTTACGGAGACCGTTGCCCACCTCTAGCTGCATTTCTCAAAATCAAATATATGCTAACTCTAACCGGTGTCAACCCTAAATTCCCATCATGCGACACGAAATGAAAGATACTATAGAACCCGAATCAAACAAAACATATAAATCTCTACCGCAAATGAAAACCATACCCTCAATGAGTCCCTGTGTAGTATCAGCATCAGGTTGTGCTACCATATGTACACCCCCTCGACGCTGCAGTAGAACTACAGCTACTGGTTATGGACAATCTTTCTTTGATTGTCCAACCTGACCACAACTATAGCAAGTGATAGGTCTACGATGTCTTTGTCGAGAACTATCTCGACTTCTACCTCTACCTCTGCCTCGACCTCTACCACCATGCTACGGCTAACGTGGCTTTGGTGGTGCTGATAGAGCTGGCAAAATAGTAAGAGTTGGCAATGTAGGTCTAACTGGTGGTGGCAAGGGAGTTCTACCAACAGTAGTCTGCAATGGCGTAGGAGATTATACAAATGGTACAACTGTTGTAGATATCCCTGACCCCTGGGAACCTCTCTCTCATGTCCTCGGTCCCTTGGCCCTCTACCTTCTCCTCTCAAACTCCACAACCTAATCAGGTGTCAATATTGGTACTAACGGTGTCCCATCGGAAACTCTGCCCAAATAGTAGGTCTCGTAAGAAAGCGCACGCTCATAAATCTCGCTCAAAGTTTTGGCACCTGAACTGACCACATAAAACCCTATATCTGGCCTCAATCCATTTTCGAAATGATATACATCCTCCGAATCATTTCTCACTAAATCCCTAGCGAACTGCTTCAGATAGCCTTATATGTCTCTATAGCTCATCACTGACTCGTCAGCTCCCTATCTCAAATTCATGAATTTCTTCCTCAACCTTTTCATCACTGCAGGTGGGAAATACTAGTGGTATAACTTCTTTTCGAAGGCATCCCAAGACTCAAACTCCCCCTCAGAAGCTATCGGCGCATGCCACCAAACACCAGCATCTCTCAGCAAAGTGTACAATGAAATCTCAGCCTGAAGTCTGTCATAATTCCTCAAGACTATATATAGCTTCTCCCGATATAAGACCCACTTCTCAATCTTCTCAAAGTCTCACTGACCATTAAAGTACATTGGCTTCAGACTTATGAAATCCTTCACCAATTGAGCCTCTGCTATCGAGCTAGAAGATGGAGGTGTGAAATGGGGTATAAATTGTCTCAATAGATAGAGCTATCATTACCGCTATAGTCTGTACAACTAGAATTTTTGTCGATTTTGTGGGAGTAGTCGTAGTAGTAGGGGATGGTGTATGTGCCGGTGGAGCAAAATATGATGTCATCATGGCAATGAACTCCGCTAACTATTGTACCGGAGCAGCTACTCTATCTGATAGCCTCCGAAAATCATTAAGCTGATGGAATAGAAGGTTAGGTTCTACTAGCACCTGCATCCATACAGTCATATGAATCAGCCATTGGTGTCTGCAAGTTGATAGCGAACGCGAATCAGCTACTACGTAGATAACACATATATATAGATATAGAAAATCACATGTACATATAAGATATTCCCAACTCACCTTCACTCACTTCCCAACTAATGGTTTCTAGGCATGGATCATGCAACGACCCGTGTTTTTTTCATTAATTAATCGTTAATCACGAATCATAAGTGGTCCAAATTGGACCAAGAGTTGCGGTTAGTCGATGTGCTCAAATATATAAAAAAAATTGTGTTTGATGTGCCTACTGCGATATTAAGTATATCATTATTTTACAAGTGGCGTAAGATTAAACTGGTTTATATTGTCGAATTCGCAAGTAGGAGTTTGCCTTAGAACGTGTGAAATGTACCACGATTTGTGTGACAGAAAAATAGTGGGCATAACATTATTGATGAGACCGATAAGAGATAGAAACGTAAGGAAAGTATCGGATTTGAGTTCAACATGAAGAATTAGTCGAGATTTTACGACGCGTAGTTTTCTCGAAAAACATGTCAAGGCGGGCGAGAAATATAAGAGAGAGTCAGACAACAAGAAAGTGATTAAATTAAATAAGTCGAGGTTGAAGTAGTAAGGTTTGGTGATATAAAAAAATTATGTGATATTTTATGTTGGGTGTAGTTTAAAATTTGGTGTGAACAAATATGTGAGTGACATATGGCATAAAATTTAAACGAGAAAAGTCAAAAAGTTACTCTCACACTCAACCTCTCAATTGTTGACACCTCACCCCCTTTTCCCAATCAACTTTAATATCAACCACTTTTTATCTCTTACATCTTCTCTCTCCTTATTAAATCACTCTCTCTCTCTCTCTAACCATGATCTCTCTTTTTCCCACATTCATCTCCAAACCAAAGAAAAAAAAAAGAAATCTCTAACTCTTCACTCTTTCTCACCTTGGTCTTCTTCATCATCCATCCATCTCCATTGAAGTCGGCTCCCCCTCCATGTAAAGCTTACGGTCTCCCCCTTCACTCGTGACCTCTCTATCGCTCCAGCTGCACCTCTCTCGACCTCCTCACGACGACCCACACATCGCCTAGGTAAGTAGGTTTTTTAGCTTTTTGAGGAATATGGTGGGTGTGACTAGTGTAATATGGGGTAAGTTTAATGTATTGTGTGCATGCCTCGGGATGCGTGTGTTGCCATGATTGTAAGACTTATGGGACTTTCACGAGATTCGCATTAGGTAAGTGATGATTCTAAATTGCCTCGAGATGCGTGTTAAGTTGTTAGGCATAGATGGATGAATCGAGATGTGCTCTTAAATCGCACGCATCTCGAGATCTGCTTTGAGATGCATGCTGATTTTTAAAATAAAAAATCAGATTATAAGTAAAAATAAAATGTATATATTTATATGTATATATATGTATAGATACATATATGTGTATATATATATATATATATTATATATATATGTATATGATATATACACATATAGGTATATGATGCAATGCACATTTTATATATACAATGTGATCTTTTAGAAAAATAATAAATAAAAATTATATAATCAATCGGTCGGGAAGAATAAATGTCAAATACGAGAAAACTTGGTCAAGCTGAAACTTAGCTAATGTGGTTCGACCCAAGATGCGATCAATGTGCTCACTACTCGAGAAAATTTCCTATTTTTGGAAATTGAGCTAAATAACAAGAAAATAGAACTTAATTAGTAATTATCGAAAATGAGATTTGTCGCGATAAGCGTGTAACATCTGACGCATATCGAGATCAACCTTGTAATGCGTGTGTTTCTTAAATAAAATGCGAATAAATCTTAGAAATGATAATAATCAATGATAATTGAATGGTTTAGGATTTCGGATGCGCCGGACGGGAAACGGTAGTGAGGATCGACATTCAGGCAAGACATTGATGTGATTGGAAGTAAGTAAACAAGTAAAAAATTCAATATTAATTCATTTCCTTTCTTTGCATATTTTGATGAAAATCATACCTATTGTTGGACTATATTTTCCCTACCGAGTGCCCTAAGGTTTAAAGTGGTCAAATTGAGTCGTTGTTTACTCGTGGGTTGAGCATCTGAGTCGCGCTCGTGGCTCCTAGACGAGATTGAATCCTTTGAGTGAGCATCTGCCAGGTTTCGTGGCTCTTCCCAGGACTTCAAGGATTCCATTGTTGCTGAGCATCCGATTGCAACTATGGTGTCTAATCTCAAAAATTTAAAACCGGTAATTACGATTAATCCGGGATTAAGGGAGCCTAATGAAGGTTTTGGCCGCGAGTCGGAGTAAATTACTGTTGAATTTGAGATTTATGATTAATTTTATTATCCGTTGGTTTTGCCTATTGTTGTTGTGACGACCATTTCTTCTAAACAGGGCACTGCCCGGCCTAATCCTGAAATCAAGCCTTAATCCTAGCCACATAAAACTTAATTACATATTAGTCAGCCTTTCTTCCTTATATTCTTCGATACACGTGTCAAGATATTATTAGATTTCAAAGTTAATTAGAACTTTATTATCACGTGGTTTAAAGGTTATGCAGAAGCTCTTATTATTTAAAATCATAAGTGTGGAAAACCAGGAAAAACTGCATCACATGCATGTACATATCATAAAGATAACACAATATGATATATGAGTCTCAAAACAGGGAATTATACGCTCAACCTAATATACAACCTAAAATGTACAATAAAGATATAAACATTAATAATACAGCAAAATTCAAGTCATACAAAATGAGATAGGAGAGTCACCGAAATGCTCAAGGAAAGTCGCCAATCTTCTCCTTCCCTGGTATGCTGCTGCTCGACAGACCTACACCCACCGTCACAAACTAGACGGTGAGTATATTGATATTTAAGTAATAACTGGAGAATTCTATGTCACATTTCCAAAATGTAAGAAAGGTATTTAAAAGCATAAAGTAGCGAAAGAGTTGCTGAATCAATTAATAAAATTAAATACCACAGTTAAAAATGTATAGACTGACAAAGGCTAAGTCAAGATGATCTACGTATGGTCGGCGGTGAGACCTATCACCTAACCTTTTCCACTATTATATGGAGTCGCGCTCAACATATCTCATAAATTCAATCATTCCTCATATATAGCAGAGATGCGCTCTACGCGTATAAATCATCTATTACAATCTTCCCAACCACCCCGAGTCTCATACCTCGTGTGTCGCACAAGTGTAGCGGTAAGTGTCGGAACCCCGGTAGACCCATATCCCCGTGAACCTTGCATTTCTTGTGCAACAGACACTAGGTAATCCCTACTTTAGTTTTCAAAGATCAATAGTTTCAAGTCTCTAGGATTTCAAAACTAGTTAAACTACAAAGCCTAAGGAAATAGAATACAATTCTAATTCATCACAACTTATCCCAATAGCATGCTTTGATCAACTATCTATCAAGAATATCATCAAGAGTAGAAGTTTGAGTCAATAGGAACATTTCACAAGGCATCATGTCAACAATATTCAATTATGAATAGAAACAAGAACAACATGATGTGAGATTACAAATAGCAATGTCTACAAATAGACTGTAATTCAATAAGAGTCAATGAAATGAAATAGAGCATTCTCACAGCTTTACTTATAAGTCACAAAGCTTATCCTAGCCTATCCGGCCTCCCGACATCCCAAAATGTGTTCCCGAACTCCCGAGATCTCCCGTTAGTTCCCTGGAGTTGTTTGATAGGTTTTATAGTGGGTTAAAGTTGCTAGGATTAGGTTAAGACTAGGTTAATTAGGTTTATTAAGTTTTTAAAAATTGCAGAAATTGTTGTCCTGAGCCTCTGTAGCGCACTAATGAGAGTAGTAGCGCGCTATCGACCTCTTTAGCGCGCTACTTGTAATACGTAGCGCGTTATGTGTTGTAGAACCCAGAATTCTGAACTCATAATTCAGAGTTTTCTAAACACATAGGCTATGTTAATGCCTATGGAACCCTCATACACTCAATTAGAGTTCCATCACATCAACCACAACATTAAAACAAGTAACAAACAACACTAATTTCATGAATTCATTGTATCTAAGTTTATGGTTTGATGGAATTACCTAGCTTGATGAACTTGATCTTCTTCTTCACCAATACTTCAATGAATTGCTAGCTCCTATCCTCCACAAGATCACTCCAGCAACCTCTATTTCTTTGCTTTTCTTGCCCAAAATGATTTGATGACGATAAGTGATCAAATGTTGACTTATGAGGTTTATATGGATAATTGGATATGGTTGAACCATGGCCCTTGATCCTTTGTGCACACGTATCTTGAGGCTAAACTAGTGGACCACCTTCACTCACTTATTCCACAAGTGACACCAATAGTTGACTCATTTAGCATCTGGATTGGTCAATACGTCTCTCGATGCACATCTTGTGACTATTGTTTTATTTTACTAACTTAGGCACATTAATGTTATATTAAATATGACCACATTAAAGCTACTTATAAAACCATAGTTAGCTCACATTAAACTTACCTCATATGTCGCTACCTAGGTCCCACATCGACACGTAACTCGAGGTACTTCACTGCTCATCTCGATACCTATATACCCGTAGAAATTGACTTAATATTCTACACACATACAATACACTAGGCATACATCACAACAAATATAAAATATACCTCAGCCCATGCCTCGGTCAATGGACATATCACAGTTTGGGTCCCATGGTACGGGTCGATGATCTGTTTAAGGAGTTAAACACGATTTAAGATTTTGGGTCGTTACAATTCTTCCCAACTAATGAAAATTTCGTCATCAAAATTAAATTCTAACTAGAACTTATACCTAACTCAAATAGGTACGGAAACCTATCTTGCATATAGTGCTCCCATTCCCAAGTGAGTTTTGTATCATCTTGAAACTGCCACTTGACGAGTACTTTTGGGATAGACTTGCCTCTCTAGTTCTTTACCAATCGATCTAAATTCCACACAGGGTGCTCCTCATATGAAATATATTCACTCAGGTCTATTAGACTCAAATCCACAGTCAGACGATCAACTGCTCTCGACTCAGCAAATCGAAGCATGGAGATATGAAAAACTGGATGAACTCTTGACATTTGTAAAGTAGCTTAATCTCATAGGCAACCTTCCCAACCTGTTTCTTAATCCTAAAAGGTCCGATGAATCTTGGTGCAAGTTTACCTTTCACTACAAACCTCTGAAGACCCTTCCGAGAGGAAACCTTTAAATATACAAAGGTTCCCTCGGTGTACAAGAGATCACCGCGATATATGTGTGCATACTTTCGCTGTCTATCCTGGGCTCCCTTGAGTCTCTGATAAATCAGTCGTCCCTTCTCCGTGTAGTCAACAATAATCATACGCCCCACGGTCTCCCGGTCCTCTGGCTCAGCCCAACACGAAAGCGAGCGACATGGTCTACCATATAAGGCCTCAAAAGGCACCATCTCAATACTGGCATGATAACTATTGTTGTATGCAAACTCACACAATGGTAGGTACTTCTCCCATGATCCGCCAAACTCCAAAACACATGCCCAAAACATATCCTCGAGAACCTAAATCAATCTCTCAGTCTGCTCGTCAGTCTGAGAATGAAAAACCATACTAAACTGTAGGCACGTACCATACTGCTCCTGCATACTCCGTCATATCCTGGTCATATACATAGCATCTCTGTCTGACGTAATAGTCACTTGTATCCCATGTAGCCTAATAATCTCTCGCTCGAAGAGTATACTCAATTGATCAAACGTGTAATGTGCGGCCACTGGTAGAAAATGAGCAAACTTCATAAGTCTGTCAATAATAACCCAGATGATATCATGTTTTCAGGCGGTTCTCAGCAATCCTCTCACAAAATCCATAGAAATGTCCTTCCACTTCCATCGTGGAATGGGAAGAGGCTCAAGCAATCCTCCAGTTCTACGATGTTCAGCCTTCACTTGCTAACAAATCCCATAGTTATTGATAAACTTAGACACATTTGCCTTTATCCCAGGCCACCAAAAATGCCTTTTTATGTCATGGTACATTTTGGTCCTGCCTGGATAAACAGTGAATCGGGAACGGTGTGATTCATGAAGAACCTCATCTCTAATGATGGTATCCACAGTCTGCCCCTGAATCACATATACTGGTCAGACGTCTCCATCCAATCAACACAATCAACACTCTGCGCCAACTCACTAAATCTTGAGTACAACCTATCGGTCCTCTGACCCTCGACAATCTCTGTGTAGACACGGTCTGTACTTTCATCTGAGCGCAAATCTCAATCTGAGTTCCTGTAGGAATCTCTGCATCTCCAACAGATATCCTACTCAACGCATCTGCAACTACGTCATTTTTCCCGAATGATACTTCAAGGAAAATTCATAATCCTTCTGAAATTGTAACCACCTGCGCTGTCTCATATTCAGATTTTTTGTGTGAAGAGATACTTTAGACTCTTATGATCAGTAAAGAGTGTAAATTTCTCTCCATACAGATAATGTCTCCATATCTTCAATGCAAACACTCTTCTGCAGCCAGCTCCAAATCGTACATCAGATAATTCTTCTCATGTACCTTCAACTGTTTGTCTGCATAAGCTATTGTACCAATACCCTGCATCAACACGCATCTGAAACCCCTATAAGAAGCATCAGTGTATATTGAAAATCCATGTCTAACCTCTAGTAACACTAACACTTATGCAGTAGTCAATAATCTCTTCAACTAAGCAAATGCCTCCTCACATTCCTCATACCACTCAAATTTAATATCTTTCTGGGTCAATCTAGCAATCAGTGAAGTAATATTCGAGAGATCCTTCACAAATTGGTGATAATACCCTGCCAAACCCAAAAACTCCTAATCTCTGTCACTGAAGTCGGTGCTGGCCAATCCATAATTGCTTGAATCTTGGTTGGATCTACTACTGTCCCTGCTGCTCTGACAACATGCCCCAGAAACTTGACCTTTGAAAGCCAAAATCCACATTTGCTGAACTTAGCATAAAGTCTATGCTCCCTCAAGGTCTGCAAAGTCTCCGTGAGATGATGCTCGTGATCCTCTTTAATCTTTGATTATATCAATATATAATTGATGAAGACTATCACGTATTGGTCAAGAAAAGGTCTGAAAATTCGATGCATCAAATCCATAAACACTACGGGACCATTGGTCTGCTAAATGGCACAACCGTGAACTGCGAATGTCCATATCTCGTGCTAAAAGCTGTCATGGACTTATCCTCATCCTTGATCCTAAGCTGATGATACCCTGATCGCAGGTCTATCTTGAAGAAAAATTGTGCTCCTCTAAGCTGATCAAATAAATCATCAATCCTCGGTAGTGGGTATTGGTTCCAGATTGTGACTTTGTTCAACTATTTGTAGTCGATACAAAGTCTCAAAGTACCATCCTTCTTCTTCATAAAAAGGATGGGTGCTCCCCATGGTGACGTAGAAGGTTTGATGAATCCCTTATGTCCTAAATCCTGAAGCTGAGTCTTCAACTCCTCTAATTCTCGTGGTGTCATACTGTACGGTGGTATGGAAATTGGTCTGGTGCCCAGTACCAACTCAATAATAAAGACAACCTCTCGCGGCGGTGGTAAACCAGTAAATTCTTCGGAAATACATTAGGAAACTCTCTAACAATCGGTATATCCTCTAGCCTAGGTCTTCGACTCTCTGGTACATTGTATAGTGAAATCAATGCCTCCATCTCCTTACTAGTCGCAGGTCGACCTCTTGTACCTACTGTCTTTGACGAACTGCCTCTATAGGTGAATGTCGGATGCCCTGCGATCTCAAATATCACTGTCTTACTGAAACAATCGATATGAGCGTGGTATGATGCTAACAAGTCCAACCCTAAAGTCACGTCGAACTCTAAAAACTTGAGGACTCTAAAATCAGCAGGTGACTCTACCCCATCTATTTCGACCAGGAATCCCTCAATAAAACTATTAGGGTAAACCCTATCCCCAGCTGCAATACTCAAAATCAAATGTATGCTAAGCCTAACAGGTGCCAACCCTAGGATGTCTACCATGCGACCAGCAATAAAAGATATGGTAGATCCAGAATCAAATAATACGTATAAATCTTTACCGCAAATGGAGATCGTACCCTCAATGAGACCTCATGTGGCGTTGGTGTCAAGGTGGGCTACCATATGAACTTCCTCTCGGGCTTGCTATGCGTAGACAATGCTCGGATGCGGGCACTCCCTCATAATGTGTCTGACATGTCCACATCTGTAGCATGAATGAAATCTGTCTGCACTGACCCTGAGTCTGAAACTGACCATATGCTTGGTCCTGACCATGTCTCTGCGGCTGTTCTTGTCCATGTCTAGTATCTCGGCTTTGGCCTCTACCACCCTGTGGCTGCTGTCGTGGAGCCGGTGGGGCAGGAAGTGTAGGAATTGTTGGAGCAGGCAACGCTGGCCTGACGGGAGGTGGCAATACTGGCCTAACGGGATGTGGTAAGGGAATTATGCCTACTATGCTTTGTGCTAGACCAATGTATGATATATGAGGCACAGCCAGTAGGTGATGAGTGGTTGTCCCCATCCCCTGAGAACTTTAATTCCATCCCTTTGCTCCCTTACCCATCTGTCTCCTCTTCTCATACTCCATGGCCTGCTCTGCTAAAAAAACTGGGCCTGGTGCTCTCCCATCAACGACTCGGCCAAATAATATGTCTCATGTGATAAATCTCGCTTGTAGATCTCGGTGAGTGTTGTAGCGCTTGTACTGACTACATGATAACCAATATCTGGCCTAAGTCCATCACCGAAGTGGTACACATCCAAGGAGTCATCTCTCACCAAGTCTCCGTCAAACTATCTCAAATAATAATATATATCCATGTATTGCATCACGTGCTCCTCTACTCCCTATCTCAAGTCCATGAATTCCCTTCTGAACATCTTCATTATTGAAAGCGAAACGTACTGCTGATAAACCTCTGCTTAAAAGAATCCCATATCTCAAACTCTCCATGAGTAGCTACTATCATACTCCGCCAAACATCAGCGTCTCTCTCGAGAGTATACGATGAGATCTCTGCCCGAAGTCTATCATCGATCTTCAGTACCCTATGAATCTTCTCATGAGAAAGAATCTATTTCTCAATCTTTTGAAAATCCCTTACTCGTCGAAGTAGGCTGGCTTGAGTCTGATGAAGTCCTTCACAAGCTGAACCTCAACTGATGTGCTAGAAAATGTGGGCGTGGGAGACGGTACTACCTCAGCTATCTCTACTACTGGTGCAGTCATGCCTAAAGTAGTCTATACTATCGACGCTGCTAAATCCGTAGTAGGAAGTGCTGACGCCTGTAGAGTCAGTGAGTTTAATGTGAGCTAACTATGGTTTTATAAGTAGCTTTAATGTGTTCATGTTTAATATAACATTAATGTGCCTAAGTTAGTAAAATAAATCAATAGTCACATGATGTGCATCGAGAGACGTATTAACCAATCTAGAGACTAAATGAGTCAACTATTGGTGTCACTAAGCATGACTGTGGAATAAGTGAGTGAAGGTGGTCCACTAGTTGAGCCTCGAGATACGTATGCATAAATGATCAAGGGCCATGGTTCAACCATATCCAATTATCTATATAAACCACATAAGTCAACATTTGCTCATTTATCTTCATCAAATAGTTTTAGGCAATAAGAGCAAAGAAAGAGATGCTGCTGGAGTTATCTTGTGGAGGAAAGGAGCTAGCAATTTATTGAAGGTTTGGTGAAGAATAATATCAAGTTCATCAAGCTAGGTAATTCCATCAAACCATAAACTTATATACAATGAATTCATGAAATTAGTGTTGTTTGTTGTTGTTTTGATGTTGTGGTTGATGTCATGGAACTCTAAATGAGTGTATGAGGGTTCCATAGGCATTATCATAGCCTATGTGTTGAGAAAACTTAGAATTGGGTTCTGCAACACATAATGCGCTATGTATTACAGGTAGAGCACTAACTAAGGTTAGCGCGCTGGATAATGAGGGTAGTGCGCTAAAGAGGTCGATAGCACGCTACTACTCTCATTAGCGCGCTATAGAGGCTCAGACAACAATTTCTGCAATTTTTGAAAACTTAATAAACCTAATTAACCTAGCCTTAACCTAATCATAACAACTCTAACCACTCTAAAACCTATCAAACAACTCCAGGGAACTAACGAGAGATCTCGGGAGTTCGGGAACGCATTTTAAGGAGTTAAACACGATTAAAGATTTTAGGAAATTACAGTTGTGTATTTTTTTTACAAAATTTGAGTCGGTTGAGCAAAATTCAGTATTTTGCGAGTTTTTATCTCGAAATACGTGTCAAGATCGGTGTTTCTCGATATTTTATCTCGAAATACATGTCGAAATGGTGTCGAGAGAGTTAAAATGTAGTCTTGAACTATGGTTTCGACTTTCGCGATGACTAATTGAATTTAATATTAAAAATTCAATTTTTGGATTTTAAATGGACTTAATGAGTTGACTTGGCCTCACATCTCGATTTACGTGCCAAGACGGGTTGTCCGAGAGTTTTGGAGTGATTGGGTAAATTTGCCAATTTTTTGTCAATATTGTGGTATTTTTTAGGTATTTATTTGGATATAAATTGAAAATATAATCAAGAAATTTAAATAAAATAATTAAGAAATCAGTGAACGTTTAGTGACACGCGGGGTTGAGGGTGACACGCGTGGGACGTACAATAATGTGCACGCCCGACAGTCGTTGTCGGTGCGTGCAACGAAATTTTGGGCGTGAAAATACATAAGAAAATATAAATTTGTATTTGTAAGTTATATATATAAATATATAAATGGATCCTATAGTTGTGGATTAAATAAAATTGTACATTGGTTGCATCTTGGGATGCGCGTTACGCGAGTGTCGAGAATGTGAAATGGGTGGTACAGTGATGGTGGTGATGAGTAATTATGATGCCTCGAGATGTGTGCCACCCAATTTGCAAGGAAAACAATTTGATTTAATTTTTGATTTGCCTCGAGTTTCGTTCTGCATGAATTTCGAGAAATTTTTATTAATAATCAAACTTAAGGTGTTTAAGTTTGATGGGTTGGTTCGTGGCAGTTGGATCGGCCTCGAGATACGTATTTACGTATATTGAGAAAACCAAAATTTACAAATAAAGCATTGGATCAGCCTCGAGATTCATACGGTACGAATCTAAAGGAAATCCTATATATATTATCATCTTTTTCATTGCCTCTTTTGTTCGACAGCGAGAGAGAGAGGAAGAAAAAAATGGAGAGAGAGAGGAGAAGAAGGAGAAAACCGAGAGAAGGCCGAGAAAGGGAGACCGAGCGTGGGAGATGAAGAGCAAGGTGAGGCTGTTGGTAGTTGTTGGTTTGATGTCGTTCTTGTTGTTGGTGTTGAACTTTGGAGTTCAAATTTTGTATTGCAAAGTAACTAAACCTTTAGTCCCACATAGGAGAGAAAGGTTTAGTTTCTCACTTAATATATGATCAAACACAATTAACTATTATTTAAGTGACATGTGGGTTGGAGTGAGTGGCGCATGGGGTTTCACTAGGTAAACACCATATTTAAATAATATTTGACAAGGGCCTTGGGCCTTTGGGGCTTTGGTTGATTCAAGACTGAGCCATTCCTTAACCATGATTTTTAATTTTCATTTTTTATTTTCGTTTTTGAAAAAAATTAAAAGGGCACCAACAGTTGCTATTTTCGAATTAAGGAGTTAATTAACTTGTCAATTAGTGGTGCACTAATTAAACTACTAATTAGACAGTTAATCAAAATTGTCCACTATTTAGACAGTTAGACAATTCTCTATAAGAGAAGAGACTATCCATATAGGAAGACATTGTTTTTCTGAAATTTAAAAAGAAAAAATTATATGTGATTTGTGTTTTGAGAGAGAGAGTCGATTTTGCACTTTTGAAGGTTTTTTGATTGGTGCTTTAATCAAAGAACGAACCAGTTGTATCCTGGGGACAGATCTCCTAGTTGAATTCAAGACCAAGTTGGAGGAAATTTTCTGTCTTAGGTCATTGCACTGCAAGCCTCCAGTACACTTTGTTTATTAATCTCCTTAGTTATTAAAATCAGCATGATTAATTGCTTGTTATAACAGCGACATTTTCAAATTTAGGTTTATATAGATTGCATGATCCATCAATCTAAGACAGAAAAATAACTTATCTTTGTTTATTCTTATTGTTTTCTTATTCGAATATACTTGCTATTTTTTATGTCTTAGCATCTGAATCTAAATTTGAATCTGAAATGGCATCATCTCGTATTGTTAATGATAAGAAATCTCGACTACTACATCCAATCCTAAAGATGAGAGGCCTGAAAAGTTTAAGGGTCTTAATTTCAAGAGATAGCAACAGAAAACAATTTCCTGGTTGACCACTATGAATTTAGCCAATGGCATCAGAGAGGAGGTTCCTAAGACGGATGAGAATCCGATCACCAAGGAAACCATGATGGCAATCGAGGTATGGAAAAATTCGACTTCCTTTGTAGGAACTATATTCTGAATCGACTTGATGACACTCTATATGATGTTTACTCTGAGTGTGAGACTATAAAGGATGTTTGGGATTTGCTGGAAAATAAATATCGAACAGAAAACGCAGGAGCAAAAAAGTTCGTGGTTGGAAAATTCTTGAAACATAAAATGTTCGACTCAAAATCTATGGTAAAGCAAGTTGAAGAACTAAAAGTGTTGATTCATAAGTTACATCTTTCATTGCCTAACGAGGGCTATATATCGTGAATGAGCATTTTCAAACCCGCCGGGTTCTATCATTGAGAAATTACCTCCATCTTGGAATGACTTCAAGGTGTATCATATAGCACAAGGGACTCAGCTTTAAGTGCGAGATATGCCTGTCAATGGGTATACTCACAACAACAAAGTAAAGTCCTAGCTTTACCGGCCTTCGCTCTCCCGTGCCATTTTCCTAGGTTCCCGAGTTTGGTGTCTCATTAGTTCAAGTATAGTGGGTTTATTGTGTATTCAAATTGGTTCAATCAACTTTATTTTATTGAAATATAATTTTCCCAATTTTTCCTTTTTCCAAATTTTCTTTCATTTTTCTTCCCTTTTTCTCTTCTTTTTCGTTTTTTTTTTTTTTTTTCTTTCGTTGGGTCGGAGTCGACTCCCAAACGGGTCGACTGACTCTCGGCCTGGACCGAAACAGTCCAGCTCGACCCATGGGCCGAGCTCGGTTTCCTGGGCCCGCCCGATGGGGGTGCACACGCACGCGATGCGCGCGTGTGCACCTTCTTCCCCCCGATCGACCGGTTCGATCGGGAGGAAGGAAGAAAACTTTTTTTTTTTTTTTTTTTTTAATTTCTTTCTCCTCCGGTGATGGGTTGGGGTGGCTCTCCACCCCAACCCCGTGAGCCGATGGGCAGGGAGGCACCCCGCCATCACCACCGCTGCCATTGGGGTTCGGCCAGGGGAGGCCGAACCCCCATTCTTCTGGCCACCCAAAACAACCACAACAAGAACGACTCACCTTGCTCTCCTTCCCGCGCATCACTTCTCCTCCTCCTCTCTCTTTTCTTCTTCCTCGCTCTCGGTTTTTCTCCTGTTTTGGCCGATCGTTTGTGTTTGTGTTTTGTGTTTGCATGTGTGTTGTCTGTGTATGTGATGTAGGTGTAAGTGGGTAGGTGGGGTGGTGGCACGTGGTGGAAATTAGGACAAGTGTATGTGTAGTGGTGACAAGTGTGGTGTGGTTGGTTGTTTTGACAACTAATTGTAACACCGCTAAGACACTTGCTCGTGTTTTCGAGCATTTCGACGCCCTGGTCTCGCGTCCGAACCGTGATGTCCGCGTACCATCGCGTCGTTAGTCACCCAATATTTATTCCATATGAGTTACTTGAAATATTTTAATTCAATTTGTGTGTTTTCGTTTCCTACCTAATATTCGGTCCCGTCAACTACCGGCACCCGAGTCGACACGTATATCGAGGCGTGTCCCCGCTCTCGTCTCGACACCTACAACCGTGCAACCGACTTAGTAAGTCTACACAATACATAACACTAGGCACACATCAATACAAAAATACGATATACCTCGGCCATGTGCCTCGGTCGGTGCACGTATCACGATAGATCCCACGCGTCATGGTCGGTGATCCCGATTAAGGAATTAAAATGGGTTTTGAGATTTGGGCCGTGACAAATATTCCCAACAAAATGAAAATTTCGTCCTCGAAATTAAGTTTAAGTTACTGGTTCGAATGGGTCGTTTCTAGTAAGAGATGTCCTCGCTCAGTCGATCGACTCAAGTCAATCGTCGTCGCCGCACGCCGTCTTCGACTCGGCTATTCGAAGCATCGAAATGTGGAACACTGGATGGACCCCGACATCCGTGGAGGCAATTCAAGCTCGTATGTCACTTTCCCGACCCGTTTCTTAATCATGAAAGGCCCGATGTACCTCGGTGCAAACTTGCCTTTCACCCCAAATCTCTCGAAGACCATTCCGATGGGAAACCTTTAAATAAACAAAGGCTCCTCGAATACGCGAGATCACCGCGATACTTATCTCGCATATCTCTTCTCTCTCATGTGCTCCTCGAGTCTCGACGTATCGCTTTGACCTTTTCCGTGTGGTCAACAACAATTTCTGTGCCCCACTATCTCCTAGGCCCTTCCGTCTCGCCCAACACAATGGCGAGCGACACGGCCTCACCATACAAAGCCCCAAATGGCGCCATCTCAATGCTAGCCTCGACAACCGTGTTGTTATAAGCGAACTCACACAACGGTAGGTACTCCGCCCAAGATCCGCCAAACTCCAACACGCATGCCCGCAACATGTCCTCGAGGACCTGAATCAATCTTTCAGTCTGCCCGTCTGGGCCCGAGGTGGTGGAAAGTCAGACCGAATTGTAGGCGCGTACCGTCACAAATCGTTGCTCTTGCATACTCCCACATCCCGGACGTATACGTAGCATCTCGATCCGACGTGATCATTAATGGTACCCCGCGCGCTCGATAATCTCTCTCTCGAACAAGATCGCTCACCGATCGAACGTGTAATGCGATGCCACTCAAGTGGAAATGAGCAGACTTCGTCGGGCTCATCAATTATTGCCTGATTGAATCATGTCTCCTCGCGGTCCTCGGCAATCATCCGACAAAATCCATAGAGATGTCTTCCCACTTCCATCGAGGAATGGGAAAACAAATTTGTAGTAATCCCCCCGGTTTGCGATGCTCGGACTTCACTGGCGTAGATACCACGCTTCTCGATGAATCTAGACACGTCGCTTCATCCCAGGCCATCGAAATGTCTCCTCATGTCGTGGTACATCTTAGTCCCGCTGCTGGATGTACGGTAAATTTGGAACGGTGCGACTCCGAAGGATCTCATCTCTCGCCTCCGGCACTCTGGGTATCCACAACCCGCTTTGCCTCGGTATCTCGACACCGATCGATCCGTCTCTGCCCAATCCGTACACTCCTCGCACTCTGCGCTAACTCGCCGAATCTCGAGTACAACCGGTTGGTCCTCGACCCTCCGACACATTGTGTAGACACGGTCGTCGATTGAAGATCGATCTTGAGGGTGTGTAGACGTGTTGAAAATGATCACATGAAAGAAGACAAGATGGAAGGGAGTGACATCGATGCAAAAGCAAACATGGTGGAAGGAAGCAAGTCCAAAGTTCTAAAATTCCAGAAGAAGAATTTTAAAAGAGAAGCACCCACCAAACAGTTTGCACCAAAGGGGAAGAATTTTAAGAAAATGCAAGGAAGTTGCTTGAGTATGTGGAAAACAGGATCAAAGGGCCCGAGATTGTCGCCACAAGAAAGAACAGAATTATGGCAATTTTGGTTTGAACAACCAAGCGAATGTTAGTGATGTCCAAATTGGTGAAATGGACATTGATCTCACTGTTGTTGTGTCTGAAACTAACATGGTCTTTGACACTCGGGTGGTGGATTGACATCGGTGTAACTTGGCACATTTGCAGCGACAAAAGCTTGTTTTCAGAGTTTCTTCCTGCTGATAGGGAAGAAAATCTTTATACGGGAAATTCATCCTCTTCAATGGTTGAAGGTAAGGGTACTGTTAAGATGAAGTTCACTAGTGGGAAAAGAGTCACTTTACTCAATGTGTTGTATGTTCTTGAGATCAGGAAGAACCTTGTATCTGGCCCTTTACTTAACAAGAAAGGGTTCAAATTGGTGTTTGAGTCTGACAAGTTTATTCTCACAAAGGGTGGAATATATGTAGGTAAGGGATACCTCACAAAGGGTCTCTTTAAGCTTAATGTTGTAATTCTTAACTCTACTGGTAATAGAATGATCTTTTCTACGTACATGGTTGATTCATTTAATTTATGGCATGCTAGATTAAGACACGTGAATAAAAGATCTATTTACATAATGGTTAAATTAAATTTATTGCCTAAGTTCAACATTGATTTAAATAAAAACTATGAAATATGCATTGAATCAAAATTTGCTAGGCAAACTTTAAAATCTGTCCAAGAGAGATCAAATGATTTATTAGGATTAATTCATAGTGATCTTTGTGATTTTAAATCCATTCCTTCTAGAGGGGGAAAAATTATTACATCACCTTTATTGATGATTGTAGCAAATATTGTCAAGTCTTTTTGATTAAAAATAAAAACGAGGCCTTAGATATTTTTAAAATATATAAGGCAGAGGTAGAAAATCAATTAGACGAGAAAATTAAGGCATTAAGAACAAATAGAGGTGGAGAATATGAATCCTCTGAATTTGCAGAATTATGTAGCAAATATGGAATTATACATCAAACAACTGCACCCTATACACCTCAACAGAATGGTGTAGCAGAGAGGAAAAATAAAACTCTAAAAAATATGATTAATTCCATGTTAAATGATTCTGGACTTTCTCAAAAAATTTGAGGTGAAGCGCTACTCACTACAAATCACATTTTGAATAGAGTACCTTTCAAGAAATTAGATAAATCTCCTTTTGAGATATGGAAAGGAAGAAAACCCACTTACAAAACTTTGAAAGTGTGGGGTTGCTTGGCAAAGGTCCAAATTCCCTTACCAATGAGAACTAAGTTAGGACCTAAAACTGTAGATTGTGTGTTCATTGGTTTTGCTAAGAATAGCGCAGCATATAGATTCTTAGGAGTTAAATCACATATTTCAGTGAAAATTCTATTATAGAATCAGTTGATGCTGAATTTTTAGAACACATTTTTCCTTTCAAGGAAAACCAAAGTGGTTTGTCGCTTAAAAGAACTGCCAAAAAGAGCTTAGATGAACCATCTACTTTTAATGTTCAAGAACAAAAGTTAGAACCTAGAAAAGGAAAAAGAGTTAAGGTCACAAAAAGCTTTGGACTTGACTTTGTTAACATGTTAACTGAAAATGATCCACAAACCTGTAAAGAAGTTGTCTTCACCAGATGCTCCATTGTGGATGGAAGCTATCAATAGTGAAATTGAATCCATTTTACAAAATAATACATGGGAATTGGTTGATCTACCATCAGGAATCAAACCAATTGAATATAAATGGATCTTCAAAAAGAAGCTAAAGGCTGATGGGACTATTGAGAAATACAAGGCACGTTTGGTTGCTAAAGGATATAGACAAAAGAAGGTTTGGATTACTTCGACACTTATTCTCCTATTTCAATAATAACTTCCATTATGATGTTAATTTCCATAGCTGCTTTATACGACATGGAAATACATCAAATGGATGTTAAAATAGTATTTTTAAATGGAGAATTAGATGAAGAAATTTATATGGACCAACCTGAAGGGTTCATAGTAAAAGGCTAAGAAAACAAAGTTTGTAGACTGATTAAGTCTTTGTATGGACTTAAACAAGCTCCAAAACAATGGCATGAGAAATTTGATCATACTATGATGGCAAATGGTTTTAAAATAAATGAATGTGACAAATGTGTGTACATTAAAGAAATGAAGAACTCATTTTTCATAGTATGTCTCTATGTTGATGACATGTTAATTATGAGCTCAAGCAAGGATGCCATAATCTCAACAAAGAAGATATTGAATTCTAGTTTTGACATGAAAGACTTAGGTCAAGCTGATGTAATACTAGGAGTTCAAATCAAAAAGAATAACGAAGGTTATATCCTTACACAATCTCATTATGTTAAGAAAATCTTAAAAAGATTCAATCAATTTGATTGTAAACCTGCACAAACTCCTTTTGATGCAAATTGTCATCTAAAGAAGAACTCTAGAGAGTCGGTTTGTCAATTGGAATATTCTCAAGTTATTGGGAGTTTAATGTACTTGATGAACTCTACTAGACCTAACATTGCTTATGCAGTAAGTAGGTTAAGTAGATACACAAGTAGTCTAAATGATGATCATTGGACAGCATTGATAAGAGTTCTAAGGTATCTCAAGTATACCTTGAACTATGGATTGGTTTATTCAAAGTATCCACCAATACTTGAAGGCTATAGTGATGCAAATTGGATTTCTGATAATACATAAACCAAATCAACTAGTGGATATGTATTTACATTGGGTGGAGCAGCAATTTCTTGGAAATCAACAAAACAAACGTGTATAGCATGATCCACCATGGAATCTAAATTTATAGCTCTCGATAAGGCAGATGAAGAAGCTGAATAGCTTAGGAATTTTCTAGAAGATATTCCATGCTCGTAAAAGCCATTATAGTCATATGCATACATTGTGATAGTATGGCAATACATGCAAGAGCTAAAAATAAAATTTATAATGGTAAGTTAAGACATATAAGGCGTTGGCATAATACTATAAGACAATTACTCACAAGTGGTGTAATTAGCATAGATTATGTCAAGTCAAAGGAAAATATTGCAGATCCTTTGACAAAAGGCTTACCAAGAGATCAAGTGATGATTTTATCGAAGGGAATGGGTTACAGCCTCTAAAATAAGTCAAGCCTGACAAAAACCTAACCTAGCTTATTGGAGATCCCATGACCTAGGCTCCATAGGCAAACTAGTTAGGCTAAACTTAATAACTGAAACACACAATTTCTCATTCCTAAGATATTGTATGTGTTAATAATAAGATGTTCAGGTTATGCTATGCATTTAATGACATAGTAATGTCACCTATATGGTAGTAAATGTAGGGTCGCATTTATGAGAATGAAATTAGGCTAAGTTCTCTAAAGCTATCTTGAAACCAGGATCTGTTCAGGACCAAAATGAATAAAAACATATAAATTGCATTTGGATTCAAGTCGTGAGTAAGACATATTATCTTGGTTTACTATAGAAGTGAACAGTTCAAGATAAATAAATACATCAACTGCGTCATAAAGTGAACCCGATATGCTTTACTAAGGTCAGTTCAAGTCTTTACGACATTCTTCCTTATAAGCATGACTTGATCATCTCTCTCTCGTGTATAATTATTATTTGTGTTTATGATTTGGCAAAGTTATGAAATATGGGGTGTTACTTTTTCCAATACAAATGTGGGGTATTGTTGAACTTTGGAGTTCAAATTTTGTATCGCAAAGTAACTAAACATTTAGTCCCACATAGGAGAGAAAGGTTTGGATTCTCACTTAATATAAGATCCAACACACTTCACTATTGTTTAAGTGACAAGTGGGTTGGAGTGAGTGGCCCATGGGGTTTCACTAGGTAAACACCCTATTTAAAGAATCTTTGACAAGGGCCTTTGGCCTTGGGGCCTTTGGGGCTTTGGTTGATTCAAGACTTAGCCATTCCTTAACCATGGTTTTTCATTTTTGTTTTTGAAAAAAAATTAAAAGAGCACCAACAGTTGCTATTTTTGAATTAAGGAGTTAATTAACTGTCAATTAGTGGTGCACTAATTAAACCACTAATTAGACAGTTAATTAAAAATGTCCACTATTTAGATAGTTAAACAATTCTCTATAAGAGAAGAGTCTATCCACATAGGAAGAAATTATTTTTTCTGAAATTTAAAAAGAAAAAATTATATGTGATTTGTGTTTTGAGAGAGAGAAATAGTCGATTTTGCAGTTTTGAAGGTTCTTTGATTGTTGCTTTAATCAAAGAACAAACTAGTTGTATCCTGGAGACAAAACTCTAATTGAATTCAACACCGAGTTGGAGGAAATTTTATGTCTTAGGTCATTGCACTGCAAGCTTCTGGTACACTTTGTTTATTAATCTTCTTAGTTGTTAAAATCAGCATGATTAATTGCTTGTTATAACAGCGCCATGTTCAGATTTATGTTTATATAGATTGCATGATCCATCAGTTGGGTCGTTGTGTTGTTGAATTGTTGTTGTTGGATTTGTCATTGTGTTTTAATGGAGACTGAAAGGGATTTCGATTTGAGGAAAAAAAGGAAGATGATGGAAGCCGTGGTTTGGGGTTGGGCTATCTTGGATTAGAATCGGGAGGAAAGAGACAACCCTTCCCCCTTATAAATATAAAGTAATAAAAATATAAATAAGGTGCTTCTACAATGGAACTCAATTACATAGCATTTATTACGCATTTAATTTGTTTTACATTAAATGCACTACATCAATCACCATTAGATTCGAATTCCATAGTAATCCAATGGTGAGATATGTAGTTCCCATGACATGAGTATATATTTGAGCTCCATTGTAGAAACACCCATATATATATAAATAAGTAAATATATATGGTTTAAAAATAAGAAAAAACAAGTAAATAAACCCCTGAAAAATTATGGAAATTGGAGAATTGATCAAAATAATAAAATTTTGATAATAAAATGGACATTGGAAGTTTTCAGGGTTGGTATGTCGAGTGTTGTCGCATAAAGCGTGCTACGACACCCGAAAAAGTTGAAAATTGGGAAAAAAATGAAATAAACCCCTGAAAATTGAAAAGAACCTCAGAAAATGGGATTTTTGGATAAATTAATGAAAATTGAGTACGTTTGTAGAAAATTAAAATTTTTGGAATTTTCTCGGGGATTTTTATCGAGTATATTTCTCGTAATACGTGTTACGATACCCAAAAATGTCCAAAATTTAGAAAATTATTTTATGGCCTAGTCTTGAGTAATTTTCAATTATGAATCACAATTTGAAGTCAAAATTGGAATCCGGACATTTGAGGACATGGTTTGGAGAGATTTTGGGATTTTCGGGTCGAGGTTGGACCGCAAAATATACAATAAATCGAAAAATTAATATTTAAGCCTAGACACTGTAATTTTCAATGTTGGACAATAATTTTGAATCGAAAATGAAATATGGGCATTGAATATTTTATTTTGGAAATATTTTAAGGGTTTTGGGACGCGAGTAGGGCAGTTGAATTATAATTAATTGGAAAACGATGGTAGAATTTTTATGGAAGCTTATCAGATTGATGAATTAGTTGTAGGGCCGTAATTGGAATCTCATGTGGACTAGTTGACTGATTCAGAATGCAAGGGAGCATTGGTATCGCGGTTATAAGGTTAAGTAAATCCCATGGTAACCTTTACATTATATGGATATAATTTCGTATATATTGCATTGATCCTTGATATTGCATTTCGTTGTACATGCATAAACGGTTTGGGAGAGTAAGGCATTACGAGTCTCCTTATAGTGTTTATATCAAGTTTATAGAACATTATATTATGCTTAAGGGGCTGGAGTCACTGATACTTTGCATCACGTGGTTATCATGAGATCACATTGAACCAGATCATATTCCCATAGTCTAGAGGAACGAGACTCTTTTGGTTATTCTCCCCATGCATGACTCCTTATTATTGTTTACTTACCACTTTCGGAGAACGTTATATGATTGTGGTCGATAACAAAAACGGGATGGATTCATGGTTGTATTTAAATTCCTTGGATTATATTATTGTTTAAACTCCTTGGATTATTATGCATTTGGTTACTACAGGTGTACTGGATAGTGTGGGATTTACTTATATGAGATTATCGAATTTTATAATTGGGTAATGACAGGTGTTAGCGGCAACAAAGGAAAGGGAAAGCTTTCCGACTATTGGTGATTTGTTCAATTCCTCCCTATTTATGTATGCATTATTTTAAATATATAATATTGTATAATGGGTTTTTGGGTTTATGTGAGGTTAGGATATCTTTTGAGACTGTTGAAATATTTTGAAACGGATTGGAATTGAATTAATGGTTTTAGGACGGATTGGAATGACGTGGAGCCAAGGTAATGACGATTTAATGATTTTGAAAACCTTAGATAGATTAGAATGAATAAATAATTTTATGACTGCGATACATATTGTTGTGGGTGGATTGTGAGTCCTTCAGCATTTCACCAAGCTAAGCAGGTTTATTGAAGATTTATGAAGGCCGGGATTTTCGGTGCAGGCTTAGAAATAGAAGAGATGCTGGCGAAAAATTTTTACTAATTTTTAAGGATTATATAATTAATCTTTACTGACTTTGAGGTACAAGATTCGTTTTAGAATTCCTTTGTGGCTGATTTAGAATCGTATTTGATAAATACTCTGATAAATTATTATTTATTTGTTGAGATTGAGGTTAAGGCTGCTAGATTATTAGGGAATTACGATAATCTAGGCCGGTCATATGCCTAATTAAGTAGGGTCTGACATGTGGCTCCCTTTGGAATTTTCTCGGGATGCGGCTCAAGTGGGCTGACAGTGCCAAACGAATTTGGTACGGTTGAAGCGAACTTGGTCCCACCGTACCAGTATTTGACACTTACATGTTTTTAAGTGGCTTTGAGCCCACAAGTAGAGTGTCAAGACCACTTAGGCACCTATCCTTTGCTTCTGGGTCATTTGGTCTCTATAGTTGACCATTGTAATATGTCTATCATGCGCTTTATTGTTCTTTTCAGCTTCGTTTTTTTCATGCATGATTTATAGACTTATTTATTATTTAATCTAAATTACTATTGAACTTCTAGATTTACTCACTGGGATTGTCTCCGCTTTTGGTGACAATTGCAGGCATAATCTCCGAGCTCAAAAACATTGATGTGCAGCATATGTAGGTCATTTTATGTATTTATATTTTAATTACTATGTTTTATAAATGGGTATTTAGGTTGAGAGATACTATACTTTGTATATTGTATTTGTTGTACGGGGTTTCCACATTCTAGCTTCCACACCTATAACTCGTTGTGTGTTTAAATTATTTGTTAACAGGTTTTCACCGTATTTAAATCTCGCTTTTATAATATCGTATACATATATACTCTGTTATGTGGACTATCAGGTACTAAAGACCGCTTTGTAAGGTTGACTATGCCTTTATTAACTCTGAACTAGTTTATCGAGGGTTAATGGAGGCCTAGTTTCGGGCAGTGCCTAATTTGTAGGGTTGGAGTCATCACAGATCATATAGTTTTCCACTGCTAAAATTCATGTTTTGTGGTTTAGATTTTATTTGTTTCGTAATAGGAAAGTTAGTCCTTTTGCTACAACTGTAGCTTTGGTATCACATTGTAGAATAACTATATTCCACAATCCTAAGCTCTATAAACTTAGGCTCTGTAACCTAGGCTTTATAAACTTGGCCTTTGATACCACCTGTGACGACCCCTTCTCAAATTAGGGCACCGCCTAGCCTAATCTCGTCATTAAGCCCTAACCTCACCCTGTAAGAGTTAACAAGGAATTAGTCAGCCTTTTCAAAACCCTATAACTTACTGATTTTTTTTTCTCATAAACAATTACCTATCCTATGTCAATTCAAAAATTAGAATTGAATAAAATTTTACAATTTAAAGTTTATTCAGTAGAATTATTAACAAATTAGCGGAAGCTTTTAACATGATGCCTAACAATTATGGAAAAACCAGGAAATAAAGATCACATGTATATATATAATGAAACGGTGATCATATATCATCATGTGTCTGGTCAGGGTGCTAGTCTCTCAACCCATAATATACAACCCCAAAAGTATATGAAATACATATAAAAGTAATACATTAAAATCAAAACCTACAAAATTCGGTGTAACAATACTCCACTGGCTCAGAGGTAGTTGTCGATCTTCTTTTTGCTTGGTCTCCTACTTGATAGATCTGCACCCACCGTCATAAAAAGGATGGTGAGTACACGAAAGTAGAAAGTAATATTGGGAGATATTTGTTCACATTCTCAAATATACAACAAGTATCTAAAATCACAATAATAGCAACTATGCTGAAAAGAATTCATGCAAAGATATGCTTTAGTTAAACAAAATGGGATTGACACATGGCTATGAAGTAATGGGTCTAGGGTCGATCAGCCGCGATCTTCATTACATCAGCCTTTCCACTGTATAAGGATGGAGTTGAGCTCTACATTAATGTGAATGTCTAAGCAAGGCTCTTTGCCTTTAAAACCTTTCGCTGGCATTAATCACCTGCGATATATACTTGCCAACAATCCCGTAACCCATACCTTTTGAAGTCACCCAAGTTATGCTTGCCAACAACCCCGGGACTCATTTCACGTTTGTTGCGTAAGATAATGGAGAGATCCCAATCACCCTGGAAGTTCAGTGACCCCGTATGTCCGCTGGACCTCTATCATAAAATGGCCCTGGATACAAGAACTACTTTTATATTTCAAGTAACAACATGGTTTGAGAATCCAACAAAGCAATCTCATATCTAATGCACAAAGGAAATATATTTACAATACTATGCAACACCTACCTAATAGCATGTTATTTCACTAACCTCATGTATTAACAATCAAAATGACATAGCACATGATTTGGAGTCAATGAAATCATTTAATCAACAATTTATACCATGAAAGCAACCTCATGAAATGAGAAATGACAACAAGTCATGGTATATGGAATACAATGGCAAATTAGTCCAAATGATTGGAAATGAACAAATAAACAAGAATAAAATGTAAATAAATATCTCAATCAGATTACTTACAATCTACGCAATTCCCTAAGCTATCCCGGCCTCCCGACACCTCAAATCTTGTATTCAAACCCCCAAGACACTTTCCTAGGTTCCTGATATCATATAACATGTATTTATGTGTGTTTGGACCTTTACTTAGGGTATTAGACTTGTTTATAGTGTTTAAGAAATTTTAGAAAATTGTACATTTTTATGTTGTCATAGCATCTAGCGCGCTGGGTACCCTGATTAGTGCACTAGTGGCCTTATTAGCGCTACCAAGCTTTCTCTAGCGTGCTATATAAAGTTAGCGCGCTAGCTGACCTTTCTAGCGCGCTATGTGCAGGAATTCCCAGAATTCTGAAATCAGAATTTTGAGTTTACTCCACACATAGGCTACCCAAATGCCTTAAGGACCCCCATGTACACCTCTAAAGTCCCAAGACATCAACAACAACATAAAAATGTCCCTACTTATCATCAAATTCATGAATTCGTCAAATTGAGTTGAATAAACTAATGTAAGTGAATTACCTAGTTGTGAACCACCTAGTAGATCAACTCCTACACCTTCAAACAACCCTAGTTGTTGATCTTCTTCTTCCTTTAGCAACCTCTCCTTCTCCAGCAAAGTTTCTTCTCTCCTAAGTAATGAAATGAAGATGGCATGATTGCATGAGTTGATCTTTAGTTATTTATATGAAATTGATATGGTTGATTAATAGCCATTGATCCTCATGTGCACACGTATCTCGAGACCTATCTAGTGGCACACACTTTGACACATTTCCCACTTACTTTCCAATATCTAATGCCAAGTGACACCAATGTGTAACTTAATTGGTTTCTAGATTTGTCAATATGTATCTCGATGAATGTCAAGTGGCTATTATTTTAAATCACTAACTTAGGTACACTTAATATAAAATCAATCATAGCCACATTTAAATCACTATTTAAGCTACATTAAACCTAAATAAACTTACCTCATCACTTTCTATCCCGGTCCCATGCCAGCACACATCTCGAGGCGCGTCCCCACTAATGTCTCGACACCGAAACATAAGTATGAGTGACTTAGTAGTCTACACATATACAATACACTAAGCATACACCATAACAAATATAACATATACATCGGCCTGCTCGCCTCGATCACAACACGTTTCTCGATGCGAGTCCCACATCATGGGTCACTGATCCTGATTAAGAGACTAAACTACGATTTAGAAACTCGGGTCGTGACAATTAATGCCTAAAATCAACCTAAATTACACTATAAAATGTGTTTAATTATTGACTTGTCAACACCCTGGTCGGTTGCATAAAGAAGAAGATTGTCCTCAAGAAGGGCTGAGGCTTCATGCCCAACTGGGAAAAGGTTGTGATTGCCATGGATGAACATAGTGAAGTAAAGGGCGGGCAAATCCGAGGCAATTGTGTTTTCTCCCCAATGACCTTCAGGTACTCGATCCCCCATAAGGGTCGAGGTGATCTCATTGATATCCAAATCATCATGAAAACTAAGGGATAGGAATCCGTACAAGTTTTTATAAGTTTTACGCCTGAGCAACTTATTCATGGTGAAGGGAGAAACGAAGTGACTTTGGGTCATCGACTGACGAATCTCGGTTTGAGTAAAACTCCCTAACAAGATTTCCATTGTAATATTGAAAGAAGGTAAAGATGCACAAAATACCTCTAGCCTCCAAGAATTGGTAGACTTTGTAATTCTTGTAGGTTTTCTCATCAAGTTGTTATTCACTTTAGAACATGATACTCAACAGTTCGTCATATATCGCCTCGAAGTCTCTGATGTAGAACTAAGAGGAGTATGCACCGGTAGCCTTAATGTAAGAAGGGGGAGATTTGTGGGCACATACTCCTGGTTCGATATAGGCACATCTCTTAGCACAAGTGCATGATTGGAAGGATGGGCATCTGTGGGTTTAGAAGATAATTGGGATTAAACCGAGGCCCATCCAAGCAGACAAGTCATCGACATTTCTGAGATCTAGACATATTGGAGGCCCTTGTGGGCATAGAAGCTTCAGAATGGGAGTTAAGACTCGTGAGCACACGGGGTTTGCCTCAGCAATAAGAGCGTGAACCTCATAACTCGAACCATCAGTTGAAGATGGTCGGAGAGATGCCTTAAAATGGGGTTTGTGGTGGACCACTTTTGATGCGTCCAGAGTAGGTATTAAGTGGAGGACGAGAAGAAGAGGCATAGATGGTTAGCGGTGCATGAGGGACAATGAAGAGTCGATTCTCGCTGGCTGGAATAGTGGAAGGAATAAGGATTGGAAAGGCACAAGGAAATTTCATGGAGGCTTTATCGACACTACTGGAGCGCCGGGTGATCGCCATATTCCAGTGAAGAGATAGAGAATCGTGAGGATGAGATGAAAGAAGGAGAACTTTTAGCGTCAATGGGGGAGAGAGAGAGCCGGAGAAGATGAAGGGAATGAATATGAGAGAAAGAAGCCGGGAGTTATGGAAACTTCCCCCTACCCATTGATTTCCCGATTTATGGCCCAACATGAAATCCTAAACCTACCCAATAATCTCCTAATTTCCTAGAGGGAGAGAGATTTTGAAATTTGAGAGTTATGGAAACTTCCCTCCATTAATTTAGAAAAAATAGCATAACACTTATTGCACACAGTTGAAATAAATAATTATATATACATATATGCAAGAAAAAGAAACGACTATTGCAAGGGAGACCAACTTAGTCCTAATGCACCCCTTAGGAACTCAAATCGAGAACCATCCAAGGCTTTGGTAAAAATGTCTGCTAGCTGCTTCTCAGTACCAACATGCTCAAGTGTTACAATTTTTTGATCAACCAAATGACGAAGAAAATCATACCCGAGGTCAATGTGTTTGGTGTGTTGTACCAGATTCTTGGATATGTCAATAGCGCTCTAGTTGTCACAAAAGACTATTAGCAATGCCCACGGGACATCGTAGTCATTGAGCATTTGTCGCATCCAAATATGCTAAGTGCAGCATTGTCCTACAACAATGTATTATGCCTTTGCAGTAGAAAGAGATATCGAATTTTATTTTTTGCTATACTAGGAAACCGAATTAGTACCAACATAAAAACAACCAACCGAAGTACTCTTCCGATCATCGGCGTTCCCTGCCCAATCTGCATCATTAAAGCCAGCTAAGCAAATATTAAAATCGTTAGAGTACCATAAATCGTAAGAAAAAGTTGAGGCAACATGACGAATGATACGTTTTACCGCAATTAGATGAGATTCTTTAGGGCATGCTTGATGGCGGACACAAGTGCCAACACTAAAGCAGAGATCAGGTCGACTAGCTATGAGATAGAGTAGGCTGCCAATCATGATGCGATAAAGACGAGGATCTACCATTGTGCCCACATCATCTTTAATGAGTTTGTCACTTGTACTCATTGGGGTACGGACATGGTGGGCATGTTAAAGACCAGATTTCTTGACAATAGTTTTAGCATACTTACTTTGAGAGAGAAATGTGCCATGTGGACTTGGCTAGACTTGTAAACAAAAAAAGAATTTTAACTCATCGACCATGCTCATTTCGAATTCCTTCTGCATATTGATGACAAATTCTTAAACAAGAGATGGGAGAAATATATCTAAAAACTATGTCATCAACAGATATTTATGCAACGAGGATAACAAAAGACATGGTCATGATGAATAGGGTTTTATTGACTCCCCCTCCATGATAGCCTTTGTTCAAATGATAAAAAAATGAGACGTTCATATCAGGCTCGTGGAGCTTGTTTGAGTCCATAAAGAGCTTTCTTTAGGTTATAGACATGATCGAGATGATGAGGATCAATGAATCCTTTGGGTTGTTCTACATGTTCATATTGCATACATAGGCCAGAAGAAGACAAATTGACTCTAGTCTAGCAATTGGAGTGAAAGTTTCATCAAATTCGATTCCTTCAACTTGATTGTATCCTTGAGCAACTAGTTGAGCCTTGTCTTAAGTGATTACTTTGTTCTCATCCGTTTTGTTTCTAAAAACCTATTTTGTGCTAACTACACTGACATGAGTTGGGCGTGGTACTAGTGTCCATACTTTATTGCGCCAAAATTGTTAGAGTTCATCTTGCATGGCAGCGGCTAAAATTCATCCAGCAAGGCTTCTTTGATGTTTTTAGGTTCAAGAGAGATGCATAGCAGACATAACAAGTATTGGTTTGTCAGCTGTTGTGGGCACAACAATTGAGGAGGAAGGTTATGCTTTTTTGGGCGCATCACTTTAAGGAATCAGATCATCATTATCTGATCAGCATTGAGGAGTGGCTAATATTAGTGTGTTCTTAGTGTAGTCTATTATATCATCAACCACCACATTCACCGATTCCATGACGCACCACGTACGCAGATTGTACACTCGAAAGGCTTTGCTTGACGTGGAATATCCGAGAAATATAGCATCATCGGTCTTCTCATCGAACTTTCTAACATGTTCTATGTCTTTCAAAACAAAACATTTGTTGGCAAAAATATGAAAGTAACTTAAATTTGGCTTTTAACCTTTCTAAACCTCATATAGTGTTTATTTTTTGTGAGGACGAAAGTAGGTTCGATTAATGATCTAAAATGTCGTGTGCACAGCTTCAGTATTTAGATTTTTGGCCAATTCTTGCGATATAGTGTTTATTCTTTGAATTTATCATTACACGCGCCATTTCTTGGATGTGAAGATTGTTGCGCTCGACAAATCCATTTTGTTGAGGTGTAAATGGAGCCGTATATTCTTGATGGATTCCTAAAGACCAGCAAAAATTAGCAAAGTTAGAATTCTCAAATTCCTTACCATGATCACTACGGATACGAATGTTGCGATAATTTGTAGCTTCATTTTCATTTTGAAGTTTAACACACAGATCTCGAAATTCACCAAATGCTTCAAATTTTGTGCAATGAAATAACACTTATGTGAAGCGTGTAAAATCATCTACGCACACAAGGATGTACTTCTTTCCTCCAAGACAGGTTGTTTGGGTAGGTCTAACCACGTCAATATGAAGAAGTTCAAGGATCTTTGTAGTACTTCTTCCATCTACCATCTTATAAGCTTCTCAATATTGCGTTCCATATTGGCAAGGCCACATATGATACTAGAAATAGTGGAAATTCAAAGAAGTCCTTTTGTTGCACCTGAATCAGATAACTTATTGAGATGTTGATAGTTTACATGCCCAAGTTTTTGGTGCTAAAGTCCAGTCTGATCATGTGTGTCATGGGCATGAAGTGTTTTGGATAGAGCTGTGGACACAAGGTTCGAAGCTTGTAGTATATAGCAATTATCTTATGAGCGCACCCTTTCATGATGCACTATCCTTGATAATCAAAAACTTTGCAGTCTTCTTTTGTAAACTGACTAATGCATAACAAATTTACCTTTGGATCTTCGACATGAAGTACATCAGCTAGCTTAGGTAGGCCTTGTACATGCAAAGTTCATTTCCCTACTAATTTGCTTTTAGCTTCATCACCAAAGGTTACATGTCCTCTTGAAAATGGATGATAATCAGAGAGAAAAGAGATATTACTTGTTATATGCTTGGAGCATCTACTATCGAAATACCAGTGTACCGATGAAGTAGATTTGAGAGAGACATGATTTACATTGCAGTGCATGTTGTCTTTAGGCACCAACTTTTGTTAATGGTATGATCTTCTATCAGTTTTACTTGGAACATCACTTGTCTTAGTGATTGACCTTTGTCGTCTCGCTAGATCACAAGTCATTTTGAAACATCGTGGTCGGATATGCCCATTTACTCCGCGGTAGTATCATCTTAGCCTAAATCAACGAGGAAGATCTTCATCACTTTCTCTAATGGCGTTTCCTTTGGTGAAAGGAATTGCTGCCTTCTGTAGTGTAGAGGTGGAAGCTTCATTGGTGAAGCCAAGTTCTTTATGATCTTGAGAGCCTTTACCCATCTTTAATATAACACCTAATTTGACTTTTCCCCTGTTAAGTTGCTTCATTGTATCTTCTAAATTTTTAAGTGCTTTTTGTACAATGTGCAACTCCTTTTCAGCGGCTTCTTGTCCTTTTTAACTGTAATCAGTTATTTTCTGCATATTCAAGTTGTTGCTGAAAATTTATAACTTATTTGGACAGAAGAATTTTTTTAGCTTCAGCCCACTTCTTGTACATCTCCTTATAAGCTTCTTTTATATCTGTAATACTGGTAGAGTTACTAAAATGTGAATTAGACTCATAGTTAGGAATTATTATGTAACAACATGTTACCTTAAGCTAGTGATTAGTACTAATCCAAGTCCTAATTAACCCGAGTTAGGCTTAGGGTTAAGTCCGGCGTACCTCGATTAGCCTGTGCGTACATTTGCATGATGTATGGTGTTTGTTTGAAATGTTAAATCAATTAATATATAGGTTGTTGTATAATAAGGAAATTATACACAAGCCTATAATTAAGAAAATATATAATAAATAATAAGTTTTCGGGACACCAAGTTGAAACGAGGGGGTCGTGGCATGAATGTGCACGCTCAAAGACACTTGTAGTCACGTTCGGTGAGTTTATTGGTGAGAAAATACACGAGATATATATATTTATGTATATTGGATATATAAATATATATATATAAAGTCATAAAGTTTAGTTTAAATTATATGGATTGTTTCATCAACCTCGAGATGAGTGTAAGTGTAGTCAAGTTTTGTGTCACTTTAAGGAGTGTCACTTTAAAGCATCAACCACTTGATCGATCTCAAGATAGTGTGATGCGTATCTCGAGAAAAAATCCATATATAAAAACAAAGTTGATCATTATCTCAACAGATCAATCGAGAAAGTTTGAGAGGGAGGTTTGGTTGATTTCGGATCGAAGGGGATGATCCGGGGAGCTGAACCAAAGCGAATTGAGGAGCTTAAATGGATTAAAAGCTAGCGATCATCACTTTGGTAAGATTGGTTTTTAAGTTTGTTGAAGTTTGAATTTATGGTGACGATCAAATCTTTGTAAATTGATGTTATTGTTGATAGAAGTTGGTTTATAACCTCACTAAAGATCCTCCCAGATGAATTGGGAGTGAAATTGATGTTGTTTGATGGATTTTGGAGTGGAACTAAGGCTGCTGCCCTGCTCACTATCGAGGCACTGTAGGGTGGAGCGCGCTCCACCTCATAAAGGAGCGCGCTCCTTCATCAGTGAAGATGAACCCAACTCCTGCAGCACGCTCCTACCCATGAAACAGCAATATGTTGTATTTTTATGAAGGATTTCTAGAGGACTTAGGGACTGATCTAGGGGTTCTAGTTATAGTGTACTAGACCTAAATTGACAACAAATGATTGGTGATAAGTTATGGAACACCGAGGAAGCGTGAGTAACCCAAAAAGTTAGGAAGTTGGGAAACAAAGACTTAAACCCGAGGTAAGTATGGATTCGCTTATTTATCAATGTTGCCTGGCTATTTTATATTAAGCTTAAGTAGTTTAAGGATTGAAATGGGGGACTACATACACTGTGATAGTTTTCAATAAACGAAAAAAACAATGTGTAATGTAACCATGCTATAACTTATGGTTTTGAGAATAGGTTTATAGGATATGGGTTCCCTTTCCGGCCTATATATAACTCCTGCTCAATTCAATAGGTTATGTGGATTATATACATACTATGAGGGTTTGGGATAGAACCATTGGGCATTAATGAATGGGCTAGACAGCGCATATGCACAATGTGTTGGTCAAGCAATCGCATTAATGGCACCAGTGGGTAATCAACCCTACTTTTTATAAATAAAATGGGGATCATAGTGTAATAGTCGAAGACATTTGCTTTGCATTTTTTATCTATTGAATTATATACTTTCCATATTCTAGTTAGTTAACATTGGTACATATTGTTATTGCATAATGCTATTGATTATTATATGGAATGTTGATGGCTATGTGAATCCCTACTTATTGACCAAGTTGGAGCACCCACCCCAATTTAACATTATAGGTTAACCGACGAGCGCTACGACTACGGGATGGAGAAGATATATGAGTCTCAATCTTCTCTTCGATGTAATGAGTTTCCTTTGTCATATATATTTGTATTGAATTACAGTTTTGTAAAATCACAAGGATAGGTGATTTTATATAACCACGATTTATTTTGGTTTGTTTTATTCTGTATATCTATTTGATTATCGAAAAAGTTTTAAATTTTCGTTGTGTTTATTAGATGTTTTATATCGATAATCGATATATAGTATGTTTATCAGGTGAAGGTGGTAAGGTTGTTGGCTCTAGTTAAGTCTGGTGAGTGTAATCTAGGCTTAATTAGGGTTTCAAGCCTAATATCGCCCTAATCGAGTTAGGGGATGCTACAGCTTGTATCAGAGCTAAAGGTTTACCATTTATGAGATAAACGGTAACATTGATATAGTTTGGTATCATGGACAAGGCTCTGACCATAATTTCATTTTCGAATGGTTTTCGAAGTGAATGATAGCCTACTCCAAAGTTTAAGGTATATCATAGTACTTTAATAACGGAACCTAAGTTATTTAACTCTGAGAGTTGTCTCGAGTTATGAATAAGCTTAGAATTTGATAAATGGTTTTATCGTGATTTTGGGGGGTAACCAAAAGATAAAAGACTGAGATATGTTATTTGTTATGTATATTATATCTATGTGGTAGATATAAGAGTTATGTCTTTCCTGATCGATAAAAGATAGTTGAAGTCCATCAATTTCTTATGCGATGAGGAAGTGTTGGAGGTAAGAGCTCAAGAGAGTCTTAACCTCGGGGAGAGAAAACGGAAAGACATAAGAAAAGTTACAAAAATGAAATAAAACTTTCTCCAAGTAACATCTTCAATGGTCTTTGTTCTTACCGATATTATTAGACAAATAATAGTCAGTAGAGAAGTATCTATTGGATCAAGACCTTGAGACGTGTGTTAGGAGAATGGAAAGAAATAATGGAACATTAAATGACTGTTGGAGGAAACTCAAATATGGTGGACCACTTTGAGAAAAGATTTAATACTATCATTGAGACTAGTTAAGTAATAATTAAAGTTATTAAGTAAAACAAAATAGTGGTTAATTATAAAAGACTAATTGGATGTTAAGAAACCACTAATGCAATGATACTTCATACGTTGTTATGAAGTAAAGAAATTCAGTTATGGTGTGAATCCATATCGGAATAGCAAGTGGTTTGGCGATAATAAAAGACAATTTAAACCAGAATATAGCAGTTAGTTAGTAAGTTATCCTAATCTGATCTATTAGACTGGTACTATCTAAATTAGGGAAAATGAGTGGTCAATGAATCTGAGGATTTGAGGAATCTAAAGAATAATACGTAGTATTGGGAATGAGTATTCACTGCCCAGATTGATAACTCATTCTGATAATTAAGTAAAATCAGTGGTTCTCAAGAGTTAGTTGAGATCTGATTGTCACAGTTATATGATCAGAGTTAAGGATATACTTAAAGATGATTGCAGGCAATTACTGGATCATTTTAAGTGGATGGTGGAAACCACTAGAACTTACTAGAACTCATGCTATGTTCATAAATAAAGAGTGTTGAGTATAAAAACCCTATTCTAATTAAGTTGTTATTGTGTTATCAATAATAACAGGGAATCTTTGAAGACTTAGAGAATGCACGAGCAATTACCATACATAATAGTAAATTAAGACGGTAAATTGGTTTAGACCTGATTGTTGCATGTGCAAGTACTAAGTTTTAAAGTTTAATTAATTACATAAGTGTTCAGTATGAACAACAAATCATGGGATTTGACTGGGACTGAGACAATATGAGATTGTTATATATTCAACACCAAAGGTAAATAAGGAAAAGTAAGCTTGAAATAACATAATATTACAAACGATTGATCTAGGGATCTTTGATATAGTTGTGTAATTCATTCAATTAACTCAAGTATGAAAATTGTTATAACTTGAAATCAAATGCGAGGATGCCTTAGAAGAAAGTGGAAGCATAGTTTGACTATAATGTTTGCTTGATGATACCTAAATTATGGAAGAAGTTAGAGGTTCATCCTAAGACTTCTGATTTAGGTTAAAATGTGTGATGACACAATAAAGCAAAATTGTAGCTCATACTTCTAGCTATATATATAGTTCTAGATGTGTGAGTAGGACTATTGGAGATTGATAATCTCGAAATAGTTAATTTGGTAGTTGTACTAAATATGGGAAGGCATCATTTGTAAATAAGAGAAAAGGTTGTTTCAGGTCTTTTGATCATTTTTTGAGATTAATTAGAATCTTAGAGAAATCATTAAAAGACAACCTGAAAATATAACACCAGTGGATTGTGTAAGGTCCAAGTAGTTAGTTTCAAACTATGGAAGTTTGAAAAGTGGAATTTTTAGAGTGATAGAAATAGAAGGTAAGATAGATACCTTGAAGAAATAGAAGGTAAGATAGATACCTTGAAATTTCATAAGAGTTAGGAATTCACTCTGAAACATCACTCGTCAAGGTGATTATGTTGATAATTCCTTTAATAGAAAAGAACAGAGGCTATAGTTATGATAAAGGCTGCTGAGTAATATCTCTTAAGTGAGATGTCTACTAGTGACCAATGGAAATCCTGCGTAGGCACATCATCAACTGAGTTGTCCGAATTGGTAACTACAAGTCTGTTCTTTGGAGCTCAGATTGGAGCTAAGCTAATGATTGATTGAATGATAAGATTAATGAAGAAATTGATTGAGATTATCAAGTAGGTCAAGGATTGACTACTAGTTACTGATATTTATATGGATAATCTCATATCAAAATATTGAGCATGTCAGGAAAATTCTTATAACTTAAAACAAAAAGCGAGGCAAGAATGTTGTGAGAATCTAAGTAATTTCTTTAAAATATGCATTTAGGCGAAATCTTAAATCATTATGATCAGAATGAATTGTTGGTGACCTGGAATGAAAGTTGACAAAGTCAAGTTTATAAATAAATATGAGATATATCAGCAGGTAGAAGCTGAGTAATATAACCTGGAGGGTTATATTATTCTTGCCTTATATGAATGACATTTCATGCTCAAAAATTCATGATGGATTAACCTAAGTTGTGGTGACAACCGAAGGTTATTGATGTCATAATTATAAAATTGACAAAGTTTGAAAATTTCTTCTCCGTATTATGGTTAAAATTCTTATGGAAAAGTAAGCGATATATATGTATGTAGAAAGAGTTGGGAGTTATGGAGAACCAGGATTATTATTTCGGTAAGGAACCTGAAGTCTGCTTCCCAAGCGAAAGAGATTTATAATAGCTGGGAGGGACCTTCTCAATCTTAACACAATATATCTACAACTGATCTTAGTTCCAGAGAATGTAAATTTCTGAGCTTGTGACTTGGAAGATATTATTTATTGGAAGAAATATTTACTATGTGAGTTCTCTAGTATTGATATTATCAGGCTAAATATGAAGTTAAGGTATTTACCTTAAAATTTTGTATGTTTTACTTCATCATCAGTTGGTAGAACGAGAAGTAACGATGCAAGTTAGTTGGAGCTTGAGTGAATTAGAACTACACGGAAAGGTGTTATCAGACAGTTAGTATACAATTGCAACTCAAATATATAAAAGAAATGTAGTACTAAGATAGCTAGTTTCAAAGCTACTAATCTGATCTTTTTAGTTCAGATTCAAACTGAATTGGAGATGATTCAGTGGTGATTAGTTGTCAAAAAACTAATCAAGATTATATAGTGCGTTAGAGATTAACGGCTAGTTTAGATTATCCTGATTAGTCAGTTTTTGATAATAGTGCATTACGGTTTAGGGATAGGTTATGGATTCCAACTCAAGATCAATTGAAATGGGAATTGCTATGAAAATCTCATAAATCTCTTTATTATATTCATCCAGGTAACAATAAGATGTATTGTGAAAGAAACGCATTTACAGGTGGCTTGGGATGAAGACTGGTGTTGTTGTGTTGCTAAAGAGATATGAGACATGTCAGCAAGTTAGGGCTGATCATAAGAAACCTAAAAATTTATTGCATTCGCTGCCTATTCTTGAATGGAAATAGGAACAAATATCGATGGATTTTGTTTCGAGTCTGCCTCTGAGTCAGTGTAAGCATGATGTTATGAGTTGTGGTTAGCAGGTTAACTAAGTCTGCGCATTTCTCGTCAATTTCTATGTGAAATATTATTGACCAATTATGTAAGATGTATATACATGGTGTAAGATTTTAGGGTGCTTTAGTGTCGACTATTTCTGATAGAGATCTGAGATTCACGTCCAGACGGTGGAATGAATTACTACAACAGCTAGAATTGTTCTTAACCTCAATATGGTATACTACCGGTAGACTGATGGGTAGCCGGAGTGGTTGATTTTTGGTACTAGAGAATATACTTCGAGCTTGTGTCTTAAAGTTTGACGATAACTGGAAGAGATACATTCCTTTGTATGAGAGCTTTTATAGTAACAGTTGTCAAGCTAATATTGGCATGCTCCTTTGAATCTATGTATGGTCAACCATGTCATTCATCGGCGTGTCTAGACAGGGGTTGAGATGCAAGTTTGTTGGAGCTAGAATTGATTCAGAACTACATAAAGGAAATGTAGCAGATTCACCAGCGTTTGACTACAACACAACTAAAACAGAAGAGATATGTCGATAAATATTATAGGTTGTTGGAGATTTCATAAGACAATTATGTTCTATTGAATGTCTCACCTATGAAAGGAGTTGTATAGGTTTAGATTGTGAGGTAAGCTAGCTTCAAGGTATATTGAGTCGTTAAAAGTACAGGAAACGATTAGTCTTATTGCTTACTGGTTAGAATTGCTTCCTCCACTAGTCATAGTTCATAATGTCTTCCACATGTCAATACTTTATAAAAAAAAAATTAGTTCACTTCAAAGACTTATTTGAAATGAATGTGATATTTGCAAAGACTTATCTTTCGATGAGCAATCAAGTTGGTTACTTGATCGTAAGATTTAAAAAGTGGGGACTAAAGAGATTTCTTTGGTTAAAGTGAAATGGAGATTTCACAAAGATGAGGAACTAACCTATGAGTGGGAATTCTATATAAAGGAACAGTTTCCACTTCTCTTCGAAACTACAGGTAACTTTATGATTACTTTAATTTCGATGACAAAATTGCTTTAAATTAGAGAGACTATAACGACATGTTACCTTAATCTGGTGATTACTACTAATCCAAGTCCTAATTAACTCGAGTTAAGCTCAGGGTTAAGTTCGGTGTACCTCGATTAGCGTGTGCGTACGTTTGCATAAAGTATGGTGTTTGTTTGAATTGTTAAATCAATTTATATATTGTTGTTGTACAATAAGAAAATTATACACAAACCTATAATTAAGAAAATACATAATAAACAATAAGTTGTCGGGACACCAAGTGTGACGAGGGGGTCGTGGCATGAATGTGCACGCTCAAAGACACTTATAGGCATGTCCGGTGAATTTGTTGGCGAGAAAATACACGAGATATATATTTAAATAAATATATAGATATAAAGTTATAAATTTTAGTTTAAGTTATATGGATTGTTTGATCAACCTCGAAATGAGCGTAAGTGTGTGATGTGTCACTTTTGTCACTTTAAGGAGTGTCACTTTAAAGCATCAACCATTTGATCGGTCTCGAGATAACACGATGTGTATCTCAAGGAAAACCCACATATAAAAACCAATGTTGATCGTTATCTCAACAGATCAATCGAGAAAGTTCAAAAAAGAGGGTTCGGTTGATTTCGGGTCGAAAGGGATGATCCGGGGAGCTGAACCAAAGCGAATTGAGGAGCTTAAATGGATCAAAAGCTAGCAATCATCCTTTTGTAAGATTGGTTTTCATTTTGTTGAAGTTTGAATTTATGGTGATGATCAAATCTTTGTAAATTGATGTTGTTGTTGATAAAAGTTGGTTTATAACCTCACTAGAGGTCCTCTCGGATGAATTGGGAGCAAAATTGATGTTGTTTGGTGGATGTTGGAGTGGAACTAAGGCTGCCGCCCTACTCACTGTCGAGGCACTTCAGGGTGGAGCGTGTTCCATCTCATAAAGGAGCGCGCTCCCTTCATCAGTGAAGATGAACCCAGCTGCTGGAGCGCGCTCCCACCCATGAAATAACAATATGTTGTATTTTTATGAAGGATTTCTAGAGCACTTAAGAACTCATCTAAGGGTTCTAATTATAGTGTACTAGACCTAAATTTGCAACAAATGATTCGTGATAGGTTGTGGAACACAGAGGAAGCGTGGGTAACCTAGAAAGTTAGGAAGTTGGGAAACGGATACTTAAACCCGAGGTAAGTATGGATTCGCTTATTTATCGATGTTGCCTGGTTATTTTATATATGACTCATGTAGTTTAAGGATTGAAATAGGGGACTATGTACACTGTGATGGTTTTCAATAAATGAAAAAACAGTGTGTAATGTAACCATGTTATAACTCCTGGTTTTGAGAATAGGTTTATAGAAGATGGGTTCCCTTTCTGGCCTATATATAACTTTTGCTCAATTCGATAGGTTGTGTAGGTTACATACATACTAGGGGGTTTGGGATAGAACCATTGGCCATTAATAGATGGGCTAGACAGCACATATGAGTAATGTGCTGGTCTAGCAATCGCATTAATGGCGCCGGTGGGTAATCGAACCTAGTTTTTATAAATAAAATGTGGATCATAGTGTAATAGTCCAAGACATTTGTTTTGCATTTGTTATCTATTGAATTATATACTTTCCATATTCTTGTTAGTTAACATTGGTGCATATTGTTATTGCATAATGTTCTTGATTATTATATGGAATGTTGATGGCTATGTGAATCCCTACTTATTGAGCAAGTTGGAGCGCTCACCCCAATTTAACATTATAGGATAACCGACGAGCACTACGACTACGGGATGGAGAAGATATAGGAGTCTTGATCTTCTCTTCGATGTAATGCATTTTCTTTGTCATATATATTTGTATTAAATTCTAATTTTGTAAAATCACAAGGGACGAGTGATTTTTTATAACTGCGGTTTATTCCAGTTTATTCCGGTTCATTTCCTTCATAGACATTTAGAAGGATTATCCAAGTTTCATTGGCTATCTTGCATGATGAGATTAGCTTTAAGTGTTCTTGGTTCACGCCACTGAAAATCACGTTCAAGGATTTTGCATTTGCAAGGAGAAGTTGTTCTTCTGCTTTATTCCAATCATCTGTATCTTTGGGTTTGTCATCAACTTCAGGGAATTTATAGCCTTTTTTTATTACTCTCCATGCCTTTACGTATAATGACAATATGAATCCCTCCATTCGTGGCTTCGGGTAGGTGTAGTTTGAGCTAGTGAGTAATAAAGGTCTAGTGGTTAAGACTCCTTCAGGTTGATCAGATTGGAGAGGTGAGATATTGTTGCTATTAGGATCTGCCTTATTTGACACAATAAGTAGTATGGGCGTTAGCGCTCTGATACCAATTGAGAATACAATCTCTGTTTCACAAAATGTTGTTGTAGCCCTAGACAGTATATTTATATATAATGTGTATGTGGTCACAGATACAAAACTGCTTATCTTTTGGCAAAAATGCAAAGACAACAATACAGATAAATTGCATTAAATAGAGAACACATAAGAATTGTTCATGCGGTTCAGACTTCGTTTTACGTTTGTAGGGCCATGCCCAGGCGTAAAATGCACTAAGAAGTATGATGATAGATGTACATAAAACTCCTGACTTGTGATCTCTCAAGCTAGTGATCCCTCACCAAGTTCTACTACACTGATCACTCCCCTTACACTTTGCACTTACATGAAATCCCAAGTCTTCTTGGTGCCCAAGATCCCCTCATAGGCTAAGTCCCCTTAGCCTAGTGTGTTTGTTTAACTAAAGAGAATGACAATGCCTTCTCTTATCTCACAGTGAATGCAAAAAATAATCAATTAATCAAAAAGTTGATTTGCAACTGTGGTCACTCTTTTATATATAAAGAAAGCTTAAAATTGTTACTTACAATGTATTGGTTTGAACGGCCTTCAAAGTATCTTGGGCATATTTCTTTTTCCATGTTGATCAAGCCTTGCTAGTCAAGGAAAAAGTGGGTGTGTAACAGACCAAATTTCTAAATAGGAAATTTGGTCCGTGATTAATGGTCACCGACCCATGACGTGGCTCGAAAGCTGGTACACGATTTCAACACTCGGCATGAACACCGAGTAATATATTGTTTGTGGTATGATAAATGCTTAGTGCATTGTATATGTGTAGACTTATTAAGTCACTTCTGCATAAGTATATAAACATTGAGACGCAAGCGGGGACGCGCGTCGATGTGGAATCGAGGTAAAGAGTGATGTGGTAAGTTAAGAGTAAGTTGTTATGTCTTACATAGTTGAATTGATGTGGCTATGATTTGATTTACATTAAATATAACCTAAGTTAGTTAAATAAAATGTTAGTCATTGATGATTCTCGAGATACGTGCAGACACATCACAAGACCAATTGAGTTATGAATTGTTGGTGTTATCAAGAGTGAGTTAGTGGAGAGTTAGTTGAATGTGAATCATGTTGTAATCCATTAGATCAGCCTTCAGATGTGTATACACACTAAGATCAATGGCAATGAATCAGTCTTATCTTATATATATAAATGGGATGAGATGAAACATGCAAATCATTTGCAAACTATAACTTATGAAAGAAGGAATCTGGAGAAGGGAGATTTGGAGATGAAGATCAGTAGAGGTGGATATATTCTGGTGGATTTTAAGGTATGAATCAAGCAAGGGGTGTTCTACAACTAGGTATGCTAGTGTACACTATCAATTTGTAAAGGTTTGTTAAAAAACTTAGAATTTTACTTCCATTCTGATTTTTGCTTAATTTCATAGGTTAAATTAAATCATTTTCAAAATTAGTTGATAGATTTGGATTCCTCGCAAAAAACCAATAGTTTTACTATCAAGAAAATCCGGATTTCGATTTAAATTGATAAAGTTATGGGGTTTTGAAGTTGTAGGTGCTCTTAAAGGATTTTTTAGCAAAAACTATGAGTTTGAGATTTTCTGATTAATTCAATCAAACTTTGATAGTTTGCATAAGTCATCAAACACCCTAATTGACCTCAGGAAATAAGGGAGGAGTTTCAAAAGGTTGTTGGTTAGATACGGGGTGTCGGGAGGCCGAGTTAGCCTAAGGACTTGCATCGATTGTAAGTAAGTTGATTGAGATATTTCTCTCCATTTTGTTCATTAATGTTGCTTCATGTTTATAGTGATTGTATTGTTATGCTTGATGTGTTTTTAGTAACATGAATTGGGTGTCTTGTCTTGATATATGATTGTTGATAAGTTAGAACATGTGCTTAGAATTCATGAGTCGTTTTGAGGTGTACGTGACACACAAGGTATGGGACTCGAGGTTGTCGGTATATTGATTAGTTAATGTCGCATACCTACTATATGAGGTTGATGAAATGATTAAGCGGTGACCAATTAAGGTAATACCGAAGTACTATGTGTGATGACCTATTACATGAGGTCAAAAAACCATGTTTCACAACTAATAAGGATAGTACCATGTGCACTACGGAAAAAGTGACTACCCAATGTCTATATGGCCAAGACGGTAATATCTAGGCTAAAGGGTTAGAGACACAATTTAATGAATTTAGTTCATGCTTAATGGTTCTATTAATGTCACATTGTTTAGCTGTACTATTTGGTAATGTGTTTGCATTTCAATATTGTTGATGTGGATTGAATATATGTATTGTTAGGTGAATTTTCTATTGTGTTTGGAAATGTAGATAAATGTATCTCAGTGTTACTTTCTACATTACTGTACTCGCCGTCCTTTTTATAACAGTGGGTGCATATCCATCGAGTAGAAAACCAGGTAAAGAGAAGATCGGCTACTACCTCTTAGCTATTGGAGTGTTGTTAGTTCGGATTATGTAGGTTTTGGATATTGTGTTGTATGACTTACTTTTTGTTGTTTACATACTTTTGGGTTGTATATATTTGGGTTGAGTTATAGTTTTCTGATCGGACACATGTTATTATATTATTTATCGTTGTTATATTGTTTATATACATGTGATCGTTGTTTCTTGGTTTTCACAGTATGTGTTTTTGTTAAGTCTTCCGTTGATAAATTTAAAATGATAAAGACTTAATAAATAACTCTGAAATAAGATGAATTGTAAAATGGTTATTTTTAGCACAAATAACGAGGAGAATAGGGTGAAAAGACTTACTAATACGTTGTTAAATTCTATGTGACTGGGATTAGGGCTCAATGACGAGATTAGGTCGGGAGGTGCCCTAGATTAAGGGAAGGGCCGTTACAAAGTGTCAAATATCTAACTTCTTTTTTCTACACCTACGTTTGAAATAAGGAGATTGAATACAGGTAGTCCTTGCTTGCAATTTGAATGCTTGCCAACTTTGATAGATACACAAGATATTGCGAGAATATCTTTGTGATCTCCAAAGATTCAACGAGTTGTACACCCTGTAGAGAATATGCATATTTTGCCTGGCCCACATACAAGATATCCTGGGCAAGGCTATACAAATGAATAACTGCATAAAACATTAGTGACAAAATCCATTCCTTTAAAGTCAATACATAAGATGTGACACACAATGACAACTCTAAAGAATTACGACTTAACATTCTCCCCCTTTATTATCTTTGTGTCACAACTTGATGAATGGATTATACATGCAACAAATAATTGTGCAAAGATAATGTTAAAGAAAAAACAGTCATGCAATGATGAATAAGATGCATGTGTTTAATGATAAACATAAATCATGCATAGTGAAATGTAATGGAAGTTGTAGTTCAACACGAAAAATACTATGCTTCAAAAAACATAAGATAAGTTCAGAGTGTTATGTGATTAACAAAAAACAACTAGCTCCCATATATCTTAGCATGTTTCTCCCCCTTTGTGACCACATAAATACAAAGGGTGGCTAAAGAACAGTTGGGGTTGGACGTCCAGCAGAACGGAAGATATCTCTAAGTGGCGCTGCTTGCTTCACGTAGTCCAGGTACAGATACGAGGGCACTGCATATTGAGCATCAAACGTGAAAGTTGGTGGTGAACCTGGCGGTGAATATGATAGTGTAGAAGGCTCGTATGCAAGAATGGATGTGCCCATAGGAGCAGAGGGGCTTGCAGGAGGAGTAAAAGACTAATCATTTGGGACCCGATGTGCATCAGCAAGATAGGCAATGTGTTGAAACTGATCATCAGGAACTGGCAGGTCCGCGACATGAGAGGAAGAGTCATTGAGGATAATAAGATGAATTCTGCAGATGGAAGCATCCACGATGATGTCGTTTAGAACACGAATGACCCCTTCAACGTCAAGGAGAGGTGTGATTAGACAAGGAAAGAAAATTCTCTTCCAAGGTTTGTCCCTGTTAAACGGTAGCCAAATGGCTCGAAATAAGACATGTCCGTAGTGAATCGCCACACCCCGACCGATCACATAAAGAAGAAGATAGTCATTGGGAAAGGTTGAGGCATCATGCTCAACTAAGAAAAGGTTGCGGATGCCATGGATGAACAGAGTGAAGTAAAGGGCAGTGAAATCGGAGGCAGTTATGCTTGCTCCTTTGTCACGGCCCAAATTATTAATCCTAGTTTAATTTCTTAATCATGATCATTGACCCGTGACGTCGGACTCGTATCGAGAAGCGTGCAATGACCAAGGCATGTGGTCGAGGTATATATTAGATTTGGTGTGATGTATGCCTAGTGTATTGTATATGTGTATACTACTAAGTCACTCCTACTTGTGTATAGATGTCGAGAAGTGAGCAGGGATGCGCGTTGAGATGCGTGTCAGCGTGGGACCAGGGTAGAGAGTGATGTAGTAAGTTAAGATTAAGTTATTATGGCTTAAATAGCTAATTAGAAGTGGCTATAATTTGATACACATTAAATGTAACCTAAGTTAGCTAAATAAAACACTAGTCATTGATATTTCTCGAGATACCTGTGGACATATCTCAAGACCAATTAAGTTGCAATTGGTGTTATTAAGAGTGAGTTAGTGGATTTTAGATCAAGATGTGATCCATTAGATTAGTCTCGATATGCGTGTATACATTAAAATCAATGGATATGGTTTAACCTTACCTACATATATATAACATGAATGGGATAAGCATGTAAATTCATTTCGTTTGATCAAAACAAGGAGAAAATAAGATATAGAGAAGGAGATCAAAGATTGTGAAGGATTTTGGTGAATTTGTGGGGGATTAATCAAAATTGAAGTGATCTACAACTAGGCAAGCTAGTCTTAATTCATTATAGTTCCCAGTATAATGATCAACTAAGGACATTTAAGATATTTCAACAAATATCTAAGGATCTTATTATAAGGTGAACATGCAATCACTTATAATAAAATAGCAAATGAAAACCTCTATTTTATTAACTAAAATTATAAGATAAACAATGTTTGTAGATTGACCTAGAGCACATACCCTAACAACTCCCACTTGTACTAGGGCCAATCATTCATGTATCTAATACTAATGAACTAACATGACCATCATATTTCGCTAATGGAAGAGCCTTCATTAAAGGATATGCAACATTGTCTTCTGTAGGAGCTCTACAAATCTTCACGTCTCCCCTCTCAATAGTCTCTCGAATTAGATGAAAACGTCTAAGTATATGTTTGGATCAGTGGTGTGATCTTCGTTCCTTGTCCTGTGTTATCGCCATGTTGTTGTCACAATACAAGCAAACGGGGTTAGTTATACTCGAAACCACACCAAGTTCAGAGATGAAATTTTTTATCCAAACTACCTCCTTAGTTGTATCAAACGTTGCAATATACTCAGCTTCTGTTGTAAAATATGCCCCAATTTCTTACTTTAAACTTTTTTAGCTCACTACGCCTCCATTCAAAGTAAATACATATCAAGACTGCGATCTAAAGTCATCTATATCAGCTTGAAAACTTGCATATACGTAACCATTTACATTAAGCTCCTTTTCCAAACTTCCATAGACCAAAACACTTCTTTATTCCTTCTTAAGTACTTGAGAATGTTCTTTACTGCTATCCAGTAATTGTCACTGGGATCATACTGATATCTTCTTGTTGCGTTCAAAGCATATGATACATCAGGTCGAGTGCATAACATGGCATACATAATAGATCCAATAGTTGATGCATATGGAATCATATTCATGCATTCTCGCTCATCATTAATCTTCGGACATTGAGTCTTGTTGAGACTTAGACCATGCAACATTGGCAACGACCCTCTTTTAGAGTCTTGCATACTAAACCTATTCGGTACCTTGTCAATATAAGCACTCTAACTTAGACCAATCAGCCTTTTAAATCTATCCTTATAGATCTTAATCCCAAATATGTAGGATGCATTTCCTAAGTCCTTCATTGAGAAACACTTCCCTAACTAAGACTTGACACTCTCCAAGGTTGGGATGTCATTTCCAATGAGTAATATATCATCAACATACAATACCAGGAAAACAACCACGCTCCCACTGACCTTCTTGTATACACAAGACTCATCTTTTTGTTTTTAATGAAACCAAATTCCTTAATTGCTTCATCAAAATGAATATTCCAACTCCGTGAATCTTATTTTAATCCATAAATAGATCTTTGAAGCTTGCACACCTTCTTAGAATTCTTAGGATGAACAAACCCTTCAGGCTGTATCATATACACGTTTCAAGTAACTTACCATTTAGAAAGGTTGTTATGGCATCCATTTGTCATATCTCATAGCCAGAATATGCGGCTATGGAAATTAGAATTCTAATGGATTTAAGCAAGGCTACAGGAAAAAGTCTCATCATAATCAACACCTAGAGTCTACCTAAAATCTTTTGCTACTAGCCGTGCTTTATAAGTATGCACATTGTCATCCATGTTAGTTTTCTTCTTGAAAACTCATTTACCTCTAATGGTTTTACCACCTTCAGGTAAATCAACCAGGTTTCAAACTTGGCTATCATACATGGATTGCATCTTAAAATTCATGGCACTAAGCCATTTATCTGCCTTAAGGCTATATATAACCTCCTGATAAGTAGTAGGCTCATTTTGACCCATAAGCAACACCTCATTACTATCAGTAATAAGAAATCTAAATCTCTCCGGCTGATGTCTTACCTTATCATACCTACACGGGCCTTGTGATACCTATATATGTTCAACTAGTTTAAGACTTAGTTGATCTCCCACTGACGGTTGAGTGTTTATTTGTGGTTCTTGAACTTCTTCAAGAATTACTTGATTCTCATTGTTGTCTTTTTAAATAAACTTTTTTTCTATAAAAACACCATTTCGAGCAACAAACACTTTGTTCTTAATGGGATTGTAAAAGTAGTATCCTCTAGTTTCTCTAGGATAACCAACAAATAGACACTTAGTAGATTATGATTTTTTTGAGATTTTTCATCGCACGAAAACCTCACAATCCCTAAATCTTAAGGAAAGACAAACTTGTTTTTTCCCAAACCATATCTTATATGGTGTTTTATCAACCATTTTAGAAGGAACATGATTTAGTGTAAACGCAATAGTTTCTAAGGCATAACCCAAAAAGAAATAGGAAGATCTCCATGACTCATCATAGATCGAACCATATTTAATAAAGTTTATTTTCTCCTCTCAAAAACACCATTCTATTATGGAGTTGCTGGAAGAGTTAACAGTGAGACAATCCCACATCAAACTATTGGCTCAAATATTCACCACCTCGATCTGATTGAAGTGCTTTAATAGTTTTACCAAGTTGATTTTGCACTTCATTCTGAAATGTTTGAAACATCTCAAAAGATTCATTTTTATGTTTCATGAGATACACATAACCATATATGTTGAAATCGTCAGTGAAAGTGTTGAAATACTGATAACCACCTCTAGTCATTGTGTTTATAGGACCGCATACATCAGTATGTATTAGACTCAATAAATCACTTGCCCTTTCACTGTGTCCAGTAAAGGGACTCTTTATCATCTTGCCTAGTAAACAAGATACACATGTTTCATATGATTCAAAATCAAATGAATCTAAAAGTCTATCTTTATGGAGTTTAGAAATGTGTTTCTCATTTATGTGGCTAAGACGACAATGTCAAAGGTAGGTTTGATTCAAATCATTTGTCTTGAGTCTCTTTGTATTTACATTGAGAATAGGAGTATATGTGGACCTTTTCATATTTAGAATATAAAGACCATCATGCAAATCACCATTCGCGTAGATAACGTCTTTACGAGAAATGGAGCATTTATTATTCGCAATAATGAATTAAGTCCATCCAAATCCAAACGTGAAACTGAAATGATGTTTTTGTTCAAGGTCGGGACATAATAATAATTATTTAAAACTAAAACAAGTCTGCTAGATAAAATTAACTCATAGATTCCTACAACCAACGCACCAACCTTTGCTCCATTTCCAACTCGTATGATGACTTCTCCTTTCTTTAGCTTTCTACTTATAGTGAGACCCTGCACATTAATACAAATGTAAGATCCACATCCGGTATCTAATACTTAAAAATCACATATTTAGTATCCAATACCTAGAAATCACGAGTAGACAAGTTAACTTCAATAACACAAATACTTTAAGCAGTAGTTGCATTACTCTTCTTTTTCTTTATATCTTCAAGGTAGAGCTTGCAATTTTTGAACCAATGCCCAAGTGCATAGCCGAAATGAAAATTTCCTTCCTTTTCTTTTTCCTTATGGGACTATGAAGTAGAAACAGCCTTTGGCTTGACTTGTTCCACAGGCTTTGTGACAGGCGTAACAGCCTTGACAACTTTAGCCTTGCCTTTCCCCTTCTTCTTCAAAGCCTTTCCTATATAAACCATTAACACATTAGCATAGGGTTTCTTGACATTCTGCTCAGCAATCTTAAGCATCAAATGCAACTCTGAGATAGACTTCTCCATATTATTCATGTTATAGTTCATCACAAATTGTGAATAACTATTAGGCAATGAATTCACGATCAATATAATACTTCATTTTCATAAACATGAAGACTAATTGACGCATCCTCAGCCATTCTGCAAAAATGAAGGTGTAATGACCCTCAAATTTACACGTGCCATATGTAACATTTCGGGACTATTGACTGGACCGTCGTGACTTTACGAACTTGTCAAAGCCTCTGGAGTTGACACCGAGGTAAATTTTATTTTTCCGGAGTGTATGTATTATTTATTTATACCCAAATGTGAATTTTTAATGTCCAAGTGTATGTTTATTTTGTTGTGCTGAATTTGCGAGTAAGGTATACGCGGGGCATTCGGTGAATGGAGACATGAGCGAGGACGTACCTCGAGTTGCATGTTAACGTGTGACCGAGGTGGCGGCTTATGGGGTGAGTGTAATTGGAACCAACTATAGTTGCGTATATAGCTTTAATGTGACCATGTTAGAGAAATAAAACAATGACCGTATGTTGTGCATCGAGACACGTAATGAACTATCTAGAGACCAAGTGAGTCTATATTTGGAGTCATTTAAGCATGACTTGTGGGAAAAATGTGTGAGGGTGGTCCACAAGTTAAGCCTCGGGATACGTAAGTGCAAATTGATGTGTGGCTAATATGAAATCAACTCCAATCATATATATATACCTTAGTCAACCAAAATTATCACTTAAAATTTTGATCTCAACGATTTGGAGAATAAGAGAGGCTGTTGGAGTGATCAAGAGGGGGAGACTCAAAAATTCAGTGAAGTTGGTGAAAAGATTAAGTTGTCAAGCTAGGTAACTCCATTAACATAGTTTGGTCAATTCAATGAATACATGTATTTGTTGTTATGGGGTGTTGTTTTGCGTTGTGATTGATATTAGGGACCTCTAGTAATGTGTTTGAGGGTCCCCAAGGCATCAATATGGCCTATGTGTGGAGGAAACCTAAAATTCGAAATGCAGAATTCGGGGTTCTACTGCACATAGTGCGCTAAGTGAGGAATCTAGCGCGCTAATATTGATTAGCACACTAGATATCAGAATTAGCGCGCTAATATGTAAATTAGTGCGCAAATGTCAAAAATCAACACGCTAATATTGATTAGTGCGCTATGTGTATAAGGTAGCGCGCTAATTGCCCTGGCAGCATATAAAGTTGAAATTTTTCAAAATCTCCAAAACACTATAATTCGGTCTAAAACATGTTTTAGGTCCTCACAAACCTAAGGGGAGGTCTCGGGAGTGCGAGTGATCATTTTGGGGAAGGTGTCCGAGCCGCGAGGACGGGATAACGGGAGTCTGATGTAAGTGAGTAAACCAGTTAAGGAAATGCATAGTAATTCATATTCCATATTTATTGTCTTTATTGATAGATGCCTTTTCTTGGAATTCTATTCTTATTTCCTTGGTTGAGTGTCTATGGCCTAAGTGTGTCGGGAAGGTACTCCTGCAATTATAGCTAGTTGGGCAAACGTGAACACTACATGCGGGGGGTGCAGCTACCTAATCAAACGTGACTTTTCCCCGAGTACTGGATTGTTATGGATTGTAGACCACTTAGTATGCCTCTTTTGATTCCTAGGCACTCATTTTTCGTCATGCATATATGTCAGTCTGTTTATCATGCACTTTTTATTTTTTATCTGTCTTTTATACCTGCATGATATTTGGACTATGTTTAAATGGTTCATGAATTACTATTTATATCCTTCTGGTTATTACTTTCTACTTTACTATATTCACCGTCTAGTTTGTGACGGTGGGTGCAGATCGGACAGAGACGAGCAAGGGGAAAGGACCAGTGATTGGTGACTTCTTTTGAGGATTCGTGGCGCGGTTCCTTCCTTTGCAAGATAGTATGTTTAGCTATTTTGGTTGTAATTATTGTATATTACTATTTTTATTACACTGGGACATATTGGGGTCGAGTGATATAAAATATGCATGTTTACCTATTGATTTCAGGGTTCCACATCGTAGGTTGTTTCACCTTTATTTAAATCTGAGTTATTTAACTTTGTCACAGTTTTAATTCCATTGCAAATTATTCTGTAAAAGACATAACATAATAACTCAATGTTAAAATACAAATTTAATGAGAAAGTAACTATTGGAGGCTGACTAGGCCTGCGTTGACTTTGCGAAGAACGACTTGGGGGTCTACGTGGGTTTAGGCCAGGCGGGGCCCCGTTTTATGGGAAATCGTGGTCATCACAGTTGGTATAAGAGCAGTTTAAATATATGCAACATAAGACACAATTGGGACCTAGAGTGGAACCCTATGATTGTCACTTAGAAACTTCGTTGGGAAGTGAAGCGAGTTGGGAAAAAGGAAAACTTGATCTTATATGTTATATTTGTTGGGTTGTAATATACTATATCGGTAACTATCCATTGATTGGGGGATTCGCTTTCTATTGCAGATTGAGATGACGGATCAGACCAGACCTAGTAATGATAGTGGGGCTGCGGGTCCTCGATTTGCGAGTGCTGAGGAGTTACATACTCTGTCGAGAGAGTCGCGTCCCAGGATATGCGATTAGAGGAGATTTTGAGGATATTTAGGGCACCGACTATGGCTACACCGTCACCACCAGCTTCATCAACATTGCCAACTATTCAGGAGACGGATACACTACTACGGCTACTACAATTATCGCAGTCATACCAGAGACTACAGTTGCACCTTCTGTACAGACTGAAATTGTGCCTGCTACATCAGTAGAGAAGGGTACTAAGATGATTGCGGAGGCTAGGCAGTTGCGAGGTTTTAAGAGGCATAATTCTACTGAGTTTTATGGTGGTACAAATTTGGAGGCTGCTGAGAAGTTCTTGAAGAGCCATGAGAAGGTACACAGTATCATTGCCACTGAGGAACACATGAAAGCCTTTATTTCTTCATCGATGTTTATGCGAGAGGCAGACGACTGGTGGACGATGATGGTGGCTACCAGAGGAGTACCCAAGGATTGGGCAGACTTCAAGAGGCAATTCAACATGAAGTATTTTCCTCCTATTGTACTGAGGGAGAAGAGGAATCAGTTCACCTCATTGAGATAATATGCTGATGAATCATGTTATGGGCTACATGGGACGTTACCTATAGCTACTTCCATATGTCGGAGGCGTGGCAGATTCAGTTGTCGATCAGGTGTACTACTTCACTGAGGGATTGCTACCCGAGATTGGAGGTGTCATTATCTCCACTGAGCTAGATACATTGCGGAGGGCTTATGAGATGAGCTTAGTCAGGGAGTTTTATTTACGTACACATCCTGAGGAGGCTAGACCTACCCGACCGAAGACACAATCAGACCATCGATCTGATAGGGATAGGAAAAGGAAGAAGAACAGAAAGGGCTTTAGAGATAGTAGAGCCCAAAGTGTTGGGTCATTTACAGTACCAGCACAACCTGCTCAAACTATTCATGTTTCACCTATACTAGCGCCGAGTTTTGCTAGTCGATCACCACAGGCTACCCGATCCGTACAATAGCCACAGAGGTAGCATTCTGATAGTAGAGATGTGGGGTAGAGGTAGTGGACAGACATAGAGATCTAGACAGACACATACATAGATTTAGAAACCTACGCATAGGGACGTAGATAGAGCCAGACATAAGGGATGTCTTCGGACCGAAAGCAGCAACGTACATGTTTCAAATCCGGTCAGATAGGTAATCTTCAGAGCCAATGTCCACAACTCAGTCTAGTGTCATCGCAGCATCATCATCAGCAGAGAGATAGTCCATGTTATTGTTGAGCCAGATCAGAGAGCTTCCTGGAATCTTACTGAGGGTATGATTTTGATTTGTGGTACTTTGATGCATACCATGTTTGATTCTGGGTTTGACTTGTTTCATTTATTTCTGGATGCATGGTAGATGCATTAAGGTTGAAACCCACTAGGCTTAGTAGACCCTTGATCCTTAGCACAGCTGCTGGGGACAAGATGCACCCGAACTTGTTGTGTGTCGACTGTTTGGTAAAGATAGAGGGTCATAATTTGCCTATAGATTTGAGAGTCTTAGAGTTTTTTGAGTTTGATACTTTGCTTGTTATGGAATGGTTGGGTGCGTATCATGCTCATATTGATTGCTACGGCAAGTCAGTTATGATTCCATTGTCAGATGGGACGGAGATCAGTTTTCATGGTACAATTGTTTTACTTCCGATCACCAGATGAAAGATAACCACTAGTAGTGAGATTTAGACGCTTACGAGTGTCACGAGTACTGCTGAGAGATTGGAGATCTATATTGGAGACATGCGGTAATGTGTGAGTTCATTGACGTATTTTCGGAGGATCTACCGGGATTACCACCACCGCGAGAGATTGACTTCATCATCGACTTAGTCCCTGGGTTAAACCTATTTCTATACCACCGTATAAGATGGCTCCTCGAGAGTTGGAGGAACTGAGGACTCAATTGGACAAGTTGTTGGAGTTAGGGTTCATTCACCTAGCATGTCACCATGGGGCGAGCCAATTTTACTTGTGAAGAAAAAAAAAAAATGGCAGCCTGAGGTTGTGCATCGACTATAGGCAGCTGAATCGGGTGACTATGAAGAACAAGTATCCATTTCCTTGTATTGATGATTTGTTTGATCAGCTGACGGGAGCTCAGTGGTTCTCCAAGATTGATTTGCGATCAAACTATCAGCTCAGAATTAGAGCTGAAGACAGGGAGAAGATTGCATTCAGTACGAGATACGGCCATTATCAGTTTACAGTCATACCGTTTGGTTTGACTAACGCACCAGCTATGTTTATGGATCTCATGCATAAAGTACTAAGGGCTTCTCTGGATAGATTTGTGATTGTATTCATCGATGATATTCTCATTTATTCCAGAACTCGTGAGTATCACGAGGGACATCTCCGAGCGGTTCTGCAAACTTTGAGGGAACACCGGTTATATGCCAAGTTCAGTAAATGCGAATTTTGGCTTCAAGAAGTCAGATTTTTGGGACATGTAGTTGGAGCCAGCGGAGTATCTGTGGATCCCGCTAAGATTAAAGTAGTAATCGATTGGCCTACACAGACTACAATGATCGAGATACGCAGTTTTCTGAATTTGGTTGGTTATTATTGTCGTTTTGTGTAGGATTTTTCCCGAATTGCTACACCATATACTCGATTGACTCAGAAGAACGTGAAATTTAACTAGGATGAGAGTTGCGAACAAACATTTTCTACTTTGAAGGAGAAGCTGACGACTGCACCAGTTTTGGCGTTGCTTGAGTCAAAGAAAGATTTGGTTGTGTATACAGATGCTTCGAAGGTTGGCTTGGGTTGTGTATTGATGCAGGAGGGCAAGGTGATTACATATGCATCTCGATAACTCAAGATTCATGAAAAGAACTATCCGACGCATGATTTAGAGTTAGCTGTTGAGGCATTTGCATTGAAGATTTGGCGACATTACTTGTATGGTGTGCGGTTAACTTTGTTCACTGATCACAAGAGCTTGAAATACCTATTCTCTCAAAAAGAATTGAATCTGAGACAGAGATGTTGGTTGGAGTTCCTGAAGGATTATGACTTTGCACTTGAGTATCATCCAGGGAAAGCCAATGTTGTTGCTGATGCTTTGAGCAAGAAAAGGTCTAATACTGACGTGGTAGTGTGCCATATGACTCACGAGTATGCTTTACTCGAGGCCGCCGAGGTGATGAGTTCAGATGATATACCAGTTGCTACTAGGATATAGATTTTTGGTCATATGAGGATGCAGACTGTTTCGATTCAGGTTGTACGTGACGATGACAATGAGGGCCGACGAGATGTACCGATGATTCGATATGGCTGAGAGTTTAGATCATCCAGACTGGAGAGTCAATTGACATATTCATATTTGAGGTTTCGAAGACGACTGTGGATTCCATCAGTTGCTCTGAGATGCGCACTGAGATACTTCATGAGGCTCACCATTCGCAGTTTTTTGTTCATCCGGGTCGGACCAAGATGTACGCATACATGCGATGTCTCTTTTGGTGGTCAGGGATGAAAGCTGATGTTTCGGAGTTTATTCGAGCGTGTGAGATATGCCAGCGCGTTAAGGCTGAGCATAGGAAACTTGGAGGTTTGTTGCAGCCACTTCCCATTCCGCAGTGGAAATGGGAGCACATTGTTATAGATTTTGTCAGTGGTTTACCTCGATTTCCTCTCGGACATGACAGTATTTGGGTGATTATGGACAGGTTGGCAAAATCTACACATTTTACACCAGTTTCCATTACACACATAGTTAATAGATTGAGCAGCCTCTGCGAGCGAGACATAGTCAGATTACACGGAGTACCGTTGTCTATAGTGTCAAACAGAGGACCACAATTTACTTCATTATTGTGGCAGAGCATGCAGGCACAGTTTGGCACTAGGCTTGACATGAGTAGGGTGTACCATCCACAGACAGACGGGCAGTCCGAGAGGCTGATCAGGTATTGGAGGACATGCTCAGAATGTGTGTTTTGGAGTACGAAGGATCTTGGGAAGAGTATATTCATTTGTGTGAATTTACTTATAACAACAGTTTCAGGCCAATATCGAAATGACACCATTTGAGTCGTTATATGGTTGGCCATATAGATCGCCATTGTGTTGGGCAGAGCTTAAGGATGCGGTGACTGTTAGGCCGGAGATTATTATGGATCACACTGAGAAGATAAAGTAGATTCGTCAGTGGTTGAAGGGTGCACAAGATAGACAGAAGAAGTACTACGACAAGTACCACGACGAGTTGCAGCACGCCGAGGGCGACTATGTATATTTAAAAGTTTTGCCACTGAAGGGTCACAAATGGTTCGGAATCAAAGGAAAGCTTACGCCTAGGTTTATTGGTCCGTTTAGAGTTATGAGGAGATTCGGTAAGGTTGCTTATGAATTGGAGTTACCGCCTCAGCTTGAAAAGTCGAAGGAAGGACGGCGACCGACGGTAGACTTGGTCGGATTGACTTGAGAAATGATATTACATATGAGGAGCAGCCGATTCAGATCTTGGACCGAAAGGTGAAGGTATTAAGGGGCAAGGAAATACCTTCAGTTCTCGTCAAGTGGCAACATCACGGGGACAAGGAATTGGCCTGGGAGTTGGAGTCGTATATGCGCGAACACTTTCCCTACCTATTTTGATTCCAGTAAGGTTTACTTTTGGAGTTTCCTCTTAGTTTCAATTTCGACGACGAAATTCTAATAAGGTGGGAAGGCTGCAATGACCCTCAAGTTTACACGTGCCACGTGTCACGTTTCAAGACCGTTGAATGGACCGTCGTGGCTTGACGTACTTGTTGAAGCCTTTGGAGTTGACACCGAGGTAAATTTTACTTTTCTGTGGTGTATGTATTATTTATTTATACCCAAATGTGAATTTCTAATGTCCAAGTGTATGTTTGTTTGTTGTGCAGAATTTGCGAGTAAGGTATACGCGGGGCATTCGGTGAGTGGAGACACGAGCGGGGGCGTACCTCGAGTTACGTGTTGACGTGGGACTGAGGTGGCGGCTTATGGGGTGAGTATAATTGGAACCAACTATAGTTGCGTATATAGCTTTAATGTGACCATGTTAAATATTCAAATAAGAAGCCTAGTTAGAGAAATAAAACAATGACTGTATGATGTGCATCGAGACACGTAATGACCTATCTAGAGACCAAGTGAGTCTATATTTGGAGTCATTTAAGCATGACTTGTGGGACAAGTGTGTGAGGGTGGTCCACAAGTTAAGCCTCGGGATACGTAAGTGCAAATTGATGTGTGGCTAATATGTAATCAACTCCAATCATATATATACCTTACTCAACCAAACTTATCACTTGAACTTTTGATCTCAGCAATTTGGAGAAGAAGATAGGCTGCTGGAGTGATCAAGAGGGAGGGACTCAAGAATTTAGTGAAGTTGGTGAAGAATATCAAGTTGTCAAGCTAGGTAACTTCATTAACATAGCTTGGTCAATTCAATGAATTCATGTATTTGTTGTTGTGGGGTGTTGTTTTGTGTTGTGGTTGATGTTATGGACCTCTAGTAATGTGTTTGAGGGTCCCCAAGGCATCACCATGGCATATGTGTAGAGGAAACCCAGAATTCGAAATGCAGAATTTTGGGTTCTACTGCTCATAGCATGCTAGGTGAGAAATATAGCATGCTAATATTGATTAGTGTGCTAGATATCAGAGTTAGAGCGCTGCGCTAATATGTAAATTAGCGCGCTAGGTGTATGAGGTAGCGCGCTAATTACCCTAGCAGCACATAAAGTTGTAATTTTTCAAAATCTCCAAAACACTATAATTTGGTCTAAAACATGTTTTAGGTCCTCGCGAACCTAAGGGGAGGTCTCGGGAGTGCGGGTGATCGTTTTGGGGAACGTGTCCGAGCCGCGAGGGCTAGATAACGCGAGTCTGATCTAAGTGAGTAAACCAGTTAAGGAAATGCATAGTGATTCATATTCCATATTTATTGCCTTTATTGATAGATGCCTTTTCTTGAAATTCTATTCTTATTTCCTTGGTTGAGTGTCTATGGCCTAGGTGTGTTGGGAAGGTACTCTTGGGATTATAGCTAGTAGGGCAAACGTGAACACTACTCCGGGGGTGCAGCTACCTAATCAAACATGAGTTTTCCCCGAGTACTGGATTGTTGTGGATTGTTATGGATTGTTGTAGATTTATGACCACTTAGTATGCCTCTTTTGATTCCTAGGCACTCATTTTTCATCGTGCATATTTGTCACTCTGTTTATCATGCACTTTTTATCTTTTATCTGTCTTTTATACATGCATGATATTTGGATTGTGTTTAAATGATTCATGAATTACTATTTATATCCTTCCGGTTATTACTTTCTACTTTACTGTACTCACCATCTAGTTTGTGACGGTGGGTCCAGATCGGACAGAGACGAGTAAGGGGAAAGGACCGGTGATTGGTGACTTCCTTTGAGGATTTGTGGAGCGGTTCCTTCCTTTGCAAGATAGTATGTTTTGCCATTTTTTGTTGTAATTATTGTATATTAGTGTTTTTTATTACACTGGGACATATTGGGATCGGGTGATATAGAATATGCATGTTTACCTGTTGACTTCAGGGTTCCACACCGTAGGTTGTTTCACCTTTATTTAAATCTAAGTTATTTAACTTTGTCACGGTTTTAATTCTCCTGCAAACTATTCTGTAAAAGACATAACATAATAACTCAATCTTAAAATACAAATTTAATGAGAAATTAACTATTGGAGGTTGATTAGGACTGCGTTGACTTTGCGAGGAACGACTCGGGGTCTACGTGGGTTTAGGCGGGCGGGGCCTAGTTTTATGGGAAACTGGGGCCGTCACAGAAAGTTCTTGACTATCTCGAACCTTTCTTTCCTAGCCTGCTGTATGAACATTTCCTTCAACATCGTAGCCATGTCGTAAGCTTCTACGTGTTTCATGTCCTTTTGAAGTTCAGGAACCATGGTTGCCAACATAATGCATGTAACATCAGTTGAGTCGTTGACATGCTTAGTATGTGCATTCTTCACGGCTCTTGAAGTATTGGCTAGTGGTTCCTTAGGAATAGGATCATCCAGGACATATAAATTGCATTCATGCTTAAGAACAATTCTCAAGATTTTAAACTAGTTAAGAAAGTTTGTCCCAAACAACTTATCCTTCTCAATGACAAATTGTAGTGACAAGGATTAGTGTCATTTGAAGAGGCCATAGATCTACGACAAAGATTACGCAAAAGTTCATTTTAGTATAGACAAATAGACTCCCACTAAATTAACAACCCTTCTAAAACCACAATGTTAATTTAAGGGGCTAAAATCCATGTTTCACCTAATTCCAAGACACCTAAGGCATGACACTTTGAATTAGGTTATTTAGGTAGGTACCTTTTACCAATTACATCATTTATAACTTTTAGTTGTTTTATGAGATTATGACATCTTATGTCTTATCATGTTTTATCTCATCTTGTGTCTAAAGCCCAAAACCGTTTTGATAGCTTTATTAAGTCTAACTATTCCAAACAATATAGTAATTGTTACTCAATTTGCATCACCAAGATAACTTAATACACTCTGTGGAGGCAGACCCATATTGATGCGATCGAAGCCTTGACAAGTGTTTGAGAATAGATGACATTTGACTTAAAATTTGAAAGAGAGATTTTTTATTTATTTTAGTGATCATATTTTAAACGAGATTAATATCATATATTTTAATACATGTACAATCACTAAACAAGTTAGGAAATTTTACTAATATTGACAATTATACGAGTTTTCGTGCGCTACGAAAAGTTAGCGACGGTCCCGATGGCCGGTCAGTGAATGGGGGTAAAGGGGGCAGCGCCCCCACTATTTTTTAAGACAACAAATTTCAGTTCCGAAAATTGAAAATCGCATAAAGTTTCTCATTATTTTAGTCAATCCAATTGACCAAAACTGCCCCTTATTTTAATTCTGAAAAAATGTTAATTAAAACGTTTTTAATTAACTCAAACCCACCTCTAACTTAATATCTTATCCTAATTCAATTAGAATTTAAGATACCTTGAATCCTTATCCATTATGAATTTGTTATATATTTCACCTATCTTATAGGATTTGTAATACTTATCCGATTAAAATTTTATCTCATATCTAATATGAATATACTAACAGATAACCAAAGTAAGATATATGATCAAAACCAATTTTGATTCTTATTCATACAAAACAAGCAATTGAATCAAGAAACAAAATATTAATCATGCATTCAACACCAGATTCATATTAAATTAATCATATTAACCTAATCATGATTTCTATCATGGAGACACATAATTATTGAAAAAGAAAAACGAACTATGTATTCAACACTAGAATCACATTAACCTAAACATGACTTCTACCACGAACATATGATATTTGCATGGTTCAATATTAAAAACATATTTTAATCGAAATATTCTTAAACATGAATTCTATCATTAAATTAAATCATGTGTATGTATCAAATACATGAATTAACAACATGTTTTAAAACCAGTTATTGATAACAATTACCACAGTAACCTATACTTACATCATATATACATTAATCAAGATCATGTTTTCACATATATATATATCATATATACATCAGAGAAAGCATGCAAACATTTAATAGAACCTAGCCTAAGGCTCGGATACCACTGTTGGGTTACGAAGGTTCATACGCAACGAGAAATTCAAAATAATTTTTGGAAAACCCTAATAGGATCAAAAATAAGTTCCATTAAATTAGATCTACAAAAGTAAACCATACCTTAATCATTGATTTCCTTCTCCGATTGTTCGATCTCCAAGAAGTTCAAGCGCGCATCCTCTATCGAAAATCCACACACGAACAGTGACCACAATTAAAAGTGCTAGCCCCAAGAGTGATAGAAAACATTTTTCTTTCTTTCCCAAAATCCAGAAAACTCGAAAATAGCAAAAACGAAAATCTTATTTCATTTTAGGATATCAACCTCTATTTCTATATGTAGATAAGCTCACTTAAAAAATATATTCATAATACAACTATTGTATTTAAGCAGTTCAAGCAAATTACACAAATGCCCTTATTAATAAGTTATCATATAACAAATCATAAGAGCTTTTATGTCATGAATTTTATCATATAAAGTTCATTACTCTAGACTAATTGAAATTGTTCAAAGTCATTCTTTGTGTGCGACCCAATAGGTTCATGCGATGCTTGGTAATGAACCAAAACCATTTTTGGTACACAAGTCATAAGCAATCTCTAGCAAGACATTATGACTACCCAAGTGGCATGAATATCAAAATCGATACAACCTAATGAATGACATATATCATATCCTTTTGTCGTGCAATATCCTTTGATTAAACATAGGGCATGGAAAGTCACCCTTAGTGTTCAAGCGTACTAGTTTAGATCTTTCGGTAGACTGAAAACATCCAAGTGACATTGATCATATCAATTCACTTGGACTTGGCCATTTAACAGTCTAACATATCGAGAGATCCACTGATGTCTCTCTATACGAGAGGGACAAATTTATCTTGATTACATACTTTTACATATTATTCACTTGGTAGTCAATCATAATCTTTATAATTGTCCGGTTAAAGATAATGTTTGATTGTGTCAAATTACTATGCTCCTAATATTGAAGTCCATGGTAATCTCAAGTTGAATGACTTAATGATATACATATCATAAGTAACACGTACGACTTAATTCATGTGGTGTTCTCATAGTGGGTCGGTCCAATACCTTGTTCCCTAACATATACTCATGATCTCGATTTGTATCCATATACGCATAATCATCACATGATCATCAATCAAGATTCACACTAGTCTTAATTCATTATAGTTCCCGGTATAATGATCGACTATGGACATTTAGGATATTTCAACAAATACCCATGGATCTTCTTATAAGGTAAACATGCAATCACTTATAATATAACAGCAAACGAAAACCTTTATTTTATTAATTAAAATTATAAGATAAACAATGTTTGTAGATTGACCTAGGTCACATGCCCCAACTAGGTGTATCAATGGGGAGGGGGATCCCACGGGGAATGGGGATCCCCACTGGGAATGGGGATTCTCTGCGATGGGGACGGGGATGGAGAATTTTAATGGGTATGGAGACGGGGATGGGAAGGAATTGGTTCCCCGCACGGAGATGGGGATGGGGATGGGGAGGAAAATATCCCCACGGGAATCCCCATTGGGTATCCCCGCGGGGAATCCCCCATTGGATATCACCGCGGGGAATCCCCGTTTGTCATGAATAAATATATCTTATGTTTTGTATATACGCACATAAAATATCGTGTAACATGTAGGTGTATATACATCATATATGGGTTTATATATTACCATAAAAATATAAATATATAAGTAATGCACACCAATAAACATGTTGTAGTATATTATATAAAATATAAACATATGATAATTAATTCAAAATATATAGTATATATGTTTCCTAAAAAAAATATGTACATATTATGCGGTAATTCTACAAGTTCCCATGTGATGAATAAGCTATAGATAGTAGCCATTGATTAACCTTGGTGGACGCATTGCACTGTTTGCACATCAACTTTGATACTATATGTATTTATAGTATTATAAAAATATGTAATCATACACATAAATGAGGAGGAAGTTGATGGTGAGTTAATGGTTGATAAAGACATGGCGACTTTAAGGATGGTCTTCGACTTTTTATTTTGCATATTATAGGCAATAGTTTTGTTAAGACTTAATTACAAGTGTGATGATATAGAACTAAAAGCTTTCATTGGGTAATGATTTTGTTGAGACTTAATTACAAGTATTAGAACTTAGAGCTTTTCATTGGATGAAATGTTAGTGTTTTGTTTTGGTTGGAACTTAGATGAAATGTGACGTATATATTTCAACCTTACCTTTTTTGTTAGTTTATTTTTAAGTACAATGTTTTTTTAGGTGATGTGACGATTTTTCCCACATGAATTTTCATGGGGATTTGAACGAGATTCCCTGCTGGGAACTAAATGAGGAATAATAAATCCCCACTAGGATTCCCCGTCCCTGCTGGGATTAAATGAGGATGGGGATGAAAATTCATCCCCGCATGGAAATGGGGATGGGGATTCAAGTTTTGAATGGGGATGGGGACGGTGACCTACTCCCCATCCCCGCCCCGCCTCATTGACACTCGTAGCCCCAACACGGTTCTGGAGGGATAGATGGGTAGATGGGCTCCAACCGTTATGGTATTATGCTTCTCAATATTTATCTGATGATGACTTGAATGAGAAGGTCTCTAATTTTTTGCTTCTAGCTGGAGGTTGGGATTTTGCGAAGCTGAATTAGTGGTTAGAGCAATTCCGGCACCAACTCCAAATCGAGGGGAAGATAATATCACCTGACAATTTAACAAAAAAGGTGAATTCTTTATAAAAGAGGTGTATAAGTTGGTAGTTGGTGAGGCCTTGCAGAATAAACAAAAAGAATGGAGTCAATTATGGAGATGGGAAAGTCCTCAGCGCATTCGTTCGTTTATGTGGTTGGTAAGGCAGGATAAGCTTGTCACTGGAGATGAGTGCTTCAAAAGGGGAATTGCACCTTCATTAATGCGCAAGAGATGTGACTCTCATTCGGAATCGGTCATTCATGCTCTCAGAGATTGAGTACATGTAAAAGGTGTGTGAGATTAGTTTTTGTTGGGGAAACAAGATGACAATTTTTACACCAAACCAATTGATATGTGGTTAGATTCTAACCTCAACAATAAAGATAAGGGTTGGCGAATCTTATTGGGGGTTGCATGTTGGTCTATTTGGGCTTGGCGCAATGACCCGTTGTTTGGGATGAAGAAAGGGGTTCCGTAGGAAGTTGTGTGCCTTATCAGATCCAGATTTAGGAGATAATAATTCAAGCTTCTTTATTATTGTGGAAGTCTCTGATCTCTTTGCAACAACGGGCACTTTGCAGCTGATAATCTCCAGATTTGGGTGTTCGGAAGCTTAATTGTGATGGAGCTATAGATCTCGAGTCGAGGAAGGCATCAGCAGCATTGTTTTGAGATGATCGTGGTGTGTTTAGAATAGGCTTTCAGAAATATTTCGGTTGTCGTTTTCCACTGTTTGTGGGGCTTTGGGCCATAAAACTTGGTCTTTTTACCTAAACAAAATGTTACGTTAGTAAAACTTAAGAATTTGGTTAAAACAAATCATATATATGTTGTAACAACCCTATTGATAAGTTCACCTCACCTAATTTTTACAAAAGTTGATATATTATCTTAAAAATAATGCAATCTTCCTACATTATTAGCCGTTAGGGATGCGTAATTAAGAAAGACTGCAAATTCAGTTTTCTTATAAAAAATAGATGAGGTGAACTTATAATAGGGGTGGTTACAACATAGATAGGGTTTACCGGATTCAAAACTTAACCAATATATAATTGACATATCATAACATATTGTTAATTTTGAAAAATTACATGTAATGGTTTATTAAATAATATATAAACTTAATAATTTAACGGCAAACATATCTTTATATGCTTAATTTAGTTAAAAATTCATTTTTATGTATTAATCATGCATTTAATATATTTTTACAATATAGTTATAAACAATAGTTTTTATGTTGTAAATTATATTTTAATTTTCTTGATTTAAATCAAAGATAATTAAGTTAGTCAAACTTATAAATCACAATTTCTCATCTCACCCAAGGCCCCGAAAATGATAACACCGGCCTTGTCTTTTATATGATACAATATGTTTAGCATGATTGATTTAATGGTAAAAATAAATTTTATAGTTGGAGATCTTGAGTTCCATTCCAACATTAATTACATATTTTTATAAATAAATTACATACTTTTTTTAGTAAAAACATAAAAAATAAAAAGGATTGTGTGCAAGGGAACAGGACGGGGGACAGGGAGTCCCCGCAGGGATCTCCATAGGGCACGGGGCGAAAACAATCCCCGTCCACGCCTTACCCCGTATGGTGGGGCATGATTTTGCCCCGCGCCTCGCCTCGCGGAAACAAAAAGCAAGGAATCTGCACCCCCACCGAGGTGAGGCCCTGCGGGGAACGGGGATCCCCGTTCCACTTGCAAATCTAAATGCCAATGCTATCTCCATCCGCGTTTAGTAATTCACCGCCCACTCTAATCTCCATTTGGTCCCGTTTCCATCCAATCTCAGTGGAGACGAGGAATGTGCATTATTTTCCTTGTGGGATGAGAACCCTCGTAGGTAAATATTTTTCTTTATTTAATTGCCCACGGGAAATGAGTATCATTTTCCCTGCGAGAATCCCCATGAAGAAAATCTTTCCCTTTAATCTCATGCGGGGAATAATTCTCATGTCAAATAATATGACAATCCACATTTAAATAAAATAATAATCAAATGTTTTCAAAATAAATAATAATCAAATATATGCATCCACTGTAAACCTATATTTCACCAACAACCGATTGGTTCGAGTGGTAATAGACTCGTCCCCTATCAAAATCATGAGTTCGAATATCGTGAAAAGGAGAAAATTGGATTAAAAGTGCTCCTCTCCCTCTTGCCGAGGCGCCATTTTTGGGACTGAGACGGATATACTTGTGGCCCAAGACCTCAGGGGGCGATCTGTACTTTCTCCCACAAACAATCCGTTACTAGTTGATACCGATTTCAAGTTACTTGTCAGTCCCACTCTATCCGAAAAATTGATTAATGGCCAGCGTTAATGTTAGTGGTAGCACCATCAACGCAATTAATCTGCTCTCCATAACAGATGCGTCGTCCCTTCGTTCTTCTGTCTGTCCATCCAACAACCATTCACTCTTCTTCTCTTCTTCTTCTTCTCCTTCAAAACCCATTCACTCCCTCATCCTCCGCTCACATCAGACCTGCCTTTCACCGCCGCTTCACAAATGGCGAACTAGCGTTTCCTTCTTTCCTGCGTTTCTCAGCAGGGGCAACAAAGATGATCCCCAGACGCTCAAGAGAGAGCTCCTCGAAGCCATCGCCCCGCTCGATCGAGGCGCCGAGGCCACTCCTCAAGATCAAGAGCGTGTCGATCAGGTGATCAAACTTCATTCTGTCTTAACAATGTTATTTTTTCTTGTTAGGATTCAAGTTTTAGCGTAAAACATTTCAACTAGTTCTTAACAACCTTAAAAGTCACCTTTTTTTGGGTGAAGGTGTTGTTCAAAATGATGTGGAGAATGAAAAGGAGATGAATTTTGTCAATTGAACTGAGTTGTTGATCTCATAAACAAAGACAACTTTTTTACCTGTTATACCGAGAGTAATTTGATTAGAAGGGATTTATAGGATTTTGAAACATGCCATCATGGGCATTGAATCGAGCGAAGTGAAAGAGTTTCATCCATGTCGCCGGCCCCAAATAATTTGGGATTGAGACTTTGTTATTGTTGTTTTGTTAGACCATGAACATCATATGGAATGAGTGCTAGAAGTCACCAATTCTTGACAAGATAAAGAACTACTCATGGTAAAATACAATTTCGATCACAAATCACCCCTGTTGCACTCCGCCATTTCTTCCATCCAGCTTGAATTCTATGTGTGACATCATTCTCAATGTTACCATCATTTTGTATGATTGATCCTAGGTATCTAAAGTGGTTTACCTTAGGAACTTCTACTTCCCCTAATTTTACCACTCTGTCATCTCGATGTCTAGTGTTTCTAAACTCACAGTGCATGTATTCGATTTTCGTCCTACTCAACTTAAAGCCTTTAGATTATAATGTATTCCTCCTGAGTTCTAATTTCCTATTCACTCCATCTTTAGTTTCATCCACTAAGACAATATCATCTCGCAAATAGCATACACTATGGTATATCCTCTTGAATATGTCTAGTAAGTTCATCTATAACTAAAGTAAATAGATATGGGCTTAAAGCCGATCCTTGATGTAGTCCTATCGTAATGGGAAATTCTTTTGTAGCTCCTCCAAATGTCTTTATACTCGTTACTACTCCATCATACATATCCTTAATAGTGTCTATGTATCTAGCATGCACTCTTTTTCTTTCTAGAACCCACCAAAGAACATCTCTATAGGACCCTATCATATGCTTTTTCTAAATCTACGAATACCATATGAAGATCTTTTTTCTTTTCTCTATATTTTTCTAACAATCGTTTTACAAGGAAAATCGCCTCCATAGTTGACCTCTCAGGCATGAAACCAAATTGGTTCTCTGATATTGTTGTTTCTCTCTTTAGCCTATTGTCAATTATCCTCTCCCAAAGTTTCATAGTGTGACTCATAAGTTTAATTCCCCGATAGTTTGAGCAACTTTGAATGTCTTCTTTGTTTTTGAAGATTGGTACAAGCGTGTTTATTCTCCAGTCCATTGGCATCCGTTTTTATTTTAAAATTTTATTGAAAAGTTTTGTTAACCAAGTCAATCCAATTTCTCCTAAGCATTTCCAAACCTCTATGGGTATTTCATCTGGGCCACATGCTTTCCCTATTTTCATTCTTTTCAATGCCTCTTTAACTAATACAATTCTAATATTGCGTGTATAGTTTACATTTCTTTCTTGGTGTGGGTTTTCATCTATTATAGTATCAACTTGACCATCATTAAATAAACTATCGAAGTAACTTCTCCATCTCTCCTTAATATCCTTCTCGCGCGTTAAAACATTTTGATTTTCGTCCTTAATACATCTTGCATGACTTAGGTCTTGTTTCTTTTTATCTCTTAATTTGGCTAGCCTATATATATATTTTTCACCATCTCTATTACCTAACCTTGTATATAGATCTTCCATGAAATTTGTTTTAGCTTGACTAACTACTTTTTTAGCTTGTTTTCTAGCTTCTCTATATTGATTGTACACATCTTCATCTTGACACTTAGGTATTTTCCTATACATCTCTCTTTTAGTCTTAATTGCTCGTTGGACATCCTCGTTCCACCACCATGTTTTCTTCTTTGGTGGTCCCAAGCCTTTAGATATACCTAATACTTTTGATCTCACTCTCCTTATGCAACTACTCATTTCTAGCCACATTGTATTAGCATCTAAGTCAAGATTCCAAATATTTTCCTTTAGTAGTTTTTCTCTAAACTCTACTTGTTTACTATGTTTTAGGTTCCACCACTTTATTCTATAGTCGCTAACTCTTTTATTTATATTATGTCGTCGTGTTAGCTTAATATCAAGTACTACTAACTTATGTTGGGTAGTAAGTGCTTCACCAGTATTACTTTGCGCCTCTACATATTTTTCTATCTATTTTTCTTGTTAAAAGAAAATCTATTTGACTCTTGTTATGACCACTACTAAAAGTAATTATATGTGCCTCCCTCTTTCTAAAACTAGTATTTGCTAAGACAAGATCGTATGTCAAAGCAAATTCTAAGATTGATTCTCCTTCTTCATTTCTATTACCGTAACCAAAACCTCCATGAACTCTCTCAAACCCATCGTTACTTGCCCCGACATGCCCATTTAAATCTCCTCCAATAAAAACCTTTACTCATGGTAAAATACATTAGACCAAAACAACTTCCCAATGTTCTAGTCTTCCTTCTATATATTCAAAATGTACCATGAAGTGAACGCATTTTGAAACCCTTGAGCACTTGTTGTGACGAATCACCGCGGAATACCCAAGATCGCAGTCACATGTATACACCAAAAGATAAATAAATCATAAAGAAAATACGAACACAAGAATTTATGTGGAAAACCCCAAAATCAGGGAAAAAACCATGGGCAAGAAACAAGACAATCCACTATCAATAGTTTAGTACACAAAGAAAAACCTTCCTCTATCTAAACCCCAGATAGATACCCCAACAAGATTCAATCTCGCAGTGTCGCGTACCCGCACACAGGCCCGTACGCTACGACACAATCTCTCATCTCTCATCTCTCAAACAACTCACCCAACACTATAATATGCTCAACCGCACACTCAATGCATATATATATATATATATATATATATATACACACATGCGTACATGGTAGAATAGTCCAACTCATACTACAACTCTATGTCACATGAATCAAAGTTGTTCTCAAAATCAACTTTAGCCGCTTGTCACCTTCCTAATTTGATTTTTCTAAATTCAAGTCTTAATACAACTAAAGTTGTATTCGGTTAACACTAATTAACCAACACCAACACAATTAGCAAGTGGGTCCCACACCATATAAGCAATTGTAATTTGTAACAAATTTAGGCTTGTTTGGTTCAAGAATTAGTGAATCTTTCCATATTTGCTTGCTTAAAACAAGTCATATCTTAGCTAATCCTTTGTTTGCATCTACACAAGCTTGTGTTAGGTTAGATTTTTTGTTGGACTGTTATGCCCCTTTCACATCATCTCCATCTTTGTCTTTTTTTGATAGGGAGAGGGCATAGTTGTACTTTTTACCCTTTTAGGTTAGGCTTACCTAAAGATAGGGTGAGGCGTGTCTTTTGGTAAGGAGTTTGAGTGTTTAGATAAGACCAAGTGCTAGCTAACACCCGAACCAAACACCAATCTCAAACTTAAGCCAAGTCTTAGCTATGCTTACACTTGAAGCAAACGGGTCCTTTGAGTCACAATCCAACAGCACTGTATAATAATATTTTGTTTCTTTCTTCGAAAACTGACTGTAATGTTGATAAATGACTACTTTTAAATTGTTCTATTGAGAAAGAAGAGCTCCCTCGTCCTATATGAATTGACCTCCTTCTTTCCTTCTATCTTAAAGCAAAGCTACATGCTACAATGATGGAGTCATTACTTTATTTGGCTACAGTTATTGATTTTTATTTAATTTATTCTCTTTGATATTTTGCTGATTAGATTGCTCGAAAGCTGGAAGCAGTCAATACGATAAAAGAGCCTCTCAAGTCTAATTTGTTGAATGGGAAATGGGAACTTATTTATACCACTTCGAGATCAATTTTGCAAAGCCAGGTACCTTGTGTGGAACTAGTTGTTTTGCTTGTATTCCATATGAAGCAACTTTCAGTTTGAAGCCTTTTGATTATATTTTGTTTTCTTAGTTCTTGAAGAAGCTTTTGAGTCTGTAATTTGGGTTAACTCCTTCATGTTGTTCATTTGGTAATAATGGAGTTGATCAATCACCTTTTTCAAGCTAATTAATTGTAGTTTCCTTCATATTTTGTGACATTATTCGGAAATGATATGCTTGTTATAGCAATATCATCATATGGTAAGTTAGGTTTTCTCTTATTTTCTAGTAGTGAGATGTGAATGGTGAAAGGGCTAGGAAATGGAGGCCAGACTCTGGTAGGTTCACTTTGGTATGTGATCTACATCTCATATAAACTAATTTAATATGATGGTATGTATTGGAGAACTTGGAACTCGTGGAAGAAAATATATAGTCTTCTGAAATGTAGCATCTTGTCAATATCCAAAGATTGTGTCCATATTTAATTGAGCCATTAGGAGTGTGTTTTAGCCATCATTAGTGGGTAAGAAATCAAGAATTGGAAGGAGTGTCAAAAATGTGCATTTTTATTATCAGATTTGGAACCTAATAGTATCATAAGAAGCTAACCTTTTAGGACAATGACATTATGCAATGGACATAAAAACTATTATTTTAAGGGTAAAACAATAAAAGAAAAATTGATGTAGGGAAAAATAGTTTTTGCCATATATCTACTCTAATCATTTTAAAGAAAAATGGATTTGGTGAAATAAATGTTGACAAATTAAAATTAGGCATAATTTCATAAAACTCAAGAAGAATTTAACGAAGTTGAATTATTTTGTTGAATTTCTGTGTATTTTCTTTTTGCAATTTGTAATTCGAGCTTTTATAAAAAGAAATTGAATTGATTTGGTTTTTTCAGTTTCTTGTAAAAGTGTAGATGCCAGTGTTACTTGATATCTGCGTGCTATTTTTGAATGGACACTTCTGTTTGTGAATTTCCTTTGAAGAGAATAATGAATATGTGGATTTTCCTTTGGCATTGATAATTATCTTATCCTCCTGTGATAGAGGCCCAAATTCCTTCGACCAAATGGAAAGATATACCAAGCAATTAATGCAGACACATTGAGGGCCCAAAATATGGAAACCTGGCCATTCTTCAACCAGGTGTGTTTTCCATTTAAATTTGTACTTAATGTTGTCTGAATTCTTAGACATTTAAGTTATTTTTTATAATTGACAAAAAAAAGTTTATACTTCTCATGTGTGTTCTAATTTCCGCATAGTCAAAGAGTGGGCTGCATATGTGCAAAACCTTGGTTGTATTGATAATGTATTGCTTTGCTCAGGTGGCTTAGAGGTCTAATATTTTGTTTGAAATGTGTGCCTAACCTTTCAATTAATATGAATTGGGATAAAAATGCAAGAATGGAAAACTAGATTTGTATTACCATTATGAGATCTAAGAAGGATGCTTTGCCATTGTTTTAGAAAATGAACATTTCAAATTCCTATTTATTACTTTTGTTCGTCAATTTACTGGATTCTACATGTTGATCACAATAGGTTCATTTGCATTTTTTTAAAAAAATCTTTTTGGTCGTATACATCTCCTATGATTGGGGCTCAAATTGTCTTGAACAAATGATCTTAATGGTGATGGATTATAATGTGAGAGCGGAATAGGATATTGAATGCCATTGAAACCAATATGGCAATACTGACAAAAAATGGTGGGACCTTGCAGAATATTTGGTTTGAAATCACAGTTTGTGGGCTCTCTAAATATTGATTCGTTAAGGTAACTGTGAAGAAATGAAACTAAGTAAGTTCCCAAAAGTATGGATATGGGATTTAGAAAACAAAAAACTAAAAAGCATGAGCATATAGACATCAAGAGGCATTATAGCAAGATTCTTCTTGACTTGTTAGCAATTCAGGAGGAGACTGATTGATGCATGTTTCTATTTGGTATTTTCTTTCTGGAATTGATTGTTGCATTTTTTTTTTACTTGGTATTTTCTAGCATGTATTCAAGTGCGAGCGTTCAAATATTTTGTAGTTTGTTTCTTGAGTGTATGCCTGATGTTTATGCAGGTCACAGCTAATTTAGCACCACTCAATTCAAAAAGGGTAGCCGTTCAATTCGACACCTTCAAAATTGGTGGTCTGGTAGGTTAATATGCTTCTTACAAAAACTTTGGCTTATGCTCCATGATCATTACTGTTCATTATGACCTTGCACAGGGAAACAAAGGCTTCCGAAACCTTCTAAGACCACTTCATATACTTTCTTTTCCAATTTTCAAACTTAGTATCACTATACTTTCATATTGGATGAGAACAATACTCTTTTAGTTTTGGAAAGTACACCATGAAATTCTTTGTTAAAAGCTTCTAAATGTGTCAAATGAAATGCTACTCTATGGCATATGAACCGTCGCATGTAACTGATTATCCATTAATCCATGCTGTCGTTCGATGATTGTGTGACCCTTTCTTGTTTAGCTACCCTCCATAAACTTTTAAGGTGATGATTGTATTGTGGAGTGAATCGGTGGTGCCTATATTAGGGGCTCCTTCCTTTTTTATCTATTAATGCCCTGATGGCAATAATACTTGTTGCGAAATTGAGAAAATAGAAATAAGGTAGGAGAAGAGACTTTAAGGAGATCGGGCAATCCACTATAAGATGACAAATAAGATCATCAATGAAAAGGATTTTTCCTTTTAGTAGAGTGGTTTCCTCTGCGCTTCGCCCTCTATTTCATTGGAAACACTAATGTGAATATAGCTCCCAATGAATTCTATATAAATGGTCAAATATATATTGATCAAAATGGAAGAAAGGGTGTGCGATGTGCCTACTACTACCTGGTGCATGAAGATCTATTTAGTATAGGATCTAGGAAGGGATTAGTATGTGTCATCTTACTCTTACGCTAGCATGATGGCTAGCCTATTTTTGTTTGAATTGTTTGGGCTGCAAACTTTTCTTGAGGTAGTAAACTTTATGCTTAAGCGAAAAGAAAGAAGGGAATTCTAAGTAAATTGACATGTAAATTAAGTTTGGCAAAGCTTTTGATGGGGACTCTTTGGAATTTGTGACTATAGATCCATAGTAGGCTAAAGGGCAAGATTCATGTGTAGAGATGTCTATACTGTGGGACGGGTGATCCATCACTCATTTTTGTTTTCACCATTGTTGTGGTATTGTGAAGTATAATTGATGAGGCCAAGCAAATGGACCTGGTTAAAGTTTTCTTTTTGGAAGAAACGAATCCACGAAAGCCCTCTTTACTTTGAAATTAATAATTTGATAGTGTTTATTTCATGGATAGAGATGAACATCTCAAACACACTATAAAGATTGTCAAAGGTTTTGATTGTTCACCAGCCTTGGAAAGTGTATGGATAAGTCTCGTAAGAGCACCATTAATATAGCAGAGAGGCTAGCTTTGAAGTTGGGCCTTGAAATCGGATCTTGACCTATTAAGTATTTGGACCTTCCTTTCCTTTCTTTAGAAGGTATCCTTGAAGGTTCTTTGTAATGGGAACTTGGTTCTGAAGAAAGTTGCAAAAAGGTAGAGATTTATGTGGGAAAACCATTTGGAGAACCAGTTTGTAATGGGAACTTGATTCTGAAGAAATTTGCAACTGATTTCAAGAAATAAAGCACCATCATCTGATTAGTTATGGATTTGAGCCCAATTTGTATAACCGTTCAAATTTCTTTTAAGTTTGGAAAACCATTTGGAGAGATTTATGTGGGACATTCTATGGAAGGTTGCATTTCTGAGAGTGATAGAGATGTGGACGGGCATTGTCGTGGCAGGAGTATTGTCACTGGGGCAAAGTATTGACAGGTCTCTGCAGCGATGATATTCCCACCATGGGAATGTGGCACCATCGTCTTACATGGGACTTCGAGAGTTTTTATAGTTTTTGTTTTGTTTATCATGGCGGTGTCGTTGAGTCGATATTGTGTCTTATGAAATGGGGTGTCATTAGGATAGATTAGATTGAGTTTTAGATATGAAATTAGGAATTTAGTATTTATCTTTTAATGAATCCTAGTTTTATTTATTTAAGTGTAGTGGTGTTTTGTGAAAGCTATAATAGTCTATAGGACATTTAGCTTTGTTGGTTGGTTGTTTTGTATTAATTGTTGAATAATATAGTTTAGAGTGTACTCGTTTTTGTGTTTCAATCTTGTCTTGGTATTTGTAAAATAAACAAACACAGAGATTGTGTGATTGTTTTTTCTGATTCAAGTGTTCAAATACTAAGCAGGTTAAAGGATTGATTCACTGTTACAATCTTGCTAGGTTTCACTTCTAATTTGCATCAGAGAGTTGTTATAGTTAAGAATTTGTGAGGTCCTACAGAGACCAAAGAAAGAAGGGGCTTTGGAATTGAGAGTATTAAGGCAAAATTGTTTTTGATCAAAATATTGAGGCTAAATAAAGCCTTGGCGACCAAATTAGTATGGAGAGTTCTAGAGGGAGATAGGAGAGCTTTGGGCTAAAATCATGAAAGGTTGCTATAGACTTCATTCCTATGGTTGGGATGTGGAATTAGGGATGCAAGCGGGGTGGGGAATCCCAACGGTGGACGGGGATTCCCCGCAATGGGGATGGGGATGAGGAATTTAAATGGGGATGGAGGTGGGGATGGGGGTAAAATCTCATACCTACACGGGTATAAGTACGGGGATGGGGAAAAATATATATTCGCGGGGATCCTCGCGGGGAATCCCCATTGGTAATCTCCGTAAGGATCCCCGTGGGGATTATCCATGGGGATCACCATGAGGATCCCCGTATATATCAAATATATATATATATATATATATATATATATATATGTATATATCAATTTTATATAATATTACAAGGCTTTCACCCAAAACACTAGTGATAAACAAACTCTAATGCGATTTATAATTTTAACTTGTTTGGTTGATTATATGTTTTGTTTTGAATTATTTGCAACTATATTTATATGTTATAGTTTATTTGGTTGGAATTTTCAACAATTGTGATCTTATGTATGTGTATCATTCTTTTTATAAATCTTTTTGAAAAAAATTAAGTGGGAAAAAATATTTCTCCGCGGCGATTCTTTGCAAAATCCCGCAAGAATCTCCACGGGGATCTCCAATGGGGAATGAAATGGGGAAATATTTTTTCCCATGAGAATTCCCTAGTCCCGCAGGGATTAAACGGGGATGGGGATGGGGATGAAAGTTCATCCCCGCATGGGGATGGGTATGGGGATGGGGGGATGAGTTCTTAAGCGGGGATGTGGATGGAGATGGGGTCCCCATCCCTTACCCTCCCCATTTGCATCCCTAACGTGGATGGTGTTGCCATGTTGGTTGAGATACCTGTAATAAACTAGAAGTTTATTTTTTATTGCTTCTTTTTTCCGTATTTCATTCCAGTGAATGGCCTTAAATTGGTTGGTGGTTCTTTAGGAAAACCCTTGGTGCTCCCTAAGCTCTACCCACTGTGCAGTAAACCTATTAGAGTGTTTCCCGGTAATGGCGGTCTTAGACTATCTTGAAACTTTGTTTTTGGAAGGGATATCAAGACCTTCTCTAGCCTCTCCCGCTTATTTGAAAACTTTTAAGGCAACAAAATTGGATTGATAACACTAGATGGATGATTATGGAGATCAGATTTGTCCCTGTATTGCAACTTAGTTGATAATCTGCCCATAACTATATTTCATCAAAGCAAATTTTTTGCGGAAAAGATGGAATCCATTTGAGAAATAATTTACTTGGTTCGAAAACTGATTCCTAGGAAAAGTAATTCCTCGAGTCTTCTGCTGAAGCCATTAACATATTTACATTAATCTTCTTAAAGTATGATTTTGCAAGGAAAATATGGAGGAAAGTTCTTTCCAAGCATTACAGATCACAGGAAATTACTGGGAGCAGCAATGGTATTTTCCCAAAGTTTATAACACTATTAGCTGCTGTGAAAGAAGGAACTGCCTTGTTCTTGCCATATTTTAGTTCATACAATATGAGATAGAAGGGTTTGTGGTACAAAGTGTTGGACGGGGATTCTAATTCGAAGATGATCTATTGCAAGACTTCAATTTGGATAGGTTTGGGAAAAAAAAAAGCCTGTCAAAGATGCTCCTTTGTTCATGCATTAGGAATTAAAGAGTTTTTCTCTCATTTTTGTTGATTGTTAGAATTAACATATTTCTAGCACATCCTTAATTGCAAAGCCTACGCGTAAGTTTATCCATTCAGAACATCTCGAAAGGGAAAACAAGTGAAATTTATTTTGCAACTGACACTCTCCTCTTGGCATAATTTCACTTTGCCCAATTCTTACTTTTTTGTCCTACATCCTTGGACCAAGATCTTGTTAGATTTTACAATGTTCATTTTCCAACATATCATCTATTTGTAAATGAATAAAAACTCCTTGATGGATAATTACTCGAAAAAAAGATATTGTCTTAGTATTCATCTTCCTAGTGGAAAATTTCATAAATATGGATGTGAATGAAATGAATAGTGACTTCATACCTGCTGTTAGTAAAGTAGAAAGAATTGTTTAATATTTCTTCAATTATTTGGACATATTGTAGAGGCATGTGCTACAGATTCAATACGTACGTACACACGATTTTTTTACTCCCCAATTAATTTGGGGCTGAGACTATATTGTTGTTGCTATTGTTGTTGTACACATGATTTTTTACTAATAAAGTGTTGTTGATGATAGATACCTATTAAGGCACCTGGTCGAGCTCGCGGCGAACTAGAAATTACATACTTGGATGATGAGCTACGGTAAGAATTATGAGGATTTGTAAGAAATCTTTAAGAATTTTGTTTTGGTACTAAGAAAAAAAAAATCCTACTTAGTTTTCATTCTAACTGTTTCTTCATTAGATGAGCTTTCGCTATTGTTAGCGCCATAGTAGTTATTAGTTAAAGGACAAAGAAACAACCAAGCGCTTATTTCTATTACTTTGATACATGCTAGTATTTTAATTTTGCATATGACCAGCTGTGGTCGAATAAGGGAAAAGTAGCTTTGATAGTTACATGTCAAAACTGAATTAATGGTTTCTTGGATCCATTGTATAGTTTTTCATCATAATGAGCACATCATCAATTGCACTCAATCGAGCGCAATGGAAGAGTTTGATCTATGTTGCCGACCCGAACTATTTGAAGTTGAGGTTATGTTGTTGTTGTTGTTGTTGTTGTTGTTGAGGGATTCTTGTTCAATGTAGGGAATTTTGTATAATTTCGTCTCTAACGAGAAATATAAATGATGTCTCCCAAGTGTTGGTAAGATCTACACTTTATTAAAGCAGATAAAGGAAAATTGTTGGCTATAGAATTTCATGTCATCTCTTTTATGCTTGATCTTTAGTGTATAAAGTTCAATTTAATTGGTTTTGATCCTTCTGGATATTATTTTTTTCTTCTTTTGGCAATTTCTAACTTATTGCTCGTACTTGACATTTCTTGTTCTGTGTTTGTGCAATATATTTCTATTGTTTAAAAGTATATGTTTATTCTAATAAAAAATGTCATTAGCTATAATCTTTAGCATTTAGATTTGCAAATTATATTATTTTTAACTTCAGTAGATTTTGTCAAATTTCTTTTACATATAATTCTTAATTCTTCGTTAGAAAAACTCTAATCTATTTAATGAAGTCTGGAGAATTTTTATGTCATGAATTGCTTTAGCAATCCAAGAAGATATGCTTGTGATGACATTGCTACCAAACTACATTATCATAATGGAGACGCTAAAGTAATCCACTTTTGACACGCACTTGGTAGGTGCCCTCGGTGTCCTTTGGATACACCTTGATTTTTGCATGTGCAAACATCGATGCACAAATCAAGGGACACCATCAAGGACATGTCAAAAGTGGGTTACCAAAACATTTTCCTTATCTGAAACACCCTCAAGTATTCTCTTGTTTGTCTCTCTAATCTAGAATGCACGCAACCTTAACTTTTTGTCTGAACATGTGATGGTGAGTGATGATATCGAATTCTTGATACACTATTGAGATTTGAGTGATTATTTTGCAATCTAGAGGGACATCTCGAGCACTATTACTATGACTTTTCTTCTATTTGCCTTGTCCTTTTTTTCCTACTACTCTCTGCCAGACCAACATATCAAAGCTTACTACTTGAGCAAGTTCAAATTTGGCGATATACAAAATTGCGAGATCGGATCGCGTATTGAGCTCGCTGATGTTATGTTATTGTAGATTACCTTGAGAAATCTTGTCCCTTGAAATTCGGAAATGCATTTTGGGGCGTGACTGCCCAAGTTGGTGTGTCCTTATTCAATGAAGAACTCCTTTAAGCAAAAACCCAATTCCCCTTTTTATTGAAGATTGAAAAGAAATTTCCATTACACTTATATGAAATGATTGAGAACTAGTTTAGCATCTCAAGGAGTTGGATTTCTTTCATTGAAGCAGTAAGTTTAGAGGATTAATATAATCTGGTGTATGATTAGTTTCTCACTGTAACTATGAAAACTAAAGATTTCTTCTTAACCGAGTGTTTACAGGTTGTATGTATGTGTACATGAATTTTAACTTCCAGTCAAGCGGCATAATAAACGGTTGATTGAGTTCCATTGTGAATTGACATTCTAGCATTATTTTGCAGAATATCGAGGGGTGACAAAGGAAACTTGTTCGTCTTGAAAATGGCGGATCCATCGTATAGAGTTCCTGTGTAATGTTCAGGTACCTAAAACACCTTTTCAGTACTCATTCCTTCGTTGATATCCATGCTTCATAATTTCTTCTTTATGAGCTTGTAACATAAAGGATTGTAGTTCATTGCATGAACAAACTAATAAACGTGTATATCTATGTGAATTACTGTAATATTGTGGAAAAGTCGCGCAGTGCTACCTGGTGTATAAATGTCTATTAAATGTTAAAGTATATACTACTGTATAGTCTGCATGTAAGTATTTGGAATTGATTTAGTGTTTACTGTTGTGCTTTGTTCTTCGTGTGCTCATCCACTCATTTTCAACAAATGGACAAGTTTCTCATCCACATTCTTATTAGTGATTAGAACACAAAAGGACTAATTACGTGTGATTACCACCAATAATAATGTGGGTTTCCCAGAAGATTTAGAGGTTATGATGCACATAAAGTTTACAACATATTAAACTCGTAATTGTATCAACTACGGGGTGATCCATTTAGTTGGTCCCAACTAATTTAGGGGCTACGTTATTTTTGTTTTATCAGCAACCGGTTGGTTTGAGTGGTAAATGGTAATGGACTCGGTTCCCCATAAGCAAAGTCTCAAATTTGAGTCTCGTGGATTAAAAAGATTAAGTTGGGAGGACCACCATCAACGGGCGTTGGAAACAAAACATAGTGATTGTGCTAATGGAAGAAACGGAATAAACCAATAGGGCTTGGATGTGGAGGCTTGAGTAAGCCAGACTCGAACCTAGTGACCAACCACTACCATGGTGCAACCATTGAGACTTGTTAGATGTTCACTCGGATCTTTTTGAGGTCATATTTGAGTATTTTAATTTTGTTAAATGATATAATTCTGTAAGGCATATTTCTTATAGAGTATGGTGTGTTTTATATGGAGTAATTAGGGGTAATCTCTCGGACGCCGCGGTAGGAAAAAACAAAAAACGTCACAAATTGTGTTGTTAGAACAAAATTTGGTGAAAAGTGAAAACAAACTTTGGTCGTTGGCTTTAAAGCGGATTTGGAGCATCTCTAATAGTATGTTAATTGAATGTCAATGTACGTCATCTATGATTAAATTGACATGGTAAAAAATGTCTCCAATGGAAATGTGTATTTAAAATTTTATGCTGATGTTGCATCAAAAAAAGCACCGCTAAGGGCACCCCACCATTTAATGAAGGCACCCAAAGTTTTTGTAAAAATTTCAAAAAAAGTGGAAAAGACCATTTTGCCCTTGTATATATATTGATTCAAACCCCGAAATCATTTTGACAAAGAAAAAAGGCACCCCACCACAAGGTTGAACCACAAAGCCACATTGCATTTGGCGAGCGTTGATCGATTCTTGCGATTGACATCATCCGACAATAAAAAGGAGGTCGTACTTTAGAGGTAATTTTGCATAATTTATTGTGTTTTTTGCGGTTATCCGAAGGTTCTGTCTGGGTGCGCGATTGTTTCGGCCTCGCAGGACCGAGATGTATGGTTACGTCTCGGTCATATAGGAACGATAGGTATACGTAGGTCACGGAACGGTAAAATCGAGAGTATTCGGTAACTCTCGGTAGTTCGTGAGCGAGCATTTGAAAAAGTTGCGGACTGTACTACCGAGAACCATGTTTTTGTGATTGTCTTGTACATTTCGGTTGATTATAATGTTACACCGTTTGTATTGCGGTGTAATGCCTTTCTACTCTATTTCCGTAATACACGGACACGTTTACACCTTGTGGGCCATTCCCAACTAGAGAAGCGGCGGTTTCATGGGTTCAAATGATAGGCCGTGAGAACATGTTTGTGCTAGTGACAAAGCACTCTGACGCCGGGGCATTAAGCGCAGGGGAAGGGTGAAACTTGCATGTGAGAGGTCAGGGACTTATAGGGGAATGTCACAAAGAGTTGGGAAGGGTAAAGCGGCAAAAATTGCTTCGAAACCAAGAAATGAAGAAGAAGAGGAAACGGCGAGGACCCAACCGGTACCAAGAAATGTGGATGCCCTTTCCTTATCAACGTAAAGGAAAATGCGACTCGTTGTGGTATATCACTGTTATATGTGGGAGGCACAATCACGAGCCCGCAAAAACTTGGACGGGCATTCATTTGCGTTAGGTAGATTGGATAAGGGGGAGCAGGAAGTTGTAGTGCAAATGACAAAGGGAATGTGAAGCCAAGAGACATCCTAAATACGTTGAAACAAAGAGACGTTAGAAACGTATCGACAATGAGGACAATATATAATGCAAGACAAAAAGTTCGAAATGAGGATGCGGGTGGGAGGACTCAAATGCAACAACTCGTTGCACATATTGGAGAAGAATAAGTGGTCATGTCATGGCATAGGAAGCATTCTGCATACGAATGTTGTCACCGAGTTATTTTGGTCACATCTCGACTCAATAAAGTTGGTAAGGTGTTTCCCATCGGTTATTTTGATGGATTGCACTTACAAGACAAATAGGTACCGAATGCCGTTGTTGGAGATTGTTGGCATCACTTCTACGCACTTGACGTTCTCCGTTGGGTTCGCATTCTTATCATCGAGAGTCATGGGCATTATGTTTGGGCACTTGAGAACTTGAGATCCATATTGGATGGGTGGCCTAAGCTCGACGTGTTCGTTACTGATAGGGAGTTGGCCCTTATTAGTGCCGTAGAAGAAGTTTTTCCGACCTCGTCTCACCTCCTTTGCTCTTGGCACATCAACAAAGTAGTATTGGCCAAGACTAAGAAGATGTTTGGGGAGAACGATGGTTTTGCGCGTTTATGGATAGGTGGACGAGCGTGATGTATGCCAACTCGGAGGCCTTATTCGAAGTTAGGGTGAATGACGTCTATGATGAAATTAAATTGACATGGTAAAAAATGTCTCCAATGGAAATGTGTATTTAAAATTTTATGCTGATGTTGCATCAAAAAAATTGACATTGTTAATTTCGGATATGAACTCTAAACAGTCAAATTAAAAACCACATAGGATTTGATTATTTTATTTAGATTTTTATTTTCATATTTTAATTAACAAAATTATAAAAAGAAATGTCACCTTATCAATTAACTTTCAATCTTTATCTATCATTAAATATTACTTTTGGAGTTCAATTCTTTACGTCGATGACGTGGTAAGAATCCACTCTCACATTCCACATGTACAATTGGAGAAGCGTTTAGGGGAAAAAATAATTTTGAGGCGCAAAAGGTGGCCTGACTATCTCACAAATAGCACATAAACACTTCGTATCCCTCAATATAGACATCGTGATCCGTACAGCACAGGATTTCCTTTTGTAGAGCTAGCGTAGCATTGCTTATAATACAAAGCAGGGCTGACTATACCCAAAAATAAATAAATGAAAAGCAGGTTTGTCTGACTGTATATTTCACAAGAAAATGCATTAAAACCAAACCTTAATTAAAGCCGCCCTTGTGTGCGTTTTTAGTACATGCAGATGGTGGAACTTCCAAGGACAATTAATAGCATCACAAGAACGTTCAACAACAACAATAACATAGCCTCAATTTCAAATTAAATCACAACAACGTTCGACAAAAAAAATAATAATAAACCTATATAGATTCATGAGTCCGTTATAAGGAGTTTTTTTAATTTTTTATAAATTATTGTGTTTACTTGCAATTCACACTAAATGCACATCCAAAATTATCCTCATCCCTAACCTACAGCACCTCCTTCCTTCATACCCACTGCCACCACTTGTCACCGCCACAATCCGCCGCTCCATCGGTCATTGCCGCACTCCGTCGTCGTTTTCCGGTGTCGCCTTCCCTTACCACCTCGCCGCCATCCTCATCACACTCCCACCATCGACCTCTCCTCCATTGCCATCGCCAACAACTCTCTCTCCATTCTTCCCTCTCCAGATTTGGTCGGACTCGGTTCAGGGGCGTATCTATGTTGGTCTTGCCCTGGGCTGCATCCCAGGGCAAGGCCCAAATTTTTTTTTCTTTTTTTTGTGTTTAAGCCCAAAAATACAATTGAGCCCACCCCAAAAATCTCCCAAACCCTATCGTTAAGAACCAAAAAATTAACAACGCACATACGGCCAAAACGAACGCACGGCCAAAAAAAAAAAAAAAAAAAAAAACTCTCGGCACATTCGCGTCATTCTCACACTCACCAAATGTAAGTTCTTTACATTTTTCGAAGTTTTTTGGAGCAATATCTTTTCAAATTATATTGTCTTGTGTCTTCTACCTCTATTCTTTTTGTGTTTGAAGAAATCAATCCATCTCTTTTGGATTAATTTCATTGCTCCACATTTAGTTTTTTTCACTAGATTGCACTATATTACAAGGATAGATTTACGGTTCTTTTACAAAGTGCGAGCAAAGAGGTATGTTAGTTCATATATTTTTTTGTTTATGTCTTTTTTTGAAGGGATATTTTTTTAATGTGGAAATCATTGAGCAAAGATATATGCTAGTTCTTAATTTTTCTTAACTTGTTGGTTTTTGATGTTTTGTTAGTTGGGTTTTTTTTTATAAGAAAGAGATCGATTGTATAACTATGTTGTCAAAAATCTCATATTTTTGACAACATAGCTTATTTGCAATAACATATCACACAAAAAGAATAAATCATCATCAACAAGTCTCAATTATTTTCCTTATAAGATGTTTGGCTAGAGGAAGAGAAGTCTATCATGAAAGTAATTAAAAGTAGTACCTACATAGAACAAAGTTATTTATAGTTCCACCAGTGTTATTTGACCATTCAAAAAAGATAATTGTTAAAATAATCAGTTATTTTCATATAATCCATTAAATGTCAAATAGCCTTATTTTCACTTCTCCTACCTGGCTACCTTCACATAAATCAAACACATTAGAATGTCATTGACACAAACACACACACACACACACATTAGAAAGTCATAAATATCCCAACAATAGCGTATAGATTATATATATTAAATAAAAGAGTATATATATTGTATATAATGTTATAATATATATATATATATATATATATATATATATATATATATATATATATATATTGCAAAACTAGTTTGAAGTAGGTTTATATATAAATTAAGATAAAAATTGATAAAAAAAATGGTGATTGAGACGCTGAAGTTTGAAGTAGATTTTGTACCGATAGAAGTTTAATTTGTTAAGTACAAACATAACAATGCATCAAATCCAATTTTTTCAAAAGTTATGATAAAAAATGTATAATTAAGATAAAAATTTAATTTATTATGTATATAAATTAGCAACGTTAGTCCATTTTTATTTTATTTTTATGTTTCACATGTTTTTTTATATCTTTGATCATATACTATTTACATTGATTGAATTAGGAGAATAAAAAGAAAGTTTTCACGACTTTAATATTTAAGGAGACATTTTTTCTTTTAAGGATAACATACTAGCTTTGGACTAAACTCTATGGAGCGTCATGGTAACAAAAGAACGAAGACAATTTTTTTCCTTTTTTAAATCAAGTGGGGAGACATCTAAGGTTGGCAATCTTTCTCCATCAGTTGTTGAGGCTTCATCTCGTGAGGAAGCGAGACCTTTAGAATCTCCAACTCGAGAAGTTGATATTGATTATAATTCTCTTGAAAGAGATCCGGGCTTGCGTACTTCAATACGACAATATTCCTTCAATGTGCGAGACGAAATTAGACGAGCATATATAAAGATGGGCCCTTATCAACCTAGGTTGCCAGAATACCCACGAACTCTATTCGGAAATCAATATCGTCGCTTTCAACCAAAATGGTTTGGATAATTTCAATGGTTTGAGTATTCTCCTTCAAATGACGCAATATTTTGTTTCCCGTGTTACCTTTTTGAAAATGGAAATACACCTAACTGCACATTAACTAATGGAGGATTTAAAAATTGGAAGAGAGTTAATCAAGGGGTTAATTGTCCATTCTTGATACATAAGGGAAGTATCAATTCGCCGCATAGAAATTATGTACAATGTGTTGAGAATTTGTCGAATGTTACTCGACACATTGACAGGGTGATAAATGCACAAACTTCAGAGGATGTTCGAAAAAATCGGTTGCGGCTTAAGGTTACAAGTGAGGCTGTTCGATGGCTTAGTTTACAAGGATGCGCATTTAGAGGTCATCGTGAAGGTTCAACTTCAGAAAAATCGAGGAAATCTCATATAAATGTTGAAGCTTATGGGTAGATTAAATGTTAATATTGAGGATGTTATACTCGACAATGCTCCAGGGAATGCAAAGTACACCTCACCAAATATTCAAAAAGAGATTTTGCATATTATGGCTAACATGGTGAGAAAAAAATTCGTGAAGAAATTGGAGATAAAAAATTTTGTCTATTAGTTGATGAAGCCAAGGAATGCAGGAGGCAAAGAAGAAATGACAATTGTGTTGAGATTCGTGGATGGTCAAGGCTCAATTAAAAAGCGTTTTTTCGATATTGTCCAAGTCGAAAACACCGCTGCTTCAACACTTAAGAAAAGTGTATGTAACTCTCTTGCTCGGTATAACTTACTTATAGATGACTTGCGTGGTCAAGGATATGACGGTGCTAGTAACATGCGTGGGGCATGGAATGGGTTGCAAGCTTTATTTCTCAAAGACTGTCCATATGCATATTATGTGCATTATTTTGCTCATCGACTACAACTAGCATTAGTTGCAGCTTCTAAAAAGGAACCGTCGATTTGGTTACTCTTTTCAAAGTTGTCTTCTATTGTTAACCTTATAGGTTCTTCTCCAAAACGCCTTACTGAGTTGCAAGCCTTTCAAGTTGTAGAGATTGCACGTAAAGTAGCAAGTGGTGAACGTGAAACTGGTAAATGAGCTAATCAAATTGGAAGTTTACAACGAGCAGGAGAAACACGGTGGAGCTCTCATTTTGATTCTATTTGCAGTGTTATTGATATGTATTAGGCAACGATGCAAGTGCTTAAAAAATGGTTAGTGATGGATCTACTGATGATATTCATGGTAAAGCAAAAGGTGTTTTAATGATGATGGAAACTTTTGATTTCGTATTCATGTTGCATGTAATGCATAGAATTATGGGAATTACAGATATGTTTTGCCGAAACTTGCAAGAAAAAACTCTAGATATTCTGAATGTAATAGATTCAATTGCCACAACAAAAGTACTTCTTCTAAAATTACGAAATAAAAGCTTTGATCACCTTTTGATGTGTGTGAATTCGATTTGCATAAAGTATGAAATCGAAACACCCGATATGAATGCTTGGTACAAAGAGGGCACATATCGTTCTTGTCAGCAAAAAAGTCTCATCACAGTTGAGCATCATTACCACTTTGATATGTTCAATTCTGTGATTGACTATCAATTGGAAGAGTTGAATTACAGATTCAATGATGATGCATTGTAAATCCTTAAGTTGAGTTGTGCTTTACAACCAAATGATCAGTTCAAATTATTTGATGTTGATCAAATATGTATTCTTGCAAGAAAGTTATATCCTGCTGATTTTAGTGATCAAGAAATGTATCATTTGAGATGTCAATTGGAGCATTATGAGGTTGATGTACTTCACCATAAGTGTTTTCAGAATTTGTCGTCAACTTCTGAGTTATTGGAGATATTAATTCGAACAAATAAGTCGCATCACTACAACTTGGTTGAGGGATTGATTCGTCTTATTTTGACTCTACATGTATCAACGACATCAACAGAGCGAGCATTTTCAGCTATGAAGCGTATTAAGATTGATTTACGAAATAGAATGGAAGAAGAATTCTTGACAGATACTATGATCATTCATATTGAACGAGAATTCGCTCAAAATATCGATATAGATGAAGTAATTGATGAATTCGATTCTTTAAAGAAAATGAGGGCACAACTTAAGTAGGCTATTTTTCTTCATATTCTGATTTTTATATAATTTATTATTTAAGTATTATTTTTATTCTTTACCCAACAATATAATTTATATTTGATTCTATATTGTTTGTGTTTGCAGCTGATACACTTTTCATTGATCGCGTCATGTTTGTGACAAGTAGACAACAATTTTTAATTTAAGGTATTTCAGTTGAACTCATTATCTATTGATTTGGTTTCGATTTGATCTATTACAATTGTTTGTGTTCAAATGTTTTGTTTTCTTTGCTTAATAGTTTGTGGCTTAATTTATGCGATAACCATGCTAATTTTATGTTTGTCATGGATATATTATATATATATATATATATATATATATATATATATATATATATATATTATGGTATAATTTATTTAAAGTATACATAATAATATATAAAAATAATAATTTAAAAAATATTTATAGCCCAGGGCTATCAAAAATCCTGGATTCGCCCCGGACTTAGTCAGATCTGAGCGAGTTCGGCCAGATCTGGAGAGGGGAGGAGAGAGAGGGGCAGTGGAGGAAGGTGGGGATGCTGACGATGGCAGCGGCGACTGAAGTGGAGGGTGGAGGTGGCAAAGGCGGCAGTGGCGAGAGGGGCAATAGAGGAGCGCAGTGGAGATATAGATGATGGCGGCGACGGTGGAGGAAATGGATGTGGTGATGGCGATTATTAATGGTGGCGGTAAGGGACATCAATGGGCGGCGATGATCGGTGGGCGGAGGTGACCGATGGGTGGCGGCCGCGAATGGAAAGTGGTTGGGAAGGAGGTGTTGTGTATGTTAAGGATAAGGGTAATTTAATCCAAAATTAAAAAAATAAAGTTTAAGTCTAGACTCATAACTTCAAATAGCATTATTAAAAAAAAAAAAAAAAAAAATCCTAAACTTGCTAAGTAGCAACATGTCTTAATATTTCCACAGTGATGCTATCACCAATGTGTACACACAAACTCTCTCTTTCTCTCTTGATCCAATTTTCCGAAGTTCGTTGCATGTGTGAAACATCAACTGCATCATATCATTTCATGGTGCCCGTATTTGGGATATTCGACAGTATAGTATAAGTCAAAGGGTGCCTCTCATAATCTTGTCGACCTTGTCAACTCTGGTCCAATCTGCTCGTCCCAAATATTAGCAAAAAAAATGGAAGCATTGGATTGTACATGGAGACACACATGGAAATATGAGAAATGGAAATATATCTAGGAAATAAGTAAAATCAGTCTTAAAAGTACTTGTATGCAACCCCTAAAGCATGAATGACACCATTGCATTGTTTGTTAGTTTCTAGGAAAAAGATTAGACCAACTTTTGTGCATGTAAGCCCTGTCTTAGTCTTAAAAAGCATATATACAGATATTATATATAGTTGTTGTACGAGGAATTACGTGACATGCTTTAGCTTGAGAATGAGTGTTATAAAATACCAAATTACTTTTAGGGTTTTCGCTCCAAAATTTAATTCTTTTTGTCTTTTTCTTAACTTTTTTTTTTTTGTCAAATCTTTTTCTTAACTAGCTAGGTACATACTATATATTAGTTGGCAAAACATATTTTTTGGTTGTTGAACTTTGAGTCTTTTATGCTTTTGGTCCCTGAACTTTGAGTTTTTTATGTTTTATAAGAAAATTAATTTTTTTCGACTTTCGTTGATCGATCTGAGTAGTTCGGTTCAATAATATAAACCACTTTACTCTTCTTGACTAGTCACGCGACACTTTTGTTACCCACGTTGGTGGAATTTAACACTTCAAATGGTGAAATGACTAAATATAGAATCATTGTGAAAGTTATAGGACCAATTGTGTAGTAATAAAAATTTATGGACTAAAAGCATAAAAAACACAAAGTTCAATGACCAAATCATTAATTTTGCCATATTAGTATATGTATCATGGGTGTGCACCATCCAGTTTAGACCCCTAAACGAGGAGACCTTTTTTTTTAGGCCCACTATGGGCACCCCACCAATTCATGAAGGCACCCATGTATTAAGGGCACAAACGAAATTTCGAAGGGCACCCAAATTTCAGGGCCGAAATCCCGAAAATACCCCTGCCACCAAAGTGGAGGCACCCCACCACCCCACCGCCGTGCATATGAACCCTAGAAACTGAGATCAATCCATTGAAAGCATCCTACGAACCCCGGATTTGTCTTCGTTCCTTTCTTATCTCCTCTGTTGTAGGTGGATTTTGGTTGTGTCGTTCGAATTTGGAGGCTCACCGAATTGATAGAGTTGGTGTCGACATTAGGGCTCGGATTGGTCGTCGTTCTCGGGCTGAAGCCGTGAAATAGATCGACTGGAGGTACGTTGACAGTCTAATTAAATTGCATTTAGTCGATTATTTGTTAAGTTTGTGTAGCGTTGCATTCAATGGTAGGTGCAACGGGAATTTGTGGTTGTCGGCCACACAGCCCAGAAAAAACTAGATTAGTCTCGGCCAAGCATGGCCGAGACGTAGGGCAATTTTTTGTGGAATCGTGGTTCTCGGCCAGAGAGGAGACACTATAGTCTCAACAATGAGTGGCCGAGACTGAGTCTGGTATATCAGTCACGTGTCGCCGAAATTGTAATTGTGTTATTATGTTAGATAGCGTAACGCTGTGAGTGATTTCGGGTACCATCGCACGAGAGTAATTCGAAGTGTGTAGTAGATGTCATGTCGGTGATGTACAACCGAGACATTAGAAATTGTCTCGGTTGTGCATGACCGAGACTGATATTGAGGTCTCGGTCACATGTCACCGAGAATGTTATTTGTTTCTCGGTACTGCTTGACCGAGACTATGGGAATGGATGATTTTGATTTTTTTTTTATATTCCTCTTCTGTTTGTGCGGCAGACGCTTACATGTTGTAGTCTTCTCAGGTATGGCTCGTTCGAAAGCCCCGGTGACTAGGGAGGAGGTTGGTATTGAGGTGTCGAGGGGTAACCGTGGGCGAGGCGGACGGAGACCCACGACGACATCTTATCGGAAAGAGAAAGAGTAAGAGAAGGTGGATTTGAAGGGAAAGGGTAAGGGTAAGATTGGTGGAGGACGTGCGAAGAAATTAGAATTGCACGATGAGGGTTCAAACATTGACGCGCAGCGACACTCAGATCTTGTCGTTGCCCGAGGCGAAGATGAGGCGCATGCATCTGAGTCTAGTAGTAGTGACTCATCAGCATCGGCGGACACCACTAGTAGTGATCGTAATGTGGGTGGGAGTACTAGTGGTGGAGGTGCCCATAATGAGGGAGAGTCACATGGGCAGGGGGAAAAGTGTGCTCCTTTCCCCGGTGGTCCCGAAGATGGATCGCTGTTGAAGAGCTTTAAAGATCATGTCGCCTTAGCGATTTGGAGCAATGAGGTACATACATTTCTCCGTGTATGGAGTAGTTTAAAATTTTGGGTGTTCAATTAGTTGACGGAATGTTTTTTGTTGTTGCAGGATCGGCCGACACTTAAGTGTATCAATCACGGTGCTCAGATCCAAGAATGGGACTTACGGTCGTGCCACCCTGACACCGCGAGCCTTCAGAGGATTATTAAGCGCTCTGGGTTGAATACGCTGATAGACTGCTTATACCGCAAGGCTAACAAGGAGGTTATCATTGCCTTTGTGGACCGGTGGCAGCCGGAGACGAACACATTTCACTTACCATTCGGTGAAATGTCGATCTCCTTGGAGGATGTGAGCATGCTTCTGAAGATTCCTGTCACGGGCAAGGTGGTGGCAGTTGAGAACTTTGCGAGGTACACCGACGAATCTCACTCGGATGCAATTAAGCTGGTGTCGAAACTACTTGGGGTGAGCATTGAAGATGCTGAGGAGGAAGTGAACATCGGCAAGGGGCTCACAGTCCGAAAATGTTGGTTGAATAGTCGATGGTGCCCCAAAGCTGGTGCGAGGAACACAACTTATCCTCCTGTAGAATGCACAGCCCGAGCGTACTTGTTGTATCTACTATCTTGCACCCTGTTTGCGGATAAGAGTGGATCTCGGGTATCTATCGCGTTGTTAAAGCTTCTAGAAGATTTGGACGACGTGGGAAAGTACGCATGGGGCGCAGCTGCATTAGCCTACTTGTACCGACACTTGGGGTCGGCCACCAGAGTACAAGTTTCTCAAATTGCCGGATACCTCACATTACTTGAGGTTTTATACTAAATCGACTAGAATTATTGCAGCCGTGATTCATATTTATTTTTTTCATTTTTTTCGCTAACTAGCGTTGTATCTATTCGCAGGGATGGGTGTACGAGCATTTCAAGCTTGGGTTCGCCACACCTAATGCAAAATACATGGACTACGTGCAACGTCGTGTCTGCAGATGGGTTCAAAGGCACGAGACCGTGATGAATCTTGACAAGGTTGAGTCCATTAGGCGAACATTGGACGGGTTGCGCCCAAGTGAGGTGAGATTCTACGCCCTTCTTGAAACTAAATGTTGCATTTAGTTTATGGTTATTAATTATGTTTGTATACGTTTCAATAGGTTACTTGGGACCCATATGTTAATCACCGGGAGAATGGAGTTGTGCACGCGATGGCCTTCTACAGTGGCACACTGAAGTACATGGATGTGGTGGAGCCCTACCATCCGGAGAGGATTCTGAGGCAGTTTGGGCACGTGCAATCTATACCAGATCCTCTGTACCGGCCATTGGAAGCACATAGATGCCCTTCTGCATTAAAATACTCGGTCAAGTATGGTTTCCAAGCAGACAATTGGGAACGTTGGCGCAACCATTTGTTGGCCCCCGAAGTGCGTGGTGATAAGGCAGAGTTCGAGTTTCTGGCTACACCGGACTATCTACCTTGGTTCCTGAAAGTCTCTCACCCATTGGTCACAAACCCGAGGTACTTCGATGACGACTTGGTTGCAACGACTATCACTAACAATGAGCTACTTGAGGTATTGAATGTGGTATAACTATTATGTAGAAGTGTTAGCCAACCATTCTTTTAAATGCCGATATGTATTACATTAACCGATTTAACTTTCTTTTGATCAGCGTAATAGGCGGGCGTTGGACGCGACGTTAAGGTGGAAATTATTGTCGCCGGAGTTGTGTACGTTGGAGTCAGCAAGGCAAATGGCGAGTGACATCGTCAATTTCCTTTCGGAGAGGAGTTTCGGTCCCACCACCTCCACTACGACACCCACCACCGCCACCGGCGCAACCGACACATCGGCCCCTACAGAAGCAGCCCGTAGACACTCCCAGCACGATAACACTTCTACACATTCCACCCCGGCTAATGTACCACCCGGGTCGGTCGCTGCTCGCCCCCCAAAGAGAATGCATGGCAAGGAATACCAACGAAGGAATGTCAAGAAGCCAAAGGAATGAAGGCACATCGAAATCGACATTTCTATAGTTGTCTGAGTTTTTATTGAATTGAGGAACAATTACTTTATGTTTTGTTGAATGGTTCTTGATTGGGTCACGTGGCATGAAACTTATATGGAATTAACATTGTTTCTCTGTTCAATGGTGTTATTAAACTGTACTTGTTAGGTTTGTGTATCGAAATTATGTTCCATGTCCCTTTTTTGGTTTTTTTGGCTTAAATACTTAATCATGTTCCATGTCCCTTTTTTGGTTTTCATGATCTGGTGTTAGTCAAGTACAGTACGTTTACTTACAAACAATGAACTGTTGAGTTATTAAATTATGTTTGTTATGTTTGTGCATTTGAATTGTGTAAAATGTGCCATGAAATTGGTCTCGGTAGTTCAGATCGAAACCAAGTACACAGCTTCCTGAATCGCACAAATACCAAGCGATATCCTGAAACGTCTCGGCCATGTCCCTCCGACATATTCACCTGGTACTAATTGACTTATAATCGAGAGTGATGTAGTCCCCGAAACCTCCACTTATCTAGGCTTTTATTACAGAGGAGTTTTCATGGTTTTCGGTCTCAGAATACCGAGATTAATCATTATATTTCGGTTGGGACATGCCGAGATTGATGTAGACCCAAACAGAGACCATTTTCGGCTTTGTCATACCGAAATGTTTCAATGTTTTTCGGTCTTATCATACCGAGGATTTTCTTGGTTTTCGGATGATTTCGGCCGAGAGGCGTGCGTGGCTGACGAACTGTCATTGCCGAGATGGGTTATTTAGGAGCAATACCCAAGCAAAACACAATAACAACATCAGTTTACAAACGAAAACACCGTAACAACATCACGAATGACAACCATAACATTGTACCCACCTCACTCTACAAACCATAACATAGTACCAACATCAATTTAGATATTATAACATATTAACAACGAAGAGTCCATATAACCTCACTTTATATTATTGACAACATCACTTTACATCACTTTACATTGTCGAGTTAATAATATTTACAAAAATCGGTGGTTCAAAGCAAACATGAATGTCAAACTATGGAGAATCTAAATCTACCACGGATAGAGCTCCTTCTTCGAAGAAGCACGACGCACGATTTCACGAACAACAAATCCATCACGCCATCCTTTAGCGCACTCCTCAACATATCGTTCCCACGGGGATATAAGGATGGCAGCGGTGCATTAACAGTTAACTTCACCTGTCAAAGTTAAAAGTACAAAAGATCACCCATTGTCACATACCCGATTATGGATGAGAAAATACCAATTCACAAAAAATCTACGAACTTACCCTAACCCAATGGATATTCCTTTCATTAATCATGCCAATGATAAGCCTGCTATGTAACGACGCCGGTGGAGCACTACGTAGAGGAAGAAATGTCGAGGCACTACCATGCGAGAGGTTGACTAGAATGACATTAAAGGCCGTTGATATTAGCAATCCCATGTCTGGAAGTGTCAACCATTCTTCGAAGGAGGCACCAACATGATTATCTGGACATTCCACGGCAGTCTTGACATTTTCGTAACTCGTTCCAAGCACTTCCCGCCAAAGGCTTTCATACCCGATTAACTCATCAAACATTCTTCTACGAACTTTCCTCCAACCGTCTACATCGGGAAGACCTAGCTCGGAGGCAACACACCGATATCCACAATTTCCATCGCCTAGCACATCGATAGTGCTGTCAACAAATGGCAACCAATCCGGTTCTATGCAATGAGAGTAAGCCATGTTAGATGCACTTTGGGTGCGTCGACTAGTACGACGCATTTTAGGCCCCACTTTACTTTTTTTGTTCCTCGAACTAGAAGCCTCTTCTTTTGATAGAACGTACTCGAATCCGCTAGGCAATCTTGTCGTCGAAAATTCGTCTTCATCGTGTTTTCTCTTTGATTATGTCTTACTTCCCCTTTTCAACATACACCCGATTGAAGACCCCGATGTCCTTCCTTTTGTCTTTATCTTCGTAGGTGGCACCACTCCCGGTGTGGATGAAGGTCGACTAATCTCCCTGAGCTGCTGAATAATCCTAATGCGATCGTCCTCTTCAGTGCAAGCATGAAACTTTTGCATGACTCTTTCAATCTCATCGTGCACATTGTACCTGCACCGATCCACAGATTCTCGGGTATCATACTCAACTTTCGCCAAGACATGAAATGTCCTCGAGAGGGATGGGTGTCCCAGCAAATTTATGGAAATTTAGCTCGTGGGCACAAGGAAGGCCGTGTGTGGTACGTATCTCGCAACCACAACGAGTTGAGTCGTGTCCAACGTCCTCTCCACGTTCCAATTCATCTCGAATTAACTTAAGCCCCCGTTGAGAGACATAACCACGCAATCGGCGATATAACTCATCAAAATATTCATGTTGGACCACATTCAAACTGAGCTCAAATGAAGTTTTGATGTTGTTGTGTTGAATCCTAAGGATGCCATCAACCACATTCCACAAAGTCTCAAAATTTGCCTGACTGTTGCCAAGATGTAGCTTCAGAGTGGAATGCGCAGACTCAACCCTCTGTGTTGTTGTTTCCCCAAAATGCATAATTCGATTTGTCCAAGCCGTTACGAATTTCTCCTTGTACGTCTTTACCCATGTGTTCTCCAAGTAATCAAGAAGACCCTTCACATTCCCGAACTCAGAACGCAAGTCATTCATCCTAACTTCAAATAAGGCCTCGGACTTAGCATACATCACACTCGTCCACCTATCCATGAAACGAGCGAAGCCTTCGTTATCCTTAAACATCTTCTTAGTCTTGGCCAATACTACTTTGTTGATGTGCCAAGAGTAAAGAATGTGAGAGGATGATGGGAATACTACATTGATGGCACTAATAAGGCCTAAGTCCCGATCCGTAACAAACACGTCAGATTTATGCCACCCATCCAGTATGGATCTCAAGTTCTCAAGTGCCCAAGTATAATTTGCATGACTCTCTGATAATATGAAAGCAAACCCAACGGAGAACGTCAAATGTGTTGAAGTGATGCCAACTATCTCCAACAAAGGCATTCGATACCTATTTGTTTTATAAGTGCAATCCATCAAAATTACCGATGAGAAACACCTTAGCAACTTGATTGAATCGGGATGTGACCAAAACAAATCAGTGACGATATTCGTATCGGGATGCTTCATATGACACGACATCCATTTATTCTTCTCCAATATGTGCAATAGTTGTTGCATTTGAGTCCTCCCACGCATCCTCAATTCGGACTTTTTGTCTTGCATTATATATTGTTCGCATTGTCGATACGTTTGTAACATCTCTTTGCTTCAACGTATTGAGGATGTCTCTTGGCTTCACATTACCCTTTGTCATCTGCACCACAACCTCCTGCTCTCCCTTATCCAATCTTTCGGCATATGAGTGGCCGTCCAAGTTTTTTGCGGGCTCGTGATTGTGCCTCCCACATATGACAGTGACATACCACAAAGAGTCAGCATTTTCCTTGATGTTAATAAGGAAAGGGCATCCACATTTCTTCGTACCGGTTTGAGTCCTCCCTGTTTCCTCTTCTTCTTCATTTCTTGGTTTCGAAACAATTTTTGCCGCTTTACCCTTCCTAACTCTTTGTGATATTCCCCTATATGTACCAGACCTCTCACACGCAAGTTTCACCCTTCCCCTGCGCTTAATGCCCCCGACATCAGAGTGCTTCGTCACTAACACAAACATGTTCTCCCGGCCTATCATTTGAAGCCATGAAATTGCCGCTTCTTTAGAGGTGAATGGCCTACAAGGTGTAAACGTATCCTTGTTGTCTTGGAATAAAGTAGAGACCGGCATTACCTGCAATACAAACATTGTAACATTATGATCAACCGAAATGCACAGAAAATTCACCAAAAAACCAAAAAAACCACGTTTTCGGTTGTACAAATCCGTGAATCTGTGCATAGTTTCGTTCATGTCCAACCGAGACCTACAGCATTGTCTCGGTCGTTCCATACGGAGATTATGCCTTCGTTTCGTTCACAGCATGACGTGAACTACGTTGAAGTCTCGGTTGATGTCGACCGAGACGTTTCTATAACTCTCGGTCCTGCGAGGCCGAATCAATCGCGCCCGTGAAAAAATCGACTGAAAATTTTAGAAACCGCATATATAACACATTCGATTTCAACAATTACCTCTTGTTCTACCTCCTCTTGCACCAATGCAGTACAATCTTCCATTTTATAGTGCAAACAAACTCGGATTGCTCGAATTTACCAAACCCTACGTTGACAAACCAAACCATCAATTTCTCAGTTTTTGACCCAAAATACAGTTCCTACAAAGCATCATTAGGTTGGCAAACATTGTTACCTCGCTGTCGGATGATGTCAAGCCGCGACAAACATACACGCTCGGCAAACACAGTTGTGGGTTTAAGTTTCATTTGTGATCAGTGTTGTGGTGGGGTGCCCCAGTTTTACTTAGAAAATGGTTTGTGGGGTTTAAGTCACTATATATGAAGGGGCAAAATAGTCATTTCCATTTTAGCTGGGAGAATTACAAAAAAACATGGGCGCCTTCATGAATTGGTGGGGTGCCCTTAGCGGCCCTTTTTTTTTTTTACTTAATTAGTGGGAATCAAACTGACGACCTCCCGACAACCTTACCTTTTAGCAACCGATAACTCTACCATCTCACTAGAGATGTTTTGGCCCTAAATCGAGAGGCCTTAAACCTCCACCAAACTTATCACCAAAAATAGATTTGGTTGACCGTCTAATTTCGTGTTTTCTTATACAGTACATCAAATCACATCACTTGGTATTTGTATGGCATTACATTTTTCATATCCAAAAATACAATTTTAATGTCTTACAGTGTAACAAATTTAAATACCTCAAGTATATATCCAGTTACAAATTTAACTTTATATTACACTAAAATATATAACACAATCAAATTAATGTCTTAATTATGACCACTAATATTATGTGTCTTAGCATTTTATATATATATATATATATATAATATGGTTCGAATCTTTTTTATCCCCTCCTAAAGTTAGTCGGGCGTTTCAATCCCACAACCTGAGAGAAACCAACAAAATATAATGTTGTCAAGAGTGTCTTAGCATTTTTATTTTTATCATGTTCATTTTATTAATGTAAGATGGTTTTTTACTATATATGCAACATCCACTACCTTGAAGTGCATTTTGCAATAAATGGATCTTATGCCACAAAGTAATTATTTCACCATTCCCAAAAAAAAATATTTCACCAAGAATATTAGCTATACAAATGAATTAAGTTCAAACAATCCTGCACTTTAGGATTAATAGTAGAAAAATGCTAGCGTGCCCAGCAAGCTCAGGCAGCTGAATTAACTGCTGTAAGGTCCACAAAATAAAAAATTTAAATTTGTTTGTCAATTTTTTTTTACTTTTTTTTGTTGGTGTGATTGTCAAGTATAACCAACTACCTTTAACACTGACAATCAGCCAACTATTAGTGCTGAATCAGCTGTACCATTCCCTTTACAGCAATACTGGTATATCTAGTGATTATAGTGATTCATGTATCAAAAAATTATTTTGTTCTTAGTGAAGAAAAAAATAAAAAATAAAATAAAGTTGCTCCTTTAATATGGATGCATGTAATGATCTTGAAGTCCTCCAACAGTCGCATGGGGATTTATACAGGCTACCATATGTGCACCTCATTTATTTTGTTTTCAACTTGAAAAGACTCAAATGACATCTCAACCCAAACTACCAACTCTTCCTTCTTATTCCCGCGCATCCCACTCCATCGACGCCCCGTTGGATATTTTTAGGGTCCAATCGATGAAAAAACGCAAGGGGGCGGACGCGACACACGTGGAAGTGAGTTTTGATATTTTTTGGGTCGCGTTATGTGCACCCTTTTTATGTTTTTTCCCCATTTCTGAATATATACCACGTACACGAATGTCTCGGTCACACAGGACCGAGACTTATTATGTAGCCTCGGTTTCTGAGGACCGATACTTCAATCAAAGTCTCGGTACGGTACAACCGAAAGACGTCAAAAGATCACGGTGTCTACCAACCGAGACTAATCCTAAACATATCTTATTACAACATTCGGTTAAGCTTAACCGACACTTACTCAATGGTCTCGAATGGACGACCAAGACTAAAACACAAATCACGACTCAGTGTGGCCGAATAATACGATTGCAGTTAAACCTAGTTATGGGTAAGTTTTTATGAAAATAAGGGATTTGGTGGATTGAGGGCTTGATTCGTAATGGGAGCGAGAGCGGAAAAAAGGGGAAAATAAAGGTTTGATTCAATTTGGTGGTGGGGGGTGCATTAAGTTAAAGGACAAAGGTAATTTCGTCCATTTCTAAGGTGTCATGACAAATTGGATGGGTGCCTTTGTAAATGAGTTGCCCTGAGTAAGCATTGGGGTGCACATAGTTCGACCATTTATCTCTAGCTCTAACATAGAAGAACGTGTAATGAAAAAGCGACTTCCTTTCTTCTGCTCCACCTCTTCCTATGCCCCCACCACTAGGACCCACTCGACGATCGCGACCTTTTGTCTTCTCCTCGTGACGCACCTCGAGATCCTCACCTCCAAATCCCAACCAAACTGACACGCCTTCTCCTCTCCTCCCATAAATGGGGATTTCAACTCCCCACATAAACACACCACCACCACCACCACCAACCGTCTCATCTTCTCTTTCAAATCTTCTCCAACAACAACAACAACAACAGCTGTTGATCAAATGTTGAACCCACAAGCCAAGCCATTCTATTCCTACCACTACTGTTACTACAAGAACAAGAAGGCTGATCGTGATCATAATCCCTTCATCACTACTAGTACTACAACTGTTGCTCCAAGTCCAAGTCCAGCACCATGGGCGACTATTGTGCTACCTTACTCTAGTTTTCCAACCTTACCCACCAAGACCACCCACTACTTCTACCGCCCTACTTTTACTTTTACTTTTAACCCCAACAACAAACTTCACTACTACTACTACCACTACTCTCCTTCACGCCCCTTTTTACCACCTTCCAAACTCACCCCACCACCACCACCACCACCATCATATCATCTCCACCAGTCATGGCTGCCGACGACTACGACGACTACCGCAAGTGCTCCGCCGGTGCGTCGCAACAGTTTTGGTGGTCTTGACAATAGAGGGCTCTCTTCTAAATATTCTTCTTCTAATTCCTTTGATTTTGATGAATGTGAAGATGATGGGGTCCATGGGAAGACCACCGTCATGATCAAGAACATACCCAGCAAGATCAAGTGAATATATTAATTAATTATTGACACATGCATAACCATTTGTTCTGTTTGATTTTGTGATTTACGCTAATTAATTAATGTGTGCCTGCATTTTTGGGTCAATTAATTTTGCAGTAGGAAGATTTTGGTTGATATGCTTGACACTCACTGCTTTCATCAAAATCAGAACATATCATCCCAACAATCTGCTATTCCTTCTGAATATGATTTTGTCTACCTCCCCATTGATTTCAAGTATACTGATCCAGAACCTGTACTCATTAATTATTAATTATGTTAGTCAAGTTTTTTATGAGTTTATGGGTTTTCTTTGATATTCCATCAATTCTGTTTTGCAGAAGTGGCTCTAACCTTGGCTATGCTTTTGTCAACTTCACGACCGTCACTGGCGCCATACGCCTCTACCGCTCTCTCCAAATGCAGCGCTGGGAGACCTTTGCTTCCCCAAAAATCTGCGAAATCAAACACGCCCGCATTCAGGCAAGGCCTAGCTAGATAGTCCCTAATATATATGATTCTACTTCTACTTGTATTAATTCATGTTTTACTAGCTACCTAGTTTGTTTTGTTTGATTGATTGATTTGCTGCATGTACATGTATATACAGGGAAGGAAAGCACTGGTTGGACATTTTCAGGATGCAAAGTTCAGGTGCAACAATGAGGATTTCCTGCCCATTGTTTTCTTGCCGCCGAGAAACGGCGCCAAGGGCTCTTGTTCTTCTTCCAATGTTCTTGGAACGTTAACACTAAGAGGAAGGAGAGCCAATACTACGTACTACTACTAGTGTTCACAAACCTTGTACCAATGCTGCTGCTGCTTAATTAGCTGATGAGGACAGGGTGATTATTAGTACTGTGTTCAAGATAGTTTAGAGTCTAAAGTACAGGTTTAATTTCTAGCTAGTTATACAACGAACTAAATAGCTATTGTTCTAGTTTTGTTAAACCCTAACCCTATAGTGACTAAGAAAATAGTGACTAATTTTCAGTGTGGTAGTTTGGGTTTACAAAGTTGGGAAATGATTTATGACTCAGTTAATGCGTGAAACATTAGGTTATACACCTATATTTGAAAATGGTATTGGATATATTTTAGAGAAGATGCGTGTACTTTTCATATATGTGTGCAGGATTTTATTAATGCCAGCTGATATATCATCTAGGGTAAGTGTGAAAAAATTTAGTACTATTAGGGAAGCAGTGGCGGAACTAGAGGAGGGGCAAGGTGGGCGGTCGGCCCCCTCGGCTCCGAGACCCTCTTGTAATATCTTGCCCCAACCATTTCTCTTGCCCCTCGACTCTTCTCTCGCTCCCCTTACGATGCACTTCTTGTAGACTATAAATGTAGTCTAAATAATATATGTTTAGGTGAAGTTCGCCCCCCTAATTAAATTGTTTGACTCTGCCACTGTAGGGAAGGGAAAATGCTAGGCGTACATCACCCAAGTCAAAATGCACATGTACGCCTAGCAGTGCACTTAGGGAAGGAAAAATATTAGAATTAATGACAACAACAATGTCACACCACAAGACATATTGGTTCACAAGACCTTTCATGTGATCTCGACTTCTGTGTCATGCATCAGGATCTGTGTATACCCACATCTCGAGGCGTACATGAATGACCTTTTGAGCAAATTTGTTTTGTAGTGTGACATATTGTCATTCTAGCACCGAGATCAAGTGTGTATTGTAGGAAAAACCTTTTTTTTTTCTTTACTTAAGTGAGAATCGAACTCACAACCTCTTAAACCTTAATTTTTTTGGCAAGTGATGTCTCTGCCATCTCACGATGCAAGAAAACATGGTTTTAATTCTCGGTAACCGTGTATATTTGCTTTGATTGCTTTGAGATGATAAAAATTCTTTTTCACAAGCCTCTTTATGTTTAAAAGTGTGTAATTCAATTAATCCCATTATAAACCAAATTATAAAAGCATAAGGAAGAACTAGAAAAAGAAAAGAAATAGATTGGAGAGAGCTAGCTAGTCAAGAAATGAGTAAATTTTTATTCAAACTTTAAGTTTATCTTACTATCATTTCATATAAGTATCATAGTTTGAGGAAGACCAAGAGATATTAGTTACATTTTATAGCTATAAGAAGAATACAAAGGACTAATGTTGTATTTATTTACACTAAAAATTAAATTCAAAGTTTCAAATTTCAAGAGTTGGAATATTAGGAGTCATCCACACATCTATATATATATATATTAAAGTTGTATCTTGGGTGTGCCACGTTGCATTTTTAAGCCTTCTCGACGAGCCATGTGGCATGCCCATTATGTAGTCTTATTCAAAACCTCAGTACCTTCCTTTTTAAAAACCACATTAAACATCATTAAATATAAAAATTAAATTGCCACATCATCACCTCTTTCGCCGTGTCATCAACTCCAACTCTAATCTTTATCTATATTTATATTAAAATTGTATATTGGGTGTGCCACGTTGCATTTTCGAGCCTTCAGGACGAGCCACGTGACATGCCAAATATATAGCCTTATTCAAAACAATATTACCTGCTTTTTTTGAAACTCCATTAAACATCACTAAATATAAAAATTCAATCCGCACATCATCACCTCTTTCGTCGTGTCATCGACTCCTACTTTAATGGAAATAAAGTTACATATTATACGTGGCGTCCCCATCGCCACATTATCAACTCTTTCGCCACATCATCAACTCAAACTCTAATGGGAATAAAGTAACACATTGCATTGTTACGTGACACATTTATAAGCCTACATATTGAGTTGTCACGTGACTTCTTATCAAGCTTCCTTCTCGCCAAATAATCCACTCTTCCGCTACGTCATCAACTCCAACTCTAATATATATGTATTTATATATTTATTGAGGCTACATCTTGTGTTCACTTTCCTTTCTTCATAAAAATTATTTTCATTGAGTTATACATTGATGTATTTCGAACTAATATTAATACTTAGTTATTTCCCCGTGCGAAGCGCCGGATTTACAATAATCTAGATTCCTGACCCAATATATTAAACTTGACTTTTCCACTGATTTGTTTTTGTACGCCGCTAGATCTTTCTCGAGTCTCATAATGTAAGCACGATGCTGCCAATGCACGCAATCACAAATCGACTAACGAACTGCTACATTTGTGTCTCCGACCTCAGTGTATGATCGCTTCACTACTCGTAAATTAAAGCTCTCATATTAAGTCATAAATATTACTCTTTATTTTTTGCCATGCGGAGTCGAGCCTATAATCTTCGTAAACCTTGTGTCTAGTTTATTTCACAAGAGATACTTGGCTAAATTGATCATTGGTTTTGCAATAAAAAAAAAAATCACAAAGAATATCTACTAGTTGAGTTTACTTTTGAAAGATGAAAACCTGTTGGAGTTTGACTAGGTGGCACTGCCACCTCATAAGAGGTTTTTTTTTTAATAAATATAAGTGGACTTGACTCATATGTTACGGTATTAATAAATTAATGCACTTTCAAATTAGTGAAAACAAAATACGCAAATACTTAAACAAACCCCGCGAATATTAGTACCCCGCGATTATACCCCGGTAGAGTTGCGAGGCGAAACTTCAAGGCTAGACCAACAGCTATATAATACATTATTAAAACTTATTGAATTTAAAATTAACATATAGCTTAATATTGTTAATGAAAAAAATAGTGATTAATAATTAACTAAATATTATAAAACAAAAAATTTCACTAAAATTAAAAGTCATTACACATTAATTTCTTAATTATAGATAATATTGTTAGATATTTATTACATATTAAATAAGTTTTAACAACGTCGAGTATAAAAATATTTTTAGATGCTATAAAAATATTTTTTAATGTAATGTTCGAGTGGTGGGCTATCCTACATATTTTTAATTTTTTTTTTTTACTAATCTACTATTTTTTTACGTTATTGAGAGACTTATCTAGAAATGAAGAATATTCGCAATTGTTTTTTAAACTTTTACATATTATTGTATTTTTAAAGGGTCTTGTAATTAAAAAACAAAAAATCTAAAAATAAAAATTTAAATTCCCCCAATATGTAGAGAGCTTAGGTGTTTGAAATTTGAATAATAAAATATTTTTTGGAGGATGATATTGGAAAAAAAAATAAAACTTGAGTCGCGCTAAAGTCACTCTAGCTATAATAAAGGCACCTCAGTGATTAATTTTTTTGAGCTCTCCTTAGAAATGTCTTATGCCCTTCACTTAAATACAAGTATATACATTGAGGTGCCTTTATACATAACCGGGGTGCCTTTTGTGACGATTCTAATTTTTAAATTAGTATCGTATACCCTATTTGTGTGTATGGTGTGTGGGCCCACAAAATAATACACGCCTAATCGAAACGACAAAAAAAGAAAGTCGACGACGAGAATAATTAGTTTCCTATTTCAAGTTGTCATTTTAGGAAAGAAAAAAAACAATTGAAAATCTTTGATTGATTTAGGAAAGGAATAATCCTTGATTAATGTAGGATAGGAATGATTTTAGGATCTACCTATATTATTTCTAACAAAGTAAAAGAGGAAAAAGAAAAAGAGTGCACGCAAGTTGAACTTACAAACGACCGGAAGGGAGAAAACGCAAGCAGAGATAGGGATAAGGAAGGCGATCCTTGGAATACCTCGCGTTAGGTAAACTTTCTCTCGTGTTTTATCTTGTCGGATCAATCAATTTCGGATTTGTCGAGTATAGATTTGAGTTTCTTTAAAAAAAAGAAAAAAAAGAAAGAAAAAGGCCATTAGAAGATAAGAAGAGGAGGGGAGCGTTGAGGCCCTCAACGCATGCGGGGAGGTTGGGCCAAAGGCCCAACCAGTAAAAAAAAAAAAAAAAAGGGGGAGGGTTGGCTTGATCGGACCAACCATTCTAGGGAGGGGGAAATGTGCACACGCGTGGGAGCGTGTGTGTGTTTCCCCCTCACCCAAGATGCAGCGCAGTTCAAGGGATGGGGAGGGGGAAAATGTGCACACGTACGGGAGCGCGTGTGTGTTTCCCCCTCACCCAAGCCAGGTTGGGCATGAGATGAATCCAGGCCCAACCCAGCAGTTGGGCCGATCCAGACCCACTGGATCGACCCAGCTGCTCAAAACCTAAACAAATAAAAAATATAAATAATATAAAAATGGAATTTAAAATAATTAAAATAAATTAATTAAAAATGAATTTTGACTTTTCAATTTGGAATAAGTAGGTGTAACTTAATTTGTTATAACTCAGCGTAAAAGTAGTTTTCGAAAAGAATTTTGAAATTTGCTTCCTTTCAAGTTAACTTATTTAGTGAATAAACACTTAACCTATTTAGGTTGACTGAACTTCGGAGTACGCTCGTGAGTGCCAATTAGAGATTTTTGGAAATAAGCGTACCAGGTAAATTGGGATTTAAGTTATTGGTTTTATGATTATTTACCTTTCTACTAGACTATGTGATAGAGATCATGTAAGTAGGACATACGAGTAGATTGGGGGTGCATTGTTAGACATTGTATGTAGATGATTTAGTGGAGCTCGCTAGGAGTCCTTGCACTAGATTCTATAAGTTCGAGACAGTTGGACCGTACAAGTAAGAATAACGAAAGGGCAGTTGCCTAGAATAAATATTTATTAATTGAGAATATGATTAATTCCAATGATCTCAATAAATGTTGGTAGTAGGTGCTAAGTCCAGTTGGACTAGTTTGTGGACTTGGTGATAGACAAATCTTTCACAGTGTAAGGGAATGGAGTGTTGATACCGCTATGGCCATAGTAGGGTCACTCTTTACGAACTTCAGCGTGATTGATAAGTCTATCACAATAGCTCATACATGTTTAGCATTTGCACATTTTGATGCATTGATTATGATTTCGTTTATATGCTTTCTTGTTTATTTCCTTCGTCATATTAAATATTTGCAAGCCACGCATTTTATTTATCGTTGCATTTATTACATGGAATATTCATAACGCCATTAACTTAACCTAAACTTACTGAGCACCGTTGCCCTTTGTGCTCACCCAACAATTTTTCCACACAGGTTCTTCTTCGAGAGTCGATAAAGGGAAAGGAGCAACTTCAGCTTTCTAGAGAACTTGTCTGATTGTTGATTGGTATGGTTCGAGATCGAACCAAAACTTGTTTTTTTTATTATTATTATTTATAATGGGTTTAGGACTTAGAATGAATTGAACTAGATGAGTATTTGTTCTAGTTAATAACTTTTGATTTCCAGTAGTGACATTATGTGGTAACATCGAAATAAGTTCTAATTTATGAGATTTCGCTGCAATTATGATCATTTAATTTAAATTTCAATTATTGATGAATGATAATGAGATGTCTTAGAAATGAGGCTTACTAGCTAGGTTCGTAACTCAGTGACCGAGTAGGTTAGCGAGTTATGAATCGAGCTAGGCCGGTCGGGATTCATTAAGGAAAACGGGTCCTGACAACGTGGTATCAGAGCGGTTTAAAATTTAACCAAAAAAGTTTTGGGAATGGGGAAATTAAAAATCTTACCTAGTTATTTGTTGATTGTATATAATTATAGCGGATAAATATAAGCTTTCAAGTTCTCACCTTCTCTTATTCCTACCAGCTGGAAATGGCAGACGGAGGAAATCCCAACGACTTGGCGAATCTGTTGGCTCATGAGAGGGAGATGAGAGAACTGATGGAGACTAGAATCACTCGTCAAGAGGATAATGTCAGTCGAATGCTATTGTAACGGCCCATTTTCCAAATGGACTGCCACGGGGGCCGATGCGGGCCCACAACCTGGCCTACCAACGTTAGTTGTGTCCCACATGCCATATCATACACCATTTAGTCGTTATGAACCTCAATAAACAACAATTTTACTGTTTAAATTGTTAATGGCCTCAAATCATCTGTCTATAATATCATATTACTCCTAAATAAAACACAGCAAAAGTCTTTTATCATGTCAATTCATCGACAAAGCAATTGAGTCATGCATATAACTCTGATACCTAGTGTGGAAAGCCCATATATCATCATATGTCAAAAATGTACCTCAATGTATAAAAATATCAACAGTACACCGTCCTAGTATCTCATGCAATCCCGAATCCCAAAATAAAATAAAATATATATAATACAAACGTACAAGCCTGGCTATACGTCTCTGAATCACAAGTATTTCGGTAGCTTGCTCTTGCCATAGCTCGTACTAGGATCTGCACTCAAGCCATCACAAAAAGATAGATGACGAGTCCAGAATGAGTATTCCCAAGGAAATTAAGTGAACAATACGAAAAGTAAGCACTGGAATGTAAACGAAACTATTAAATAAACATGCGGAAATAAAATACAGTCAACTGTGCTCATCGCATGCATATGTAATAGTGAAAGCTCAAAGTGTGTGTTCCTTGCCTCTAGGGTCAAACTAGCGCCATACTTCGGACTCCCAACAGACTACTCCCGGCGAGTAGCACTCAAGCAAGGCTAGTATCTGGATCCGCTAGGTGGTCGGCGTGGAACCTACGACGCACCCACACGTGCCCGTCACAATCTCTCGGGTAGCCCTATTCACCGAGATGGCACACGTGCTATGACTTAGTGGACGTACACACAGAAATGGCACGGAGGGATAGCCTCAACGTCCGTCCATTACAACACACCAGGAATAGAGTAATGAAAAACATAATATGAATTCAAAAGCAAAATAAAGTACTACTCAAGAAATTTCAGTTCGGATATTATATACCTCACATTGCACTCCGTGTCCCGTCACTAACCCCCGGTCTGGCTCCGCCTAATCCCAGATATCCCAAATTACAGCCCGTACTGACCTATTTCCATGTATAAGTGATATTGAGTCATTTGTATGTGTGGTAAGTCATTTCACACAAATTATGTTAAAACAGTAGTACATTAGCGCGCTAGGTCTGGCATTAGCGCGCTAGATGCCCAGACAGTTATACGTTTTTCGCCCAAAAGAACATTAGTGCGCTAATTTTATGGCCGAGTGCGCTAATTGTCATTAGCGCGCTAGATGACTACATTAGCGCCCTAATCACGCTCTAGACAGCAACCAATTGCAAATTTCAGGGTTTTCCAACAACCCACCAAACCAACCACAACCACAACACTAACAACACAACTTCAAAGCACTTTAAAATCATCTAAACAACAACTCACCATCCACCAAAACATCACCAACATCTCTCAAATTAAGATTAAAAGATAGAGAAAGGTGTGATTTTTGTGGTTCTCACCTTGGATTTGATGTTTCACCCCTCCTAGCTCCTTGAATCTCCAAGAGAAATCATCAAAACCATTGTTTTTCACTGAAATTATCGGACAAGAAAATGAGGAGAGAGAAAAGGTGGTGGTTTTGAATTCAATTAATTGACTTTTATAGTTGATTTGCATCTTATCTCATTTTTACATCTCCATGAAATCAAATGGACCTTATTTGCTCCCTTTCCAACCACTAGTGACTCCGAAAATGACACCTTTGGCACACTCACCCTTGTATTTAACTCGAAACGTGGTGTTTCGGGTGTTCCGACGCCCGATTTCGCGTCCCGAACCATGACATACTCGTACCGCCATGTCCCTAACCACCAAATATGCATTCCATATTATTATTTTAACCAATTTTATTCATTTTATGTGTGTATTATTTCCCCCGGCCTAGTGTTAAGTGGATTAGACTACCTGGTACCTGCATCGACACGCATATCGAGACGACTACTTAACACACGGTCTCGCACGTCAAATGTACAATAATAAAACGCATTGCGATGCCATGTACACTATTTTGATATAAACATCGCAAATTAACAATTCAACACACAAAAATAACCATTTACCTAGCTCCAAGCGCGCACAAGCCTAATTGCAGGTCCCATGAGCGTCTGAGCTGTCAGCCACGTCTGTAAACACGTCAGAAATAACGACAAAGTATATTCAGGCCGTTATAGTTACAACTCCTTCAAACGCACATAACTCAATATAATCGGGATAAAGCTAATGTAGCGCCAATAGTTCAAGTGGAGATGGAAGCAGACTCAGTCAACCGACAAGAGACAACACCAGTAGACCCTCCAGTGGCACCTATTGCACCAGCGGCCCTAGTTATGGCAACACCAGTAGCCCCAGCGATAATGCCAAACACTGAAGAGCGATCACTCTTACTGGCTAGGCTGAGACCGAAATTCATGAAATATGGAACGCCTAAGTTTTATGGAACAAATGATTCCAGGGCAGTTGAGAACTGGATAATGGCTATGGAGAAGAGACGGAGGGCCATGGATCTAGATGAAGAAATGAAGGTTAACTTTGCATCCTTTTGCCTCGAGGGCGAAGTCACTACTTGGGCGCAATTCAAGGAACTATTCAATGAGAAGTACTTTCATGAGACGGTGAGAGATAAGGCGACATGACTGTGGCAGATTATGAGTCGAAGCTCCACGAGCTGTCAGAATATGCACTAGAGATGGTGGCAACAGAAAGAGCCAGAATCAAGCAATTTGTGGGAGGTATAAGGCCAGAGATTCGTGGTATATTATCAGCGCTCGTTCACCAGACAAATGAGGCGGCAATAGCTAGTGCACGTCATTATGAAACCGCTATGATTAAAAATGGTACGATTAAGGTTGCTCCTGCAATGCCCCAGACACAGAATTAGGGTAAGAGATGAGGGATTGGTGGATTCTTTAAGAGGCCGCAAAACAAGAGGCGCAAGACAGGTAACTATCAAGGTAACCCATCATCCGGATGTTCATTTCAACACCAGACAGAGGCGGGTACTATGGTAACGACTTCTGCAGCGCCAGCGGCATCAATAAGGGGTTTTGTGATATCCTCTAAGGCATCGCAGTGGTCAGGCGGCCAAGGGAAGACTCAGTCGGGTCAAAGGTCAAATAGTATAGGACAGTTGCCTATGTCGTTGAAACCAGGGTACAAGGCACACATCACTTGCTTTAAGTGTGGGAAGCAAGGTCACTACCAGAATTAGTGTTCGGGTGCTCCATCAGCGTCTGTTGACAGTGTAACTCAGCCGGTCATGAGACAAATGAAGGCTGCGGCTGAGCTAGATCCAGACTCCACTCGTCATCTTGTTACAGGTACTATTAATATTTGTGGTAGAGATATGTTTACTTGAATAGATTCAGGCTCCAGTGTTTCATTCATATCGGGCAGCATGGTAGATGAGTTAGGGTTGAAACCTGTCAAGGATAGTACATTACTTGTCTTGAGCTCCGCAGTGAGTGAAAAGATATACCCCAACCTCATCTGTCGAGATTGTGTAGTCAAAATTGATGGGCATGACCTACCCACCGACTTTAGAGTCCTAGAGTTTCTTGATTATGATGCTTTGTTGGGAATGGACTGATTTTCCGCATATCATGCCCACATTGATTGCTTCCACAAGACAGTCATTTTCGAAGTGCGAAACCTGTCTCCATTCTTATTCAGAGGCGGAACACCTCCTCGACACACCACTCGAGGAAAAGTGGCAACTATTCAGGAGATTGAACGAATGATGGGAGTCACAACTTTGGGAAAGGAAGGCCATGAATATGAGATTTAGAAGATACGCATTGTGCAAGAATTCCTAGAAGTCTTTCCCTCTGATCTACCAGGTATTCCTCCACATAGGGAGATTGAGTTTATCATCGATCTTATGCCTGAAACGAAGCCGATATCCATACCACCATATCGCGTAGCACTTAAGGAGTTAGAGGAATTGAAGATCCATTTGGAAGAATTGTCAGAACAAGGTTTAATAACTTCGAGTATGTCACCATAGGGCACTCCAGTCTTATTTGTAAAGAAGAAATATTGGAGTATGAGGATGTGCGTGGACTACCGTCAACCGAACCGAGCAACTGTTAAAAACAAGTACCCATTGCCGAGAATCGACGACCTATTCGACCAGCTGAGAGGAGCCAAATTTCTCTCGAAGATTGATATGAGGTCAGGGTATCATCAGCTAAGGATCACAGAGGAAGATGTTCCGAAGACAGCGTTGAGTACGAGATATGGTCATTTCAAGTTTACAGTTATGCCCTTTGGACTGACTAACGCGCCTGCAAATGTTCATGGATCTCATGCATCACGTGTTCCAACCTTATCTGGATTAGTTTGTCATCATTTTCATTGATGACATAATGATTTACTCGAAGTCCCGGGAAGAGCATGAGACACATATCAGAGTTACCTTAAAGACATTGAAGGATCACAGATTGTACGCTAAGTTCAGTAAGTGTGAGTTCTGGGCAACAGAGGTGAAGTTCTTGGGGCACACTATCAGTGCATAAGGAGTGAAAGTTGATTGTGATAAAGTTAAGGCAGTGATTGATTGGCCGACACCGAGTTCAGTGACAAAGATAAGAAGTTTCTTGGGATTGGTTGGTTATTATAGAAGATTTGTTAAAGGTTTCTCCAGCATTGCTGCCCCATTGACACAACTGACAAGGAAGAATGCATCATTCGATTGGGATGACAAGTGCGAGAATGCTTTTGTGAAATTGAAACATAAATTAACCACTTTCAGTGTTGACACTACCAGAACCAGGGGTTGCACTAACAATTTATATCGATGCTTCATGAATCGGACTTGGTGGAGTGTTGATACAGGATGGGAAAGTGATAGCCTACGCATCTCGACAATTCAAAATTCATGAAAAGAATTACCTGGTTCATGATCTCGAGTTGGGAGCAGTTGTCTTTGCATTGAAGATTTGGAGGCACTACCTTATGGCGGAAAATTTACTGTCTAATCAGATCACAAGAGTTTGAAGTATTTTTTCACCCAGAGTGAGTTGAATATGAGAAAGAGAGGTGGTTCGAGTCTTTGAAGGATTACGATTTCAGTTTAGAGTACCACCCAGAGAAGGCGAATGTGGTGGCGGATGCCTTGAATAGACAGAGACATGTGACAGAGACAGTTGCTTCATTGATGACTCGCAAGTATCAGTTACTTGAGGATTTGTCAATGTTGAGCATTCACAGTGACCTACCAGGGAACTCAGTGTGTGCATATTTAAGGGCCGAGCCAGAGACCATCACCAGAATCATCGAGCGTCAGAAGACAGACTCCGAGTATTAATATTACAAGGCTTGGGCCGACAACACAGAATACCCAGATTGGAGGGAATATGCAGACAGAGCTTTGAGGTATCGAGATAGATTATGGATTCCAGCTTAGGAAGAGTTAAAAGAAGAATTGCTTTGAGATTCGCACAAAACCAAGTACACCATACATCCGGGAGGTAACAAGATGTATCGAAACATGAAGTTGACGTACTGGTGGTCGAAAATGAAGACCGACATTGCAGAGTTCATTAGGAGATGTGATACATGTCGGCAGGTAAAGGCGGAGCATGAGAGACCAAGTGGTCAGTTGCAGGTTGCAGCCGTTGCCTATTTCAGAATGGAAGTGGGAACATATCTCAATGGACTTTGTGGTTGGTTTTCCGAGATCACAGAAGGGCAATGATACTATTTGGGTCATAGTGGATCACTTGACCAAATTTGTTCATTTTCTACCTGTAGCTACCCAAGACACACTCGAGAAGCTGAGCAAACTGTATGTGGATTGGATTGTGAGGTTGCATGGAGTGCCAGTGTCCATTGTTTCAAATCGAGATCCTCGATTAGCATCGATAATGTGGCAAGGTTTGTAGAAACAGTTGGGTTCCAAAGTACACCTCAGCACAACATTTCATCCTCAGACATATGGTCAGACGGAGTGTACCATACAAACTTTGGAAGACATGCTCAGGGCTTGTGTGTTAGACTTCGGTGGTAGTTGGAGGAAATACGTGTCCTTGTGCGAATTTGCATACAATAATAGCTACCAAGCAAACATCGGAATGGCTCCTTTCAAGGCACTTTATGGCAGACCTTGTCGTTCACCGGTTTGTTGGACCGAGGTTGGTGAAGCAACATTTTTGGGACCAGAGTTAGTGCATGACTACACAGAGAAGATCAAGCTAATTCGACAATGCCGGAGTGCAGCAAAGGACAGACAAAAGCTTATGCAGATAAGAAACGCAGGACCGTTATGTTTGAGAAGGATAATTGGGTACTTTTGAAAGTCTCTCCGCGAAAGGGACACCAGATATTTGGGATCAAGGGAAAGCTTGCTTCGAGATTTATTGGACCATTCAAGATCATCGAGAATATTGGTCCAGTAACATATCAACTTGAGCTCCCTCCACAGTTGGCGACAGTACACAATGTCTTCCATGTTTCAATGTTGAGAAAGTCATTCCCAAATGCACCATGGGTCGTCGATTGGGCACAATTTGAGTTACAAGAGGATGCCTCCTACAGTGAGCAGCCAGTCTAGATCCTAGATAGGAAGGTCCAGAAGCTCAGAAGGAGGGAAATACCGTTGGTCAAAGTGAAATGACAATTTCATGATGACAAGGAGACAACGTGGGAGTAGGAGAGCTATATGCGAGAGTATTTCCCAGACTTATTCTAAATCGAGGTATGATTTACCTTTTTAATTTCGCGGACGAAAATTCTTAAGTTGGGGAGGTTGTGACGATTCTAATTTTTAAATTAGTAACGTATACCATATTTGTGTGTATGGTGTGTGGGCCCACAAAATAATACATGCCTAATCGAAACGACAAAAAAAGAAAGTCAACGGAGAGAATAGTTAGTTTCCTATTTCAAGTTGTCATTTTAAGAAAGAAAAAAAAACAATTGAAAATCTTCGATTGATTTAGGAAATGAATAATCCTTGATTAATGTAGAATATGAGTGATTTTAGGATCTACCTATATCATCTCTAACAAAGTAAAAGAGGAAAAATAAAAAGAGTGCACGCAAGTTGAACCTACAAACGATCGGAAGGGAGAAAACGCAAGCCAAGAGAGGGACAAGGAAGGCGATCCTTGGAGTACCTCGCATTAGGTAAACTTTCTCTCGTGTTTTATCTTGTTGGATCGATCGATTTCGGATTTGTCGAGTATAGATTTGAGTTTCTTTAAAAAAAAAGAAAAAAAAAAGGCATTGGAAGATCAGAAGAGTAGGGGAGCGCATACAACGCTCCCCCCTCCCCCTCAACCCCTCAACGCATGCGGGGATGTTGGGCCTTTGGCCCAACGAGTAAAAAAAAAAAAAAAGGGGGGTTGGGCTGATCGGGCAGCGCAGTTCAAGGGATGGGGAGGAGGGAAACGTGCACACGCTCGGGAGCGTGTGTGCCTTTCCCCCTCACCCAAGCTAGGTTGGGTCTGAGATGAACCCAGGCCCAACCCAACAGTTGGGCCGATCCAGGCCCATTGGATCGGCCCAGCTGCTCAAAACCCAAACAAATAAAAAATATAAATAATATAAAAACGGAATTTAAAATAATTAAAATAAATTAATTAAAAATGAATTTTGAGTTTTCAATTTGGAATAAAGAGGTGTAACTTAATTTGTTATAACTCAGCGTAAAAGTAGTTTTCGAAAAGAATTTCGAAATTTGCTTCCTTTCAAGTTAACTTATTTAGTGAATCAACACTTAACCTATTTAGGTTGACTGAACTTCGGAGTACGCTCGTGAGTGCCAATTAGAGATTTTTGGAAATAAGCGTACCAGGTAAGTTGGGATTTAAGTTATTGGTTTTATGATTATTTACCTTTCTACTAGACTATGTGATATGGATCATGTAAGTAGGACATACGGGTAGATTGTGGTGCATTGTTAGACATTGTATGTAGATGACTTAGTGGAGCTCGCTAGGAGTCCTTGCACCAAATACTACAAGTTCGGGACAATTGGACCGTACAAGTAAGAATAACGAAAGGGCAGTTGCCCAGAATAAATATTTATTAATTGAGAATATGATTAATTTCAATGTTCTCAATAAATGTTGGTAGTAGGTGCTAAGTCCAGTTTGACTAGTTTATGGACTTAGTGATAGGCAAATCTTTCACAGTGTAAGGGAATGGAGTGTTGATACCGCTATGGCCATAGTAGGGTCACTCTTCACGAACTTCAACGTGATTGATAACTCTATCAAAGTAGCTCATACATGTTTAGCATTTGCACATTTTGATGCATTGATTATGATTTCGTTTATATGCTTTCTTGTTTATTTTCTCCGTTATATTAAATATTTGCAAGCCATGCATTTTATTTATTGTTGCATTTATTATATGAAATATTCATAACACCAGTAATTTAACCTAAACTTACTGAGCACCGTTGCCATTTGTGCTCACCCAACAATTTTCCCACACAGGTTCTTCTTCGAGAGTCGATAAAGGGAAAGGAGTAGCTCCAACTGTCTAGAGAACTTGTCTGATTGTTGATTGGTATGGTTCGAGATCGAACCAAAATTATTATTATTATTATTATTATTATTATTTATCATGGGTTTGGAATTTAGAATGAATTGAACTAGATGAGTATTTATTCTAGTTAATAACTTTTGATTTCCAGTAGTGGCATTATGTGGTAACATCAAAATAAGTTCTAATTTATGAGATTCCGCTGCAATTATGATCATTTAATTTAAATTTTAATTATTGATGAATGATAATGAGATGTCTTAGAAAAGAGGCTTACTAGTTAGGTTCGTAACTCAGTGACCGAGTGGGTTAGCGAGTTATGAATCGAGCTAGGCCGGTCGGGATTTATTTAGGAAAATGGGTCTTGACACTTTTAGTGCTTGACAAAAGGATGCTCATCGATGTGCGTACGCACGCATATAGATATGCATCTAAAGGACACTAAACAAGTGCGGACACCAAACATGATCTTATTCTTTCTCTCTCTTATTCTCTCTCTCTCTCTCTCTCTCTCTCTTCATTCATCGGTCTCCAACTCTCAAAAAAACCCTATCGCTCACTCCTCTCTCCCTCCCTCCTTCCAACTCTTTAAACTGTTTCTTCAATTCCATTGGGTTTCCAAGGGATTAGAGAGGTGGTAAGGCAGACGCTTGAGTCGATCAATCAATCGAATGGAGAAGGCAAAGTTGTGGGTGTACAATACGATGAGCAAGCAAAAGGAGTTGTTCGAGGCGAAGGTGGCCGGCAAGGTTGGCATGTACGTCTGTGGAGTTACCGCCTATGATCTCAGCCACATAGGCCACGCCCGTGCCTACGTCGCCTTCGATCTCCTCTACAGGTCTCCTCTCACTTAATCATCCCTCTCTCCTTTCCCTTTTTATTGCCTCCTTTAATTCTTTTATTTTTGCAGATATCTGGTGCATTTGGGATACGAAGTGAAGTATGTTCGCAATTTTACCGACGTAGACGACAAGGTAATTCAAACAAAAATGAAACAAATATTCATGTTATTAAACCTTTATTAGGATACCAATTCCTAAATTAATTTACAATTATACAAGCCATATCAAACCTAACATTAACCTAACATTGGGATTTAGTATAGTTCCTATTTTATTAATTCTCAACAACTTTCCACTTTTAGATTATTCGCAGAGCAAATGAGTTGGGGGAAGATCCATTGGAATTGAGTAATCGTTTTTGCCAAGAGTTTCTAAATGATATGGATGATCTTCAGTGCTGCCGGCCAACCCATCAACCACGCGTTTCCGAACATATGGACCAAATAAGAGATATGATTATGCAGGTGCTTTTCCTTCACTTCTTCTTCTTTAATTATATACATTCCGAGAGTTGTTCGTTGAGTTGCTCAATTTTTTTTTTCTCTTTTGCAAAACATGAGATATAAAATAAACATAGAAGGTTTTGTATCAGTATCTCCAGTAGGCTTTATTTTAGAAACATAGCCTCAATCACAAATTGGTCAGGTTGTAATGGAAAAAACACTATTGATAGTGCAACAATATTATTGTTCTCCTCCCTGCTTTATATTGTTATCAGAGCTGATGTAACGCTTTCTCTCTCCCCTTTCTCACCGACACCATTTTCCTAGTCCACCTCCCTCTTCCTCCATTCAATTTTTTTTTTTTTCCTCTCTTCTCCCTTTACTTAATTTTTGTTCCCGCTTTATGTTTGTCTTGTTGACTATTTTAATTCTTGGCTTTCTTCATCGTGTATCACATTTTAGTCTTGTTACTCTTCTTGCATTGAACTTTACTGTCATTTATGCAACGGATGATTCCGTTTCTTGTGTTCGACCTAGTACTCATTATGTTTGAGTAAATCATGTTTTTCTTCGAAAAGACACTATCTTTCTATTTCATTTATAGTTTCTAATCAACAAGTAGAAGAATTATTTTGTTTCCAGTTATTTCACAGCTTTTAACTTATTGGAGTTTAATCCTTAAACTAGAGAATAGTGCAAATAAGCATAAATATCTTGACTTAGTAGCTTTAGTAGGCTTTACTAATTTAGTTCTCGTTTTAGTCGGTCTTTTTATATAGTTGTATGTTCTTTTATTCATTTCCTTGTTTTTGTTTTATGGATGGTATCAGTATGTATTGCCCGGTTTAGGTTAAGTGATATAGAAATAGTTAAGTTTGTAATGGCAAAATAATTGTTTTGACAATGATACTAAAATTATTCTTCTCGTCTTGGACATGGGTTCTTGTATATTTCAACTGTAATTAATCATATCAGCAGATATCTTTTAAAACACTTCATCGATTATCATCTCACAATGAATTCTTAATATCTTATCCATTTCTTCTTTCTAGCAATGTAGTTGGTGCAAATGACAAACGCTAATTGAAATCGAATCATCGCATCATCATGTTACCATCATGCATGGTTGTAGAACTTCTTATTGATGATTCTCTTTACTATAATAAAAATATTTGGTGTCTTTGTCTTGCAATTTTTTTGTAGCTTTATGAATTTGTTTCTGTAGAATGGTAATACCTTTGATTGAGCTGTTTTTGACAATATTAATTAGGCATACTCAGGTGCGCCTCAAGGTGAGATGCACCCACCTCTCTTGGGAATGCCTGAGCGAGGGCTTTGAGAGAGATTCAATGGGACACGATATGGCGAGGCGCCTTACTGTGCCTCTTCGCATGCTAGAATTGTTTGTGCCTCAATGATACTATGACTATTTAATAATGGTATAAATGTTTACGATCTTAACAACAATCCACATTAACTCAGTTAAATATTTCTGCACAATAATAATACCATGATAAAACAACTATAAAAATATGAAATGTATTATCAACTTAACAGCTTCAGTTAACAGAAAAATGAAAGGAAATAACGTAATTGTGAATATAAAAAAATATATATGTCAGACGTTCTTCATTCAGGAGTGCGCATTGCACCTTTAGCCATGGGCCTAATAGGCCACTTTGGCCTTAACTGTGCCTTAAATAAGTGCAGTTGTTGATATGCTTGAACCTTTTATTTGAGTGGTAGTCAGTACTGGAGATGATCTGTATGAAAGGTTTTATTTTTTTTCCCTTTTTTCCTGGAAAGGCTTCAGATTCTTCATTGGAGCAAATTTATGTACCCAAAGGACAAAAAAGATGAAATGTAGATTGTTGCTTGTTTTGGCTATTAATGTTGTGTTATTTGCTAGGTCTGTTCTTTTGACAATTGGTTTCTCCTGGCAGATAATTAAGAATGAATGTGCCTATCCTGTTGATGGAGATGTGTACTTTTCGGTTGATAAATTCCCTGCTTATGGTCAGTTATCTGGCAGAAAACTTGAAGACAACCGTGCTGGTGAACGAATCGCTATTGATTCAAGAAAGCGAAACCCTGCTGACTTTGCATTATGGAAGGTGAATAGGACTTTCATGGAGTTCTGTTTCATTTTGAATCCTCAGTGCACTTCTTTTAAACTTCCTCTTATGATTATTGCAGGCTGCGAAGCCTGGCGAACCAAGTTGGGATAGCCCTTGGGGTCCTGGAAGACCTGGATGGCATATTGAATGCAGTGCCATGAGTGCTCATTATCTAAGTCCTTCTTTTGATATTCATGGTGGAGGAATGGATTTAATCTTTCCACATCATGAAAATGAGTATGCTCAGAGTGGTGCTGCCTGCTCTGAATGTAACATCACATACTGGATGCATAATGGTTTTGTCACAGAGAACAATGAGAAAATGTCCAAATCATTGGGGAATTTTTTCACTATACGTGACGTAAGTGATTAAAGTTTGTTTCAGTTGGTGCTTTTATTTCCTTTTGCTATTAATATTGCAACTTGTTTATTGAATTAGTTTTTCGTCCTTTAATGATGCATTTCTAACATCCTTTTTTTGGCAGATTACCAGCCGATATCATCCACTGGCTCTGAGATACTTCTTGATGAGCACACATTATAGATCTCCTGTAAATTATTCAATTTCACAACTGGAAATTGCATCAGATTCTATTTATTACATCTATCAGGTAAATGATATTTGAATTCTACTCTAGAGAGAATAAATAAACTTCTTGATGACCTTTCGTTTAGGCTTGTTCTCTAAATTATACTTTTTTTAGGGGTGAGTATGGTTTTTCTTATTTCTAGATTTATAGCCTTGATGTCTTTGTTAGATTTATTTTACACTGATACTGTTGTCATTTCTTGACTACTTTTGAATAGCAAGAGCTGGAATTGATCTCTTGAATTTCATCAAGTGTATGTATGATTTTTAGTAATGTTGACCGTACTTTTTCATTACTGATTTCGTTTCTTTTCACTTCAATCGAGGTATAATTTGAAAACGAAAAAAAAAAAAAAAGGTTAGAAGAGTGCTGAAATTAACCAAGGAATTCTGCTTTTGCAATATACACAGATCAGTTGATAGGATCGTACCATTAGAGGATCTGTTGTGCTAGGTTCTAGTTGCCTTGCACTCCTTCTAAATGGGTTTGTCATCTTAAAGGATGTAGGTCTCGAAGCTTTAAGTTTCATTCCCACCTTTAACCTATTGCGAAGCTTCTGAGGTGTCCCAGATGCTTTCCTTGCTTCAACCTATTAGGATATTTCCAGTGATTAATAACAGGGAGGAGCTGGTCGTTCGATAGGAGTGGTCCTTTTTTCATGAGTTTATGTTAAACACTCCATGTCATTTGGCCTTGACCAACCTCACCCCTCCACATTTATATGGAGAATCCCTACCCCCATAAGGTGGAGGTCTTCTCTTGGCTTGTGCTGCTTAGCAAATTAACACGTGAATCTGTGATAGCCTCTAAAGACGACTGCAAGTTTCACTGTCTAGCAGGTTGTGCATCCTATATAGGCAAGATGGTGAAAACATAGATAGATTGTTTTTGAACTGCAGCGTTGCCAAATGTAGTTTAAGACCAATGCTCATGAATTTTGGTAAGGAAAATGCAAGGATTGATGGGTGGGACGCACTGTTTTTACAAAGGGGCGTTCTAAAGGACGGCCAAGATTTAGAATTGCTTGGAAGGTGGTGGTATTAGTGGTGTTATTGAATGTTTGGTTGGACATAATGATAGCTTTTCAATGACGGAAGTAGTAGATTACTAGTTCTGGTTATGCGGCAGTTGGTGCACATGTGAGGGAACAATAACTCTGTTAAGCTGATCTATCCATATAAAAATTTTTTGGTTCTTTTCCCTTTTGTCATAATGATATTTACTCTGTTTCTTATCTTATCTGAAAAAAGGAAGAGGGAGAAAAAATATGCTTTCTTGTAGCATCAATATCTGCTTTGATTATTCGTTCCAAAAAATATATCTGCCTGATTATTTATTTATTCATCTTTTATAAAATCTGTGTGACCAAAAATGACTTCTCTTTTTCTCATGATTGTTAGACCTTGTACGATTGTGAAGAGGGGTTAAATCTTCTTAAAGACCGTTTTCTAAAGGAGGAAAGTAATCCTAAGGCTGAGAAAATCACCTCGGAAGCACAGGATTGCATCAAGAAAGTGCGTAGTGATTTTCAGATTAAGATGTCAGATGATTTGCACACTCCTGAGATATTGAATGGTACCCTTCAGGAAACATTTAGGCTTATGAACAAGTCTCTGGAGTCGCTGATGAAGGTAATTTTTTTTTTTGTGGCATTTTACTTTGCACACTAAAAGAGGGATACATAGATTCTGTAGTAGTGAAGTAATCTACCTTTATCTGATCATTGAAAAAGTCATGCCTTGATAGCCAAGTATCTTATCTTTAGTCTAATTCATCCAATGGGATGATGTGTGAGACCCAAAGAGACACTCATTTGTAAAAAAAAGGAAATTTTTTTGCTCTTAGGTAGACCTGTTCAACGGGTCGGGGGCCCGCCCGGCTCGGCCCGGTCCGGCCCGGGCCCGAGCAACATGGGCTGGGCTCGGGTTTTGAAATTTAGTAAAAGTCCGGCCCGGGCCCGAGCCCGCGAAAGCCCGACCAACTAATGGGCGGGCTTGGGTTTAGGCATTTAGCCGAGGCTAGGTCCGAGCCCGGCCCGCAATTAAGATTGTTGCAATTTTTATATATAATCTTGTAAAAATAAATGCCATTTGTAAGTTTTGAACCCAAGAACTTTTGGTATTAATACACATCCTAACCATTACACCACCTTCTCCTTGTTTTTAATTCTTGATATTTAATAAATATATATATTTTTAAAAAATGTAAACAACCACATTTAGGCCCGTCAAAGCCCGCCCAAGCCCGGCTCGTAGTGGCCTTGGGCGAGCTTGGGCATGGCTTCAAAAAAAAGCCCACCTAGGCCCGGCCAGGGCTCGCTTAGGCCCGCATGTTGAACATGTCTACAGTCTTAGGGGAGCTGATGCGGAACGGAATGCAAAACACCCAAATCCAAGTTCAAAAAACTCAAACAAAGAAGGGAAGAAAAGGTTTAGAAGGAGCACCGCAAACGTGGATGTTCAATAAGCTTGTTGAAAAGATCGACACAAGCAAGAATCGCTTGATACGATCTAGAACACCACAATCCACACGTGAATTTGATAAGTTCTCACACGCTAGTTTACAAATCTCACAGAGATATTTCAATACTCAAAACTCAACTCCCCTTATTCAATAGAAAAATATGCCTTTTGTAAGCTACACAAACACTTGAAACCCTAACTTAAAAAAATAATAAAACTTTAGTCGTAAGTAGAATTCTCCTAGTTGGACTATTGCAGAAAATACAGAACTGATTTTGACGCCCTACCACTTCACATTATTAGAGAATTGTGTGATTCAATAACATGACCACATAAAACTCGTTTTTATCGTGTCGTTTATTTGAAAAATACGTTTTAATCTCAACCTGCTGTCAAACTCCTCGATGGTCAAACTGGATTGTATCAGGAGATTGTTGCTTCAGTTGCTGGTGTCAAAATTCTCAAGCCTGGGCGGCCACTTCCTGAGTTGGGGGATCTTTGCCCTCAATTTATAAACCCAACTTCCCTGCCTTAATCATCTAGGGTTCATTTGATTTTGAATCTAATGACCTAAGTTGCAACTTGGATGTATTATCTGTTTTTTATATTTCCTTATAAATTTGTGAATTGCAGAAAAAACAACAGCAACGAGCATTGTTTCATTCTCTTGTTGCGATAGAGAAAGAAGTTACGGATATTCTGGATATCTTAGGACTGATGTCGTCAACTTATTCGGAGGTACTTGCAATTTTACATATTTCTTTTTCTTTCTTTTGGTTTTTTTTTTTTTTTTTTTTGTTTTTTTTTTTTTGTTTTTTTTGTTTTTTTTTTTTTTTTTTTTTTTTTTTTTTTTTTGTTTTTGTTTTTTTGAGGTTTACTAATTTTAGCTCGCATGTCCCACTGAATAGGTTTTGCAGCAACTGAAAGGCAAGGCTTTGAAGAGAGCAGAGGTAACAGAAGATGATATCTTGCAGAAAATAGAGGAAAGAACTCAAGCAAGAAAAGACAAACACTATGCCAAGAGTGATCAAATAAGACTTGAACTGAAAGCTAAGGGTATTGCTTTGATGGACTTAGGAGCGCAGACAATTTGGAGGCCTTGTGTACCTGCAGAACAGGAGCAACCCGTTGCTCGGCCATCGACATAAGGGATGTGGTACTGACCATACTCGCACGCTGAATTTACTTTTTGGAAACTTAGGAAGTTTTTTTAGCAACTTCCAGTTTCCATCTATTTATTTTTGATTTTTTCCTTTGAGCTTTTTCAGTTTTGAACTTGCTAAGGTCTCTGGTCCTCGGTTGATGCTGTTGTTTAGTGACCAAAGTGCTAAATTATAGAACCTAAGCTATTTTTCCTTGTTGAGAGCAAGAAACTAAAATTGAAAGCTTTGATAATGATAGCACCTCTGCCCTTTAAGTGGGAACAATATATACTCAGAGGGAATGCCCTTGTTAAATGTAACCATGATTGTACTTCAGAATAGAACTTACAATTGCAGAGACTGAGCACTTGTAATTTTGAGTATATTCTCTTGGTATGACTTTGACAAAGATGCTACACTTAGTCCACTCCAAAATGAAGCATAGATTTTAGTTCACTCCAAATCTTTATGTTTGAGATGATAAGCTATGTTTGAGAAAACTAATATAATATAGATATAGATTATATTTTTAAAATAAATTAGTCAAGCAAACACAGTTTTCTCTCAAAGTAGTTTATAATCTATTATAAGGTAGTTTTTGTCTTTCCAAAATTAATTTAAATAGATTTGACTGCAAATGGGTACCAGACTAGATTGACAATCTTCGAGTAGTGTTATTAATATAGGATAGTTTTATGTGCACCCCACAAAAGTGTAAGGGCAAGTCACTTAGTGCAATCCACATTTTGATTAGGGCACCCCCACAAAATCGTTTATTCTTTAAAATACCCTTGTTGAGGAGGGCGCCCCACAAGCATTTGGAACGTTTGTGTTCCCGCCTCCCAGCAAACCCTCGATTCTCGATTGTGGTTGGTGATTCTCGAGCTGTTCTTGGCGATTGGTACCCCATAGATTGGTTGACGAGTGATTGAATCGACGTGAAGTTCGTCACCGTGCTGAAAGGAAGGAAGAGGCATTGGGATTGATTGATTTTCAGCCTCAAAGGGTTTCGTTGAATCGAAGGTGAGCATTCGATTGGAGTTTTTGTTGTTTTTGTTGTATAATTTGTTGGTGTTGTTGTTGTTGTTTTGGTTGATTCGTAAGGGTTAATGATGTTGTCGAAAGTTTTGTAGTGGTTTCCATTTGGTTCGGTCGTCTAGGGCTGAAACTCAAACACAAGGTTCGGTTGTTGTTGCCCAAACCTTGTGTTGGAGTTTTAGTCATGTACAACCGGACCTTATATTGAGGTTCAATCACATGCATCCGAATGTTTGGGTGTGGTTCGGATGCATGTGACCGAAACTATGATTGAAGTTCGGTTGTACATGACCGAACTGCTTGACCGAACAAACTTGATTTCAATATATTTAAAGTTTGTCAAATCTATATATTATAACTTGTATTTTTCACTACAGGGATGGGTCGTCTAAAGAGGCTTGTGACACGGGAGGAGGCCGGTACCATGCCGGCGACAGGCACCCGTGGTGGACAACGGATACCGCAAACAACATCATATAGAAAGTCCAAGAAATTGGAACGCGTTACAGATGCAGTTAATGTTGAGACCTCCTCTGCACATTCCTCGAGATCTTCTTCTTTCGACTCAAGCGAATAAGAGTGGGTACAAGTTGAAGAAGGCAATGTGGTGGAAGGAAAGGAGAATAAAGGGCACGTAGAGGAGTCAAAATCCTCATTTGAAGAGGACTCCGACGAGGAATCAGAAGAGGGGGCTGGTGAGGGAGAATTAGATAGAGGATCTGTAGGGACTGGACATAGGGAGAAAGGTGGGGATGAGGAGGGAGAAGATGATGATTCAAAAGAGGGTTCAATTGGCGGAAAAGAGGGAGTTGGAGAGGGAGAAGAAGAGATTTCAGGATAGGAAAAATCAGAGGGGTATGAAGAGGGAGAAGAAGAGAGGCCCTGAGAGCTAGAATTTGAGGGTTCTAAAGAGGGGTAACGGGAGGAAGAATCAGTGGAATCTTCTGGGGGAGAAGAAGAGGGGGATGGAGAAAGGGAAGAGGAGGGATAGGGTGAGGAAGATGAGGGAGCCGATGAAGACGAGGAAGAAATGACACGTGACAAGGCACGTGGGAAGCGGGCTTCATCAAGTAGTAGGGTAGTGGAATAGGCCACAGATGACCCGTCGATACCTATTCCGGGTGGCCCCACTGACCGTTCCATATTGGCCAGTTTCAACAACCATGTGGCGGTTGCTATATGGAAAAATGAGGTAACTCTCCAATAACTTTAGTATTTTTGCACTTGTGTTTTATTTAGTAATTCTCCAATACGCTTGTGTTTATGTAATTGATAATGTGTCTAACTTTGTGTACTTGTGAATTTTAGGAAAGACTGCTTCTTAGATGCATTAATCATGGGGCTCAATTGGCGGCTTGGGATTTGCAGACATGTTACCCTGACATTGTCGGCCTTTAAAGGATTATCCATCAGTCTGGGTTGAGCACACTTGTCGAGTGCTCATATGTACAAGGACACAAGACCCTTATATCGGTTTTATGAAGCGCTGACAACCAGAGATCAACACATTTCACTTCCCATTTGGTGAAATGTCCATCACACTGGAAGATGTGAGTAGGTTATTGAAGATTCCAATTGTTGGAAAGGCAGTTGCAGCTGAGCCACTTTCCAAGTCTGAGGCTATCAAGTTGGTGTCCCGATGCCTTGAGGTGTCTAAGAAAGAGGCAGAGACAACAATCGGTCTGCTGAGGGGGCATGAATGTTAAGAAAAGCTTGTTGAAGTTAAAATGGGGGACTAAACCAAAAAGAACGAAGAAGGACAAAGACAAGCGGATGCCGACTTCCCGGGTTGAGTGCACGGCATGAGCGTACCTCTGGTATATGCTCGGGTGCACTCTATTTATCGACAAGACTTCCACGTAAGTACCTGTCCAACTGCTGCAGTCGCTGGAGAATTTGGACGAGATTAGTACGTATGCGTGGGATGCTGCAGCACTAGCATACTTATATCGGCAACTCGGCATCGCAAGTTGTGTGGATGCTTGCCAGATTGCGGGTTATCTCGCATTGCTTGAGGTTTGTCTCTTTACTGTTTTGCATACTCAATGAGTTCCCTATATAAATCCGTATAATCCAATTAACTTATTGTTTTTATTATTGTTTGTAGGGATGGGTGTACGAGCATTGGGACGTTCACCTAGCACACATCAATACAAAGTACGTCGATACCCTCCCTCGTTTGTGTAGGTGGATATATAAGAAAGAACAATGTCTTAATAGATCTAATGCGGTGAGGCTGCGTAGGTCACTTGACATGGCCCAAACAAGCAAGGTATTGTTATTGTTTAAACTCGTCAATTCAAATTTGGATTGAATTGTGAATCTCTAACTTGTTATTAACTTTTGACTTGTTCTTTTTGACTCGGGTCAATTGGGACTCATATGCGGATATTTCGGTGGATGATGATGACATTACGGAGATTGCGTTCTACATGGGAATCTAAAGTTCTTATCGATAGTCGAGGCGTACCACCCGGATAGGTTCTTGCGCCAAATGGGCTGCATACAACGCATCCCCTTAGCTCCCTACAAGCCTACTAGAGTGAATAGATACAAATATGCTGCAAGCTATCTCGTCAAGTACAACTTCCAAGCAGAGATGTGGGAGAGGTGGCAAGATCATGTGTTGTCCACTAGAACTAGAGGGGTGAGAGCCTCATATGCTTGGGAAGCTGCTCCGAACTATCTCCCATAGTTCAACAAGATTTCTCACCCATTACTTGAGAATCCGGAGGGCAACACTGGCAATCCCATTGATGATGATGATGATGACTTGCTTGATGTAAGTTATATTTATATGGATTTTCCAGCTATCTCCATTACTTTGAATCCCATTGTCAAACCTTTTGATATAATTTTTCGTTTATCGTATGCAACGTGTCAGACGAGCCGTGGACGTAGTGCAGAAGTGGAAAGCATTGCCGACAAGTGAGTCGACCATGACCTCGGCAGAGAAGATGGCAGACAATGTACTTAGGCACCTGACAGGAAAATGATAATCAATATCAAGTGCTTTTGAAGAAGGGAATCAATCCAGATCACACACAGTTAGAGATGATTCCGGACCATCTAAGCGTAAACACAGAAGAACAGACCAGCCCCCGAAGAAGTGTACGAAGGGGAACAAATGATTACTTTTGGTCCTTTGGTTTCTTTGAATGCAATGTCTTAATTGGGTTTGTGAATGGATTCATTATCTTGGATTTGAGGCAACAATGGTTTTGTGAATGATTTGTGATTAAGTTGAATTGAATGTTTTAGATGAATGCAATGTTTTAGTTGAATGCAATGTCTTAATTGGATTTACGACACTTTCAGTAGACGGGGTGTTATGTTATTCATTGGCGTATGAAATTGTTGTATGAATGGTTGTATGAATTGTTGGTTTTTGTTGAATGCATGTCTTCCATGACTCTTTTTTGTTTTTTCCACAGAGATTCGGTCAAGCAGGGCCGAAACTATTCTTAATGTACGGTCATGCTTGATCGAGGGTTAGTCAGACGTTCGGTCACATACGACCGAGTCCCTTTGACATATTTGATTTTCTATTGTTCGGTCACACACGACCGAAACCACTGAGAACGTTCGGTTAAATATGCCTGAATGATTTGTTAACGTTCGGTTGGTAATAACCGAACATCATGCTATTCAGTTTCAGCAATACGTTCGGTTGGTTATAACCGAAACTCTGAAATAGTTTTGGTTTAGCCCAACCGAACATTGCAAAATCAACTCAGTGGGTACCAATCGAACACTTCATTTGTTGGACGTTCTGATAACTTCGGATGGGTTGGGTGTAACCGAAATAACTTAATACATTCGGCAGTGTCTCACCGAACCCATTTAAAAATATTCGGCCCTGCATGCTCGAACATATTTCTGCTAAGAGGTTCGCCAAATTAAAGTTTAAGTGACAACAAAATCCATACAAAATCTCTCATGTAAAGTTTGCTTGGATAACATCAATACGAAATTTCTCATGTAAAGTATTTTATGTACACAAGGTAAGGTTCCATAAAATGTATGGTACTTGAAGTTGTAGGTGCCAAAAAATCGACTTAAACTTCAAGTTGAATGTACAAAAAAATGATTTTCACAACAACTTCAAGCGGTGCCTAAGTCCACGGTAATCGGAGTCCCGTTTTGAGAATTAACAACTTTCGATGGGTTCTTCGTGATCAAGTTCTCACCCCATCCCGTCACCTCCGGTTCCATATTTATTCGCCACCCAGGATATAAAAGAGGAAAAGGGGCATCTGCATTGAATAAAACCTGTACAAGAAAGACGAAAAACACATTATAAAAAATGTAACAATATCAACATGTAATGATCACTATAAGTATCAATACTTTAAAAAAAATTGTTATTTTTACCCTCATAAAATGGTTGTCATTAATGTGTGTTATCCCTATTACGACCCTCTCAACAATTGAACTCGGTGTTTTGCCCCTAAGTGGAGGGAATGTCATACTACCACTCGGTGATAAAATCACTACCATGGCCTGGTAACATGTAGCAATGACAAGTCCCATGTCAGGCATACTCATCCACTTTTCTGGTGGAGCGCACTTATCCCCGTAGTACTGCACGGATTGTATAATTCGGTCGTAGTGATCCTTGCCAAGGATTGTGCGCCAAACAGTTTCGTTCCCATGAAGCTCCCAATACATGTCATTGCGTACTTGTTTCCAGGCATCGTCTTCTTTATGGCTGAGACCGGCTGCAACAACCCGGTATCCACAATTGCCATCTCCCCGTACATCATCAACTCTTTCAATATGATCAAGCCATTCCATTGGTACTAGACCCATATAACCAACACTAGACAGACGATCCAAACATGTTCGCGTTCTGTGAGCCTTTTGTTTGACTTGGTTGGTAACTTACTTCCGTATCTTATCTGGATGAAGAACATACTCGAAGTGGCTGGGGTTTTTCTTTGTGAATACGTCAACTTCATCTTCCTTAGGGGTGTTCCTCTTCTTCCCAAGTTGTGAGACCTTTCCTTTTCCCAATTCTAATCGCTTTCTTCCCCTTCTTTTAAGTTTCTCATTCGGGACGACAAGAGACAGTGAAGAGGGACAACTAATCTCTCGAAGTTGTTGGACTATCCTCATGCGCCGATCCTCACTACCGACACTTTGAAATCTCTCAATTACCCTTTCAATCTCATCTCTGAAATTGTACTCTGTTCGATTAACGACTTGCTCAGGATTCATACTCAAATTTTGCCAGTGTCTATGTATATCGTCAAGTGGTATGGGTGAACCCGCCAATTGATAAGTTGCAAGTTCATGGGCGCAAGGAAGACCATGGGTCATGCGCAATACACAACCACACCGAACCAAATCGATCCCAACATTTTCCGCGAGATCCGACTCTTGTCGAATTTTCTCTAATGCAACTTGTGAAACAAATCCTCGCAAAGAACGAAACAAGGTATCGCCGAAGCCGTGTTGCACGACATTTAAACTCTTCTCGAAAGACACTTTGATCTTATTGTGTTGGCCCTCAATCATACTGTTAATGTATGGCCATATAATCACAAAGTTTCCTTGAGAATTTCCAATATGCTTCTTCAAGGTATTGTGTGCGCTTTCAACTCTCATGTAATGTCCAAGATGTAATATTCTGCCAGTCCATGCTCGCACAAATCATTCCATGTAATCCCTAACCCATGCGCCCATCAAATAATCTAGCAATCCATTAATACAAGCATATTTGGTAACCAAGTTCGTCATCCTAGAATTGAAGACACATTCGGAAGTAGCAACCATCACAACATTCCACCTACTCAAGAATAAGTTGAAATCTTCGTTTCATGAAAAAAAAAATTCTTGTTCGCTGCCGCACCCTTATTGATATGCCATGTGCATAGAAGGTAAGATGTAGAGGGGAAAACAAACTCGATTGCCTTAATCAATCCCAACTCCCTGTCAGTAAGAATCACTTGTGGGTCAGACCATCCATCCATGAGGTTCTTTAGATTCTCCAACGCCCAAATATAGTTCCCTTGCGTCTCTCTTGATATAAATGCAAAGCCAACAGAGAACGTGGCCTTGATTGAAGTAATACCAATTATCTCGAGCAATGACATACGATACCGATTGGTCTTGGTACAATCCATCAACAAAACCAAAGGGAAACACTGAAGTAACTTGATAGAGTCTGGATGACCACAAAACAAGTCTGTGACCTCGTCGGTTTTGTCATGTTTCCTATGCCAAGATAGATACCCATGTGTATCCAATAAATGCATGAGTTGTTGCATTTGTGGTCTCCCCCCGGCTTCCTCAACCCTATGCTTTTGCCTCGCATTGTAGATTGTGCGCATGGTTGATGCATTCGATACATCCCTATTTTTTTAAAGTGTCCAAAATATCTCGAGGCTTGATGTTGCTTTTCGTCATTTGAATCATAACAACATGCTTTCCCGAATTTAACCGTCCGATGTATGAGTGACCTTCCATATAACAACCAATGTCATGGTTATGCCGCCCCCAAGCCACTGTCACATGTCATAAATGGTCTTCACATTTCTTAACGTTAATAGCAAACATGCAATCACACTTTTTAGTCCCGATTTTACTCCTCGATTTCCCCTTCTCACCCTTCTCTTCAATCTTGTCTTTTGAGTTCACTATGCTCAGAACCTTACTTACTTTCATTTTCCCAACTCTTTGGACCGCACCCCTATAAGATTCAGACCTCTCACAAACCATGTTCACTCTTCCCCGACGACGACCATCCCCCCACATCGAAATTCTTCGTGACTATAACAAACAATATATTAGATCTTTGTCTTTGCACCCAATTGACCGCCTCATGCCTACTTGCAAATGGTGCTTCTGGGATGAATTCATTAGTGTAGTCGTGATAGACACTAGAATCAATTCTTTCCTCCAAATAATGAAATATTAAAGTATCAGGTGTGAAATTCAATAAGACAAAAAAAACTCGCAAAACATCGAGGTTTGGTCATGTCCATAGTGGGTATGATTGGCCACTAACAACCGAACATTGGGAAGATGTTCATGATTCACCGACTGAACAAAGAAATATTGTTCAGTTACTCACCATCAAACAATTGAAGTCTGTTCGGTTTTGTCTAACCGAACATACAACTAAGGTTCGACCCTAGATGGCCGAACCAGAGGGCGAAATCATAAATTTGCAAAAAAAAAAACAAGTTGCGATATCTATCTCTCCATGTTGCACATCATCATTCCCTACATGCTCATCCTCCATTTTCAATCAAAATCATCCAACTATGATACCGAATGACAAAGCCCTACACAATCAAACAAAGTAGTTGAACCTCATTCATTCAAAACTACTTCAAATCTTATTTTCGTGCATCAAACATGGATGAGAAGATACTTACACCAATTGGGACAGTCCCTTGACGCACAAGAACCAATGTGGGGTCCCCGGTAATCGAAAAATGTTGATTCGGTATGTGGGGTGCACAACGAACGTGAGAGAGGAGAGAGGACAAGGGAGAGATTTTTGCTTTGTGAAGGGGTAAGTTGGTAACTTTCATATGTTTCAAATATTGTGATTTTATTTTTTAATTTTTTGTGGCTTGCCCTTACACTTTTTTGGGGTGCACATAGCTTGGCCCATTAATATATCATGGTATGATACAAATTGTTTTTGATTTTTTTGTGTTTTTCTATAACTTAAAAAGATGATGCAGCAGGCTATTCTAATGTCTACTTCTACACATTTTTTTATCTGAAAGAAATCAACTTTTTTTTACTTCTATGGGACCTAAACCCCTACCTCTCTTGCAACAATATCACGTAGCGAACTATTTTTTTTAAGCATCATCTACTTTTTTCTTGTTGCTTCAGCTCCACTTTCAAAACCCACAATTGCATTGGGGACGCTCTTTTGTGGTTCAATGTCTATCCATCTTAAATGACGTCTATTTTTCACGGTGGGTGGTTAAAAAAAAAATACATAGTGAATAGCCATGCACAACGGAACGCAATTCCAACAAGGTTTGCAAATCAAGATTCCTAGTAGGAGTGCCCTTGGGTGGTCAATGGTGGGTGGTAAGTGGACCACACGAGTCGTTCATGCACACTTCGAAATGCCGAAAAATGCAAATCCCGATATATATATATATATATATATAGGTTGAGTTCGCGCCAACGGCTACTGTGGCTCGACTTGTTTTAGGGTTTGACTTTTTCTTACCTTTTTTTTTGTCAAAATCCACTGTTATTTAATGGTATGAGAACGTGATTGTAGAGATTTGATTTTTGAAGAATTTGATGTTTTTATAATGATAATATTAATCAATGGGTATTGTTCAATTAAATATATTTTTATTAGAAGTTTAAGAGACTTTTTTTCTATTGTAAGTTTATAATCTCAATCTCAGATTTACTGAAGTAAAATTTTTGTTTTTTTTTTTGTTTTTTGTTTTACTTTACTTCCTGAATTTTCAATTTTTTTGTAACTTTACTTACTAAATTTCAACTAAATATTTTAACTTTTTTAGAGTTAAAATGCTTTAACAACTTAATTTGACGGGTATATGTTAAAGCATCTCCGGTGAGATGGACGAAGAATCATATCATTTGCTAAAAGCTAAGATTTAGGGAGGTCACATGTTTGATTCTCTTAAGTCATTAAAAAAAGAAAAACTTTGATGGGAATGTATTGCTCCAGCTTCCATCTAGATATATATCTATATATAAGTAGAACTTAAGAAAAATAACAATTAGACTCAATTGGTGATCTCAATATCCCAACGAATAGAGAATAAAAGAAATAGAATTTTGTGGAATCAAAATAAACAAGAGACAAGAATTTTTTTTACAGGGTAAAACTCTAATCAGGAAACATCCACGGCTCCGTAGAGCAGAAAAAATTCACTATGAAGAAAGTTTACAAAGCAGTACTGAATTTGGCTAAAAGCCTCAGTATTAAACTCTATCCCTCGGAATTCCCACTACTTCGTGATCTTTATTTTTCTCTCAAACCCCTCTATGTAGTTTTTTTTTCTCTACACATGTTTTGTTAGATATTGAAAAAGAGATAAACCCCGGAAACATGTTCGTAGTGGGAACTAACTAGAAGTGGTTGAAACCAACTCAACTTCCCTTTTTTTCTGTACATAAGAAAAATAAAAAAAAAAAAAACGGATCAAACCTCCCTCATAAGAGGCATTTGGTTTCTCAAAAGCATTCCACTAACTAAGTGAGGAAACTCCTATTTGACTTGTTTTTCACAGTACCACTTCACACGATTTGAAAACTAACCATTTTTACAGATCTAAAAAAATTCCTGACTTCCCTTTCTGGTCTTTCTAGCCTTCCTATCTAAAACCAAGTATTATGTAGTTGCTTCACTTGGAACTAGATCGTTCACTTTTCGAAGAACTGTTGTCTTACAAGTTATTTTCTTCACAGTTTTTAATGCTTTTTTTTCCTTCAAACCCCATATAGTTAGTTTATTTTGGAAAGCATCCTCTGAAGTGATAAACCTGTAGGTTCTTGCATGACATCTTCGAAATCATTCAATAATTGATATTTTTTTTTGATCATCTGAACAAATCATTAAAATTAAGTCCTACTGAATTGACAAATTGTGATGGCCCCTCCCTTAATCTTGGGCACCGCTTGGCCTAATCCCGTCATTAAGCCTAATCTAGCCACGAAGGACTTAACAACATATTAGCGAGCCTTTTCAAAATGATCTCCTCACTAATTATCTTTTCTAACAAGCTTTATTCAGCAGAAGTCTTAACAAATTAGCGGAAGCTATTAACATTGTTACAGCTTTAACTAAATAATTAGGAATGTATATATGCTAATGAATAAGGATTGCTTAATCATAGGGATTTGATTAGATGTTGACTTATTTTCTTTCTTATAATAAGACTCCCAAACTTGTATATATATATGTGTACAAAGTGATGAAGTAATACACAACATATTCTTTGAATATTAAGTTCTTGTCATGGTATCAGAGCTATAGAAACCAAAGTCTAGCGAAGCTCCCCTTGCCGCGCGTGGAGGCGCGTTTGTTGCAGAAAAGAGCGCCGATCAATATCGTTTGGCTCAATCGGTTGGTATCATATCTTTGTGATCTGTTTTGCTGAACCTTTGTGATATGTTTTGCTAAACATCTTTGTGATTTGTTTTGCTGAAAATTACCATCTCAATACTACATTTCCACAATATGTCTGATACAAAATCAACATTTATTTCTGATATAGTTGTTGTGATGTCAAAAATCACGGAACATAAACTGAATGAGGCTAGTTATTTGGATTGGAGTAAAACAGTTCAATTGTATTTAAGGAGTGTTGGTAAAGATAATCATTTAACCGATGATCCTCCTACGAATGATACAAAACAAACATGGTTGCATAAGGATGCTCAATTTTTTTTGCATATTCGAAACTCCATCGATAGTGATGAAATTGGGTTGGTTAATCATTGTGAATATGTTAAGGAATTGATGGAATATTTAAATTTTTTGCATTTCGGAAAGGGGAATATTTCACGTATATATGAGGTATGTCAAGCTTTTTATCGTGCAGAAAAACAAGACAAATCTCTCACAAGTTATTTTATGAATTTTAAGAAAACTTATAAAAAGCTTAATATGTTGTTGCCTTTTAGTCTTGATCAAAGTTCAACAAGCAGAAAGAGAAATGATGGATGTTATGCATTTTTTAGCCAACCTTCCAGCTGAATTTGAAACTTCCAAATCTCAAATGTTTTTCGATTCCGAGGCTACGTCCTTGAAAGAAGCATTCAGCCAATTACTTCGCACATAAAACACCACATCTGTTTGGACTAGTACCCTTTCACCTTATTCAAACAACGCACTTGTCACTCATAATAACAAAGGTAAGGGTTCGAGTAATATTGATAAGAAGGGGTATGATTCAAGAGAAATTGAATGCCACTATTGTCATAAGCCGTGACATATGAAGTGGGACTGCAGGAAGTTGCAATATAGAAATCAGCGATCAACTACAAATAATTGATCAACCCATGTTGCATCCACAACTGATGCAGCTGAAAGGACTATCCTCAATTGTGCGGACGAGTATGCTAGATTGACTCAACCTCAAGAAACAAAGAAATCGTCATCCAATGATGTTGCTGCTATAGTCGAGTCAGGTAAACATGATACATGTATTGTTTCCTCCTCTTCAAAATGGGTCATTGACTTTGGTGCTACAGATCACATGGCAGGTAATTCTAGTTTGTTTTCTGACTTTCAACCAAATAACTCTATCTCTTATGTTACTTTAGCTGATGGATCCACAAATGTTATTGGATCTGGCATAATTCATCTTACACCATCATTCTCTTTGTCATCTGTTCTAAGTCTACCTTAATTATCATTTAATTTAATCTTTGTCAGGAAATTAACTCGTACCCTCAATTGTTATGTCTCATTTTTTCTTGGTCATTGTATATTTCAAGATCTTATGACGAAGAAGATTATTGGTAAAGGACATGAGTCTGGAGGCCTCTACATCCTTGACACACATAAACCAAAGTCTTTTGTGTGCACTGGAGTTGTTACCCCTTTTGAAGCGCATTGTCGGTTGGGTTAACCTTCTCTTCCTATATTAAAGAAACTTTGTCCTCAATTTTCTAATATGTCTTCTTTAGATTGTGAGTCTTGTCAACTTGCTAAAAACCATCGTCTTAGTTCCAGTCCAAGAGTCAATAAACGAGCTAATGCTTCTTCTGAGTTAGTACACTCTGATGTTTGGGGTCCGTGTCCAATTGTGGCTAAAATTGGATTTAGATATTTTGTTACCATTGTTGATGATTATTCTAGAATAACATGGTTATATTTAATGAAAAATCGTTTAGAATTATTCTCTTATTTTTTTGCCTTTTGTGCTGAGATTCAAACCCAATTTGAAAAATCTGTACAAACTTTGAGGCGTGATAATGCTAGAGAATATTTATCAAGAATTTTTTAAAATTACATGATCCAACATGGGATTCTTCACCAAACATCTTGTGTGGATACCCCCTTAAAATGGTGTTGCTGAAAGAAAGAATAAACACCTTTTGGAAACAGCCCGAGCTTTATTATTTCAAATGCAGGTTCCTAAATATTTTTGGATTGATGTCGTTTATACAGCTTGTTTTCTAATCAATCTTATGTCTTCTTCTGTTTTGTCCGGTGAATCTCCTTTTCATGTTCTTTTCCTACTAAACAATTATTTCTTATTGAGCCTAGGAGATTTGGGCTTACTTACTTTATTCGAGATGTTCGTCCTCTAATCACAAAACTTGTAAATCTTTAAAATGTATTTTTTTGGGATATTCTCGTGTGCAAAAGGGATATCAATGCTATTGTCCAACTCTTGGTAACTACCTTGTGTCCGTTGATGTTACCTTTTTGGAAAACACACCACTTTCTTTCTCTTTGGGTTCTACAAGAGAGGAGGAGAATGATGATTTGTTGATCTATACAGTTACAACACCTGTTGGTCCCGTTACACCATTGTCTAATCCTTCTCCTCCAACTCTGGTCAAGCCTCCCGTCAAACACACGTATTCACGTCATCTAACTTGTTCGGATCCTAATCTAGACTCTTCAGCAACTTGTCTTGATGACCCAATATCTTCGTCATCTGATCCAACCTCCATTGATAGTCTTCCTATTGCTTTTTGCAAAGGTAAACGTACATGCTCTTATCCAATCTCCTCTTTTGTTTCTTACAATCACTCGTCATCTTCTTCTTTTGCTTTTATCACATCTTTGGATACTTTTTGTGTGCCTTAAACTGTTCGTGCAACTTTAGCTCATCCTGGATGCCGTGATGCAATGATTGAGGAGATGAATGCTTTGGATGCAAATGATACTTGGACTTTGGTGACTTTACCTTCAAATAAACATGCTATTGGGTGTAAATGGTTGTTTACAATCAAAGTCAATCCCGATGACTCTGTCTCTTGCTTGAAAGCCATACTCGTTGCTAAAGGATAAGCTTAGGCGTATAGAGTAGACTATTGTGATACGTTTTCTCCAGTTGCTAAACTAACTTCAGTTTAGGGTTGAAAGTGGGGCATGACGGGGATCGTCATTACCGTCCCCATCTCCATGGGGCGTGGGACGGGAATTTATTCTCGCAAATTCCTTGAGGGGCAAACTTTGCCGCCCCATCCCGCGGGGATCCTCGCGGGGCGTAGAATCCCCGCGGTGCCCTATCAATTTTGTAAAAAATATATATTTTGATCTTCATTCCTTGATCATTTTGGCACTTAAATACTACTTTATCGATTTTTTAAGAAACTATTTTCTCGAAATTGAAGGATTAACATGGATTTGTTTTGTTGATTGAGTTACAAGTTATCATACTTAATTAAATATATAAAATTTCTAAATCTAGTATGGCAAATATATTTCAATGATGTTTTAAATATAATTTTATATATTTTTATGATATAATTTATATTATAGAATTAATTTAATAGTAAAAATAAATTTTATTGCTGGAGATCTTGAGTTTCATGCCATATATTACATATGTTTTAAGTAAAAAAAGTTATATAATTTTTTTGTGAAAGCATAAAAAAATTGAGAATTCTATGCAAAGGATGCGGGGCGGGCAATCCCCACGGGGCGAGAACAATTACCGTCCCCGCATTGCCCCGAGTGGCAGGGCAAGATTTTGCCCTGTGCCCCGCCCCGTCCCGCGGGGAACAAAAAATGGGGATTCCTTGCTCTATCGGGGCGGGGCACCGCGTGGAATAGAGATTCCCCGCCCCATTTGCAACCCTACTTCTGTCTGATTATTTATCTCTATGGCAGCTACTCATCATTAGCCTCTGCATCAACTAGACATAAAAAATGCTTTCCTTGATGGTGACCTTCAGGATGAAGTTAATATGGAGCAACCACCTAGTTTTATTGCTCAGGGGGAGTATGGAAAGGTATGTTGTCTCTGAAAGTCCTTATATGGCTTAAAACAAAGTCCTCGAGCTTAGTTTGGCAAGTTTAGTCTTGTTGTTGAAAGGTTTGGGTTACAGAAAAGTAAATCTGATCACTCAGTTTTCTTTAAACGATTTAATAGCGGAAGCATTCTATTAGTTATGTATGTGGATAATATTATAATTACTAGCAGCGACTCTAGAAGGATTTCATCTCTCAAATCATTTCTTCATACTCAGTTTCATACCAAAGATCTGGGAGCACTTAAATATTTCTTGCGCATCGAAATAATCAGGAGTAAGAAAGGAATTTTCTTATATCCAAGAAAATATGTGCTTGACTTACTCTTAGAAACAAGAAAGATGGGAGTTAAGCCTTGTAGTACTCCAATGGTTCCTATTTGCAGCTTACAAAAGATGGCGAATTGTTTGAAGACCTCGAGAGATACATAAGACTTGTAGGAAAGTTGAATTATCTCATTGTCACTCGTTCATATATTTCCTATTTGGTTAGTGTGGTAAGCCAATATATGTCATCTCCAACTATTGATCATTGGAAGGCAGTAGAGCAAATCTTGCTCTATTTAAAAGGAGCTCCTGATCATGGAATCCTATATGAAAATCATGTTCATACTAGGATTGAGCGTTTTTCAGATCCTAATTGGGCAGGGTATAAGGAAGATCGAAGATCCACATCAGGATATTGTATCTTTGTTGGAGGAAATCTAATTTCATGGAAAAGTAAGAAACAAAATGTAATTTCACGATCAAGTGCAGAAAAAAGCTATGGCTAAATTAGTGTGTGAAGTAATGTGGGTACATTAACTCCTTAGTGAAGTAGAAATTGATGTCTCATTACCAACGAAGTTGTGGTGTGACAACCAAGCGTCACTTCATATTGCTTCGAATCCAGTCTTTCATGAACGAACCAAACACATCGAGATTGATTGTTACTTCATTCGAGAAAAGATCCAACAGGGTATAATTTCGATACAATATGTGAAAACTGGAGAACAATTGGGAGATATATTCAGAAAGGCTCTTAATGGAGTTCAAATTGATTACTTGTGTAACAAGCTGGGCATGATTAACATCTATGCTCCAGCTTTAGAGGATTGTTACAACTGTAACTAAATAATTAGGAATGTATACATGCTAATGAATAGGGATTGCTTAATCATAGGGATTTGATTAGACGCTGACTTATTTTTTTTCCTATAATAAGAATCCCAAACTTGTATATCTATGTGTACAAAGTGATGAAGTAATACACAACATATTCTTTGAATATTAAGTTCTTGTCAAACATAAATCCTAAGTACGTGGAAAACCATGAAACAAATATCGCGTGCATATACTTAATAAAACGGCGATAACGATATATCGGCATGTGTCTGGTCAGGTAACTATCTCACAACCCATATTACAACCCCAAAAGTATATAAAAGACGTATATAAGCCATACGACAAAATCTCAACCTGCAATGTCAGAAATAACATTACTCCAAAGGCTCAGAGGTAGTCATTGATCTTCTCTTTGTCCGGTATGTTACTCGATGGATCTGCACCCACCGTCGTAAAAAGAACGGTAAATACAATAAAGTAGAAAGTAACATTGAGAGACATTTATCCACATTTCCAAACATAACAGAAATACACCTAACAATACATATATTCACTTCACATCAATAATATTGAAACACAAACACATTACCAAACATTACAACTATACAATGTGACATTAATAGAACCATTAAGCATGAACTAAATTCATTAAATTGTGTCTCTAACCTTTTAGCCTATATATTACCCTCTTGGCTACATAGACCTTGGGTAGTCACTTATTCGGTAGTGCACGTAGGTGCTATCCTTATTAGTTGTGAAACACGGCTTATCGATCTCATATAATAGGTCAGCACACATAGTACTTCGGTATTACTGTAATTGGTCACCGCTTAATCATTTCATCAACCTCATATAGTAGGTACATGACACTAACTAATCGGTATACCGACATTCTCGAGTCCTATACTCCGTGTGCCTTGTGCACCCCAAAACAAACCATGAAACCTAAACACATGTTCTAACTTATCAACAATCATATATCAAGACAAGACACACAAAACAATGTTACTAAGAATACATCATGTACAACACTACAATTGCTATAAATATCAAGCAACATCAATGAACGGGATGGAGAGAAATAGCTCAATCAACTTACTTACCATCCACGCAAAGTCCCTAAGCTAACCCTGCCTCTCGACACCCGTATCTCACCAACAACCTCTCGAGACTCCTCCGTAGTTTCCTGATGTTAATTAGGGTGTTTTATGAATTATACAAACTATTAAAGTTGGAGTAAATCAATTAGAAAAACCTCAAACTCATAGCTTTTACTAAAAAAAAACCTTTAAGAATACCTACAACTTCAAAACCCTTAACTTTGTCAATTCAAATCGAAATCCTGATTTTTTTATAGCAAATTTATTGATTTTTTTTACAAAGAATCCAAATATGTCAACCAATTTAAAAAACAATTAGTTTTTTTTGAAATTAAGCAAAAATCAGAACTGAACTAAAAATTCTCTTTATTTACTAAACTTTGTTAACCAATTGTGTACACTAGCTTACCTAGTTGATGATCCTCCTTGCCTTGCTCAATCATCTCCTAACTCACTGAAATTCATCAACACCCTTGCTGATATTCTTCTCCAGAATTAAGTCTCATGGTGCTTCTACCATGGGAATTAAGAAAATACCCATGTCATGGAGCCCCTCTTGTAACTTGCTATAGCAAGTAAAACAATGTTAGGCTATGCCATGTGGAACACTTTATTTAACGAAACCATGCTTACCCATATCAAACAATGCTTGAAAATTGATCGGATGCATTTAATGCAACACTTTTTTAAAAAAAGAAAACTACTTAAGTTATGCTACATGGCATTGCATATTAATTCTTATTGAGAAATTAATAGCTATTAATTTAGTTAAATTAATATCATCTAAATTTTTAAACACATGTATCAAATTACTTTTCCATAGAAACTACACTAGCGAATTATATGCAAACTTATTTACATAACACTAACGATCATCTAGAACAAGATAAATTATGTTAATAATATATGCATTACTTGTATATAATATTTGTTTAATATTTTATCAAAATAATATTAATCTATTTCTATTTTAAGACTAATAAATTATTAAATTTTGAAACTTTTTGAAACTAGTTGTCTTAGTTACAAAAACTGCCCAATTTTTTTAAATCAAGATATTCAAATTTATTTAAAAGCTGCAATAAAAAATAAGTGATAAATATAATACTAATTAAGACTTTTTATTGAATAAATTATATATTTAGGTTTTACTTTGATTTATAATACTGCACTTTCGACCAAAACATTTAAGAAAATTTATTACATTACACTATATATATTAATTATTATAAAAATTATACCACTAATAAATTTATAATTGAGGTTTTTTCAAAGTGTCAATAAAAATTACCGCTAATTTAAATTTAGTTTTTTTTTTAAAAAAAAAAACAATAAAGATTACATTCTTCACAACTGATGTTAAAGAATTATCCAAAACCAAATATATGATCTTACAAAAAAAATCATATATATGTATAAACTTGATAACTTTAAATACTATAATATTTTTGTTTTATAAATATTGATGTGTTGTGAAGTGTGGATGACCATGCATGTACACCAACATATTGTGTAGTTATGTACTTCCACTGGTTTGTGTATTGTCATGTTCTTTGTAACCATTTCAATGTACATGGGGTATATGTTTTAGTCTCACATTGCTAAGGCACATTTGTCATCATACCAAATGACCTATGTAAAAGATACTAACTTCATTGTAAGAGAACACCAAGTTGAATGAAAACTTCTCATTCCAGCTATCTTATTTATTCTCTTCTCTTTTGTAGTAGTATAAGTTCTTAGTCTTCTAATTTCCTTCTCTAGTTCTTAGCAAGTTTCAACTTAGTTTACAACACGTTATCAGCACGAGCTTGCTCTAGCATTAAGGAGATCTTGAAGTTCAAGAAGGCTTGTTAAGGAGAGAAAGCTAGGAAGGTATAACTTTTGTTATTTAAATAAGTTCAATTTACTTCTATATTATCATGGTTGCTTCCTTTTATCTATGCATACTTTATTCATATATTATGCATTATAGCGTCACCGATTGCGAAAGTATGCTCTGTAATTGCGTCTTGTACGATCTTCTACATCAGAAATCAAAAGTCAATATGTGACATAACTAGTTTTCTCTTAAAACTACAAACGATTAGTTATTGTTCTATTCTTGATTTTATAATACAAATCATGCTATAAGTTTGAGTTGATAGTGGGTAAGCCTTGTCCCCAGGTAAAGCTAAACATTGAAAGGGAGACGGGTTATCCCGTTCGAGAGGCATGGCATTAAGCGGACTTTGTCTCGCCATCCAACCTGGAGGTTGTCCCACCAACTCATACGAATAGTACATTTGATTATTAATAAATCAAGTTGTGAACATATACTTAATCATATATTATGTTTTTTTTTTTACATAAAAGAAAAGAGAAAATTATTTTATATTATATTTACTTTCAAAATATTAATCAACCATAGTTGAATTTGTTATCTTATTATAATTCTTGTCATGATAATTAGATATTACAAATTATGAATAAAGCTTGTATCCATGCGAGGTTGTATGTTGTACACAATCATTCACAAATTTCTCTTTAGAGATTTGAAAAGTGAATATTTCACTTTATATATATTTTCACCTTATGGAGTTATATATATACATACCAAAAGGGTAATGCTCCAAAAGCTCAAAATGAGCGGCTGGGTCTCATGCTACAAAATTTAATCAGTCAAATATTAATTATAATTCCACAATTTTAATTACCTCTATGTCGAGGCTATGTGAAAATATGACTGATGAGACAATAACAAGGGTCGTGGCCCGCCTCGATTTATTCACGCAACAAATATCGAGTGCGCACGTCAATCCAATAAATATTAAGGATTGATTTCTTGTCTCATGATAGCTGAGTAAAATAATGAGATATTATAAATATAATATCGCTCCCGTCCAATTAGTTCAGCTTCAAATTAAGAAGCATATGTTGCATATAATGATCATGCTCGCAATAATAAATTTATGGACGTGGAAAATGTGAAAATATCAGGTAAAGGTCGTATTGACAATTTCACCAAAAATTAGAATAAAAGTGGTGCACCACTACAAAGGGCAAATAATTATTGACAATGAGCGCTCATAATTGTGACATTTTTTTAGTCATATATGAAAGGCTATTTTGCCTAAATATTGTCATATATATGCCCGAATATTTTGTGACCTTTACCATGCCTTCAAAATCAAAGGCAAAATATTATGAATTTTATCATTGAAATATGACTCTTTTTCTCGATTTGCCAAACATTATTTGTCCGAGATGGATCAACAAATCATGTGTTCAAGTCATGAATCAAATAAGAGCGATATATGCCTTCTTGATTGTGCTACAAATATACAATCCTTAAAAACATAGAATATTTCTCCAATTTGAACTTAGGCCGAGGCTAATGTTCAAACAATATCGACATCTCCAATTTGATTAATGGCTCGGAAGAGCAAATATTATGTTGTCTGCAGGGGAACAACAATTCATGTTGACAATGTCTTATACTCGAAAAATCCAAAAGAAATTTACTTGAGCTTTAAAGATATTCGACAAAATGGATATCACATTGAAACCGTGAATGAAAATAATAGAGAATTTCTCTATGTCACATTGGTTTCAAATGGGAAAAAGAAGTGTTAGAAAAATTCTCACTTTATCATCTGGATTATATTTTACTCATATAAGGCATGTCGAAACGAATGTCGTCTTGAATAAAAAAATTAATGATCCAAAGACATTCATTTTATGGCATGACCGCTTGGTCATCCAGGATCATCAATGATGCGAAGAATAATTAATAATTCGCATGGACATCCTTTAAGGAGTCACAAAATATTTTCAATGGTGATTATAATTGTGCTAGTTGTTCTCAAGGTAAATTGATAGTTAAACCATCTCCAAGTAAAATTGTTGTGGAATCCCCGGTTTTCTTAGAACGCATTCGGGAGACATATGTGGTCCTATTCATCCTCACTGTGGACCATTCGATATTTCATGGTTTTGATAGATGCATCAACTAGGTGGTCACATGTTTGTTTGCTTTCAACCCGCAATGTTGCATTTGCTAGACTTTTAGCACAAATCATTAAGTTAAGAGCACAATTTCTGACAACCCAATCAAGACCATCCGTCTTGATAATGCCGAGAATCTCAATCTCAAGCATTTAGAAATTATTGCATGTCTATAGGAATTATCATTGAACATTCTTCCACATGTGCATACCCGAATGGTTTGGCGAATCTCTTATCAAACGCATTCAATTAATTGACAGACCTTTAATCATGAGAACTAAGTTATCAACTTCAGTTTGGGGACATGCGAAATCCTTCATGCATCATCTCTATCATTCGTTATAGGCCTCATCGCATACCATGAACATTCCCCCATGCAACTCATTTTAGTCAACAACCAAATATTTAACACTTGAGAATTTTTGGTTGTGCAAGTGTATGTTCCTATACCACCTCCCAATAAAACTAAGATGGGTCCACAACGAAAACTTGGGATTTATGTTGGATTTAACTAATCGTCCATTATAAGATACATTGAGCCATTAACAGGTGATTTATTTACGCACGTTTTGCTTGATTGTCACTTTGATGAAGCAATTTTCCCACCATTAGGGGAGATAAGAAGCCAATTCAAAAGGAATGGCGCGAAATTGCTTGGAATGCATCAACTTTATCACATTATGATCCACGCACAAATCAAAGGTGTGAACTTGAAGTTCAAAAGATCATTCATTTGCAACAAATTACAAATCAATTACCCGATGCATTTAATGATGCAAAACAAGTGACAAAATCACATATTCCAAATTTGTAAATGTTCCCGCAAGAATTGATGTCTTTGTGCAACAAAATGCACAAGAACCAACGAAACGCTTAAAGCGTGGAAGACCAGCTTTGGTTCAAATGATACAATTCCTCGAAAGAGGAAAACGGGAGTAAAAATAAATACAAATCAAAATACTCCCGAGAAAGCACAAGAATCCTTTGATAAGGGTTTGTCGAACAAGTTGATTCGATGAGGAACAACTTCCTCTAGAAAAAGAGGAAAAAATGAAAATAATGAGATCTCAATAAATTATTTAAACTCTGGGTAAGATTTGGGATCGAAATAAAATTGTTCCCGATGATATATTTGTTTTCAATGTGTCCTTTGAAATATGTGAAAATGATGATGATCCGAACCACGATCAGTGGACGAATTTCGAAAAATACCCGATTGGCAAAAATGGCAAGATGTTATCCAAGCGAGCTAAACTCGTTAAGGAAACGAGAGGTTCTTGGACCAATTGTCCAAACGCCGGATGACGTAAAACACATGTTGGATATAAATGGGTATTTGTACGAAAGAGAAACGGAAAAAATGAAGTTACAAGGTACAAAGCAAGACTTGTAGCTCAAGGTTTCTCACAAAGACCTGGCATCGATTATGAGGAAACATATTCTCCTGTTATAGATGCAATCACATTTCGGTTCTTCATAAGCATTGCGATATCGAATGGCTTGATATGTGTTTAATGGATGTCGTTACAACATATCTGTACGGATCCCTAGACAGTGAGATATATATAAAAATCCCTTATGGATTTGTAATATCCGATGAAATAAAATCAAAACCTCATAACATGCATTCTATAAAATTACAAAGATCTTTGTACGGATTGAAACAATCCGGACGAATGTGGTACAAACGCCTTAGTGATTATTTACTGAAAGAATGATATGTAAATAATCCGCTTTGCCCATGTGTCTTTATTAAAAGATCATCAACATGATTTGTGATTATTGCTTTGTATATGTTGATGATTTAAATATAGTGAGAAACCACGACGACATCGTTAGAACATCCGAATACTTCAAAAAGGAATTCGAGATGAAAGAACTTGGAAAAACAAGACTTTGTCTTGGTTTGCAAATTGAACATTTTTCAAGTGGAGTATTTGTCCATCAATCAAATTATATTGAAAAAATATTAAAAAGATTTTATATGGACAAGGCGCATCCATTGAGCTCTCCAATGGTTGTCAGATCACTTGAAGTGGATAAGGATCCATTTCGACCTCATGAAAGTGATGAAGAGCTACTTGGTCCGGATGTACCATATTTAAGTGCAATTGGTGCACTTATGTATCTTGCAAATTGTACAAGACCTGACATTGCTTTTGCTGTCAACCTACTTGCAAGATACAACTCATCACCAACTCGAAGACATTGGAATGGTGTTAAACATATTTTCCGATATCTTCGAGGAACAAGTGACATGGGTTTATTCTACTCGAGAGGGGTAAAATTGAATCTCCAAGGTTATGCTGATGCTGGATTTTTATCTGATCCCCACAAGGCCCGTTCTCAAACGGGATATGTATTCACATGTGGTAATATCTTTGTATCATGGAAGTCGAAGAAAGCAAACTATGATTGCTACTTCTTCCAACCATTCTCAAGTACTTGCAATTCATGAAGCAAGTCGTGAATGTGTATGGTTGAGAAATATGATTTAACATATTCAAGAATCATGTGGATTGCCTTCAATAAAAGATTCTCCAACCATATTATATGAAGATAACGCAACATGTATTGCACAATTAAGTGAAGGATTCATAAAAGGGGACAGAACAAAACATATTTCACCAAAATCCTTTTATGCGCATGAGCTTCAGAAGAATAGTGAAATTGATGTCAAACAAATCCGATCGAGTGATAATCTTGTTGATCTATTCACAAAAGTCTTACCAACTACGACATTTAAAAGGCTTACATATGGTATTGGCTTGCGTAAACTTAAAGACATTGCAAGCAAAGAAACTGAACAAGTTTCACCCATGTTCACATGAAGGGGAGTTATTGATTAGTGTATTGCACTCTTTTTCCCTTAGCTATGATTTTATCCCATTGGGTTTTCCTAGCAAGGTTTTTAATGAGGCAATCTTAACAATATTATACCCGTCTTAATATTTATGAGAATAGTGTACTCTTTTTCTTTTACTATATTTTTTCCCACAGGGTTTTTCTTAGTAGAAGTTTTAACGAGGCACAATCTCTAAGGAAGTGTCATCCAAGGGGGAGTGTTGTGAATTGTGGATGACCATGCATGTACACCAACATATTGTGTAGTTATGTACTTCCACTGGTTTGTGTATTGTCATGTTCTTTGTAACCATTTCAATGTACATGGGGTATATGTTTTAGTCTCACATTGCTAAGGCACATTTGTCATCATACCAAATGACCTATGTAAAGGATACTAACTTCATTGTAAGAGAACACCAAGTTGAATGAAAACTTCTTATTCCAGCTATCTTATTTCTTCTCTTCTCTTTTGTAGTAGTATAAGTTCTTAGTCTTCTAATTTCCTTCTCTAGTTCTTAGCAAGTTTCAACTTAGTTTACAACATGATGATAATTATAAAAATAACATATATTCAATCAATCACAAATAAATAAGGGCCGATCGACTACATAAATCTATAATGATTCGCTTAGCTCGATTTAATGCAATTCGTAGTATACTTTAAAAAGTTTGTAAACCTTTAAAATTAGTTCTCAAAATATAATCTAAACTTATAATATTTTAAAGTTCATGGAATGATCTATAGCTTATTGATTTTTTTTAAAAAAAATTGATGAGATGACTCCGACGTGAATCGAACCCGAGATCCTTTAGACCTAGTCTTTTTAGCAAGTGATCTCATGTATATATGAGGTGACAAAAGAGTGCGAGGAAGTCATATACATGTATCACAAAATGTCACTCACCTATTAACTAGTTTTACCAAAAACAAGTATACCATATACATACATCAAAATATCAAAAAGAAACCTACGTAGTAACAAGGGGAGAGCGGCTCGAGGGAAGCTCAAAGGCACCGATCACCGGCTCTTTACCTTTGCTACTCGAGGGACTGCAATTGTCACCGAACGGAGACAATTCCAAGAAGTAAATCCAGAGTCTCAACAAGATTTGAGATATCAATAAAGCATAGTCCATAAAATCATGCATATAATGAAATAAATAGGAAAAAATAGTAAGTGCATGATAGACAGACTAAATAAACAAACGACGAGAAACGAGTGACAGATAAAAAGATAGACGTCCAAGTGGTCTCAACGCTCTTCAAACTGTGGGCTCGCGGCCTCTTCCTGATATTGTTTGAAGTAAATGCCAACTAGTCTCAAACCGTGGGCCCACGACCACTTCCAAGAACGGCTTGATAATAATAGTCAAACTGTGGGTCTATGACCACTTCTAAGAACAACTTGAGAGTCAAATTGTGGGCACTAGGCCACTTCCGAGAACAACTTGACCTTACGCTGATGGACTTCACTCCATCCCAACAACACACTACACAACCCGACCACATAGACTCTAGGTCACCCAACAATACGAATAGATTCTAAAGAAATTAATTACATCAAAAGTATGTTCAATAAGGAAATAAAATTAAATGAGAAAAGAACTACTATTGGTGCCTCTGTTGGTTTACTTACCTCTAACTCATGAAATCAATGCAAAAGCAATTCTCACATGCCCCTGTAGTGCCACCCGACTCTCAGTTGATAGTTTTCACTTTCTTGGTACCTAATTTCTTATATTTTATACTTGTTAGAACACGTTGCATATTAAAATCTCAACTTAAGCAATAACTCGTTTGATTCTAGTTTTCTTCCCATTTAACTCAATTTAAAGAAATGTGAGATTTTTTTGGGGTTGCAATCACATTGATCATGTCTCGGGTTGGACCGCATTGATCAAGCCTCGTCTTGATCAATTTCTTTCTTAGATTTTTATTTCCCTTTTCTTCATTTCTACACAAATCCATATGCATTAGACATGTATATATATAAAGTGTATAGTTATATATACATATATATTATATAAAAAATTTAATTTTTTTTTTCTCTTTGGCCAGTAGGCCAAATGAATGCAATGCCTCATCTTCTCTTGCTGTACGTTCACGCACAGCAGCGTGAACGTACAACACTTTTTCTTTTTTTTAAAAAAAAAACTTACTTATATATCTTATCTCAATACAATGACTATACTCTCTTACATTAAAACCCCATCAAAATACTATCAAATTTCAAAAAAATTTGGACAAAAAATGACAAGATTGGAAATCAATGAGTAAACAAATCATACTCCCATTTGGTGCCTAATATAAGAGAGGAAGTGTGGGGAGCTTGGAGCGCGAGAGAGATGCAAGAACACCTAAAATGGGAGAGTACGCATGGGAGGGTTGAAAGAGAGGGAGGAGAGAAACGTTAAAGGATGAGAGAGGGTAAAAAGAGTGGTGATTATCCTCTCTTTTTATCTCCAATCAAACTTTATCTATTTGTTGATTTTTTATTTTTTATTTACCTTCTAAACCACTAACAATTAGACACCTCAAATTATAAAGTTTATCTCATTTATTTCTTTTAAAACAAATCTCCATAATACCCCTCACGACTCAACAATTATCACACAAGCCCCTTTGACTTAGTCAAATTAACCAATTAATCATTTTTCATACTCTCGCCTAATTTATGATTTTAAGTCGCGGGGTGCTCGCTCTCAATCTCTAGCGCGCATCTCGAGATATATTTTTTTTACTTGCAAAAATCACCGACAAAATAAATCAAATTGTGCAACATAAATATAAGTAGATAATACACGTAATCATCCACAAGTAAAATATTTGGGTCGTTACAGTCTTCCCAAGTAATAAGAATTTCGCCCTCGAAATTAAATTAACCTTTGGCGAATCCTTACCATAAATTTAAAGAAGAAAAAGAGGAGTGTTCATTAACCGGTCCCTCCACTTTTCCTCGCATGAGATCATCGAAATGTTACTTGATGGTTATAGACACTCTCTAAACTGTGTGCCCATGGCCGCTTCAGACAATTTAGAGTGTTCCTTTTAACTACAGGCTTGATAAAATCGTTTCAAGTAGCTCGACTTTTATATCATGAACTGTGTGCTCATGTAGAGTCGCTTCAAACAGCTTGACTTCCTGATTCATCAAACTGTGGGTCGCAACTACTTTTGACAAATTGACTCGTGATGTACCCCAATTTTTCACGAATTGAGCCCCGCCTCGCCTAAGCCCACTTGGACCCCGAGCAAGTCTCGCAAGGTCAACGAGAGCCTAGTCGACCTTCCAATACATCATTTATCGATAAATTAAAAGTTTTAAGTTGAGTTATTAATATTATTTCAAGATTTAAAAATTTAGCGGAAGCAACTAATATATTAAATAACTCAACAAAAAGATCGGGAGTTATGCAACCTAATTGTGGAACCCAAGAAATATCATCGAGAGGAGAGTAAATACAAAATATACAAAAATTCACCTAGCTATGAAGTCTTCCCTCTCGCTACTCGTCATGCGCTCTGCACTCGATCAAACATAAGAATGACGAGCCCAGGTAAGTAAATCCAGTAGGACATATACACAACATTTCACAATATCCAAAGCAGTCAAATTCATGCAATTAGAAAGAAATGACCAGGTAACGCATGAATATAAAAGACCGTAAACAATCCATCAATGAGTGAAACCAAATAACAAGAAGTCCCGACCAAAAAGTCGTTGAGTCGCGGCAAAAGCCCAGGAGACTCGGGTTTAGGACGAGACCCCTGCCTCCCAGCCCTAACCCTTGCGACTATGAGACATCCATAGACCCGGATCTAGGACGAGACCCCTGCCTCCCAGCCCTAGCCCGTACGACTATGAACCATCCATGGACCCGGATAATATCGACGAACGACCATGAAAGACATCGGATTTAGGACGAGGCCCCTGCCTTCCAAACTCTAACCCTATCATATCGCAGATAAACAAGAACTACGACTCACTTGCCAATGGACTCACTCAATCGACAACAATTCCAAAGATAGTTATCATCACAAAAACAAAGAACAACAATAGAGCTATCACAAAAATCGAGAAACAACAATAGCCAATGGAGAGAAATGAAATACTCAGTATAAGTCCCTAGCTGGTTTACTTACCTCGAGAAATTGCGAACTTCAAAACGTCTCGCTCGCGTCTCGATTTGCGCACCCGACACCCGACTCCTAAGTCCCTCCATCGCGTCGTCGCGATTTCGACGAAATCGCGCATCCGACCGGTCGACAACGCGCCACCGCGCCGTTCATCGCGTCGCAGCCACACCGTCGCTCGTCGGTCGCCGGCGCCGCCGCTGGTGAGTTCCTTCGCGTTGCGTCGCGTCGCCGCTGGTTCGTCGCTGCCGATCCGACCCGTTGCCGCGCCGTCGCTGCCGGCGTTACCGCCGTCACGCTGCCGGCCGCCTCTCTCTGCCTCGCCGGCGCCACGGCTCCCTGGCCGCTGCTCACTCCCGCTCGTCCGTTCGCGCTGCCAATCGGCCGCGTCACTGCTGCACTGCTGCACCCTGCACTGCTGCACCGCTAGACTGCTGGCCGGCTGCCGCGTCTCGCCGCCGATCTCGCCGCCGTGCTGGAGAGTCGCCGGATCTGCTATGCCGCCGCCCAGGCGTCACGGAGTCACCCACCACCGAGCGTCACCGCGCGTTATCGCGCAGTCGCGTCACCGCGCGGCCGTCGCGGCCGTCCTTGCCGCCGTGAGCCGGAGCTCCATCGCCGGCGTCCCTCTCTCCGATCTCCTTTCTCTCACCTCCTGATCACTCTCTCCCTCTTCTTTCCTGATCTTATCCCGTTTTTTTTATCATGTTTATATATATATATATATATATATATATACCTTTCATTTTATTTTCTTTTTTATTTCAAATCAAACGTATCTTCTAAATCAAGCAGCGGCACATCTCGAGGCACCAACCCGCCTCCTTTTCCAAATCTCGATACTCACGCTACACATATCACGAGGCGTATCCAATGTCCACCTTAAAACCACATAAATCCACTATAGCCACATTTCGGTCCCCACGTCGCAAGACGCGACTTGAGGCGTGTCCCCGTTCGTGTTTCTGCTTCTCCGCATTCCCCGCATATACTTTTCTCAACAATTAACATTAAAATCTCAAATTGGATATTACACAGTATCTCGGAGTCTCTACCCGAGATTCGGACATACGCATTTCGACGAGTGAATCCCACAAACGACCATGACCTGACACGTGGCACAAGTCAAATTTTCGGGTCGTTACATTGACTTTTTAAGGATTCACCAGGCCGCGTGTCGTGGCCACTTTTGACAGTCGACTTATCTAATTTAACTATAGACTTAACCAAGTCCTTTCTAAACAATTCTTTGTAGGCATGCCAAACTGTGGGCATCTGCCGCTTCTAACAACTTAATTTTTCAATTCTGAACTGCAGGCCTACCCAGATCGCTTCAAGCTTCTCAATGTATTAATGAGGATGTCAACTATTTTAATCGTAGGTTTCACAAATCAATACATTACAATAACGAGTAATCACATAGCAAAATGTTACCTCGTGAGTACCTTTCTGACTACTTGCATCTCAAATGCAAGTTTGTAAACTTACAGCGCTCCGGATAATTTAAGATTTAAGTCAGTTCTTATAACCTTTGACGAATAACTATCAATTGATCGGTCTCATTCATATTGGATGGAGACAACTAAGCTCCCATCAAGACCACATTAATACCAAGGCAGTAAAAGTGTTCGACAAGTTTGTGACCACGACCGTCATGAACACTAGGTGTTCATGTATCATATAATAAATCACAAATCTTGTCTAGCCTTGCCTCTCTTTAGGTGTGTTCAAGGTAAGGTTGAACATCTCGTGAACCATAACCTACCAAGAAGTTAAATTCCTCCTGAAATCTAAACTTAAATTGAGCATTTCTTGTCCCAGGCAACCTATATAAGGTTAAGTAGTACTACGTCTAGCAGCCCTGACTCACCTATGCGTTCGGAAATGCAAGCTACCATAAAAACTCAAATTTTGCAGTCCATGTATAATATAACTGTAGCTAAAATAAAGTCACACCCTCGACAAGGTTGTGCGACGTCATCGATTATACGTGGACTCTCTCCATGACTTGTGGCAGGATATCGCCATGCTGGACATGGTATAACTCCGAACATTTGTTCTTGATTGTCCCTGTTGGCCACACTCGAAACACACTCTCTATCCTCGAGGACCAATGCCACTACTCCCGCCTGTGATCTCCGTATACTGCTGCTGATGAACTGGCTGCACTGTTTGTGACAGCCGGCTTGCATAGCTGGCAAATGGGGTAGGCGGAACCACGACTGTAGAAGCTAAACGTACTGGTGGTGCCACTGACCCTGTACTCCGAACCTTCCTGACATCTTGAGCTTGCCATCGGTCCACCTTCCTCATCTTATCCTGCTATGACATCTGCTCGAAACTTTGCTCGATCTGTGTTTCAACCGGTCGTAATGCACCATCCTCGGGGTATGTGATGAGATATGCCTCTCTTGTCAAGTTACGCTTATAAGCTCTATTTAATGTCTCAGGCTCTGTCGTGACTACTATTCCTCCTATGGCATTAAGCAATCCCTCGCAAAAGAAATGAACTAGATCTCTATTTGTGTCTGCCACTCCGCCATCAAACTGTAGTAACTGCTAGTATCTCCCCATATACTGCATAACAGTCTCAACCAACCTTTGTCGAATGTGCATGAACTTCGACCTCTTAGCAACTATGACCGAAGGCGGGTAATATTTTTTGTTGAACAATTTCTTAAAGTCTAACTAAGTCTGAGGGTCTCCCTATGTAGCTATCAGATTAGTACACCATGTATCTGCGTCTCCAGAAAATGAGAAAGTCGCCAACCCAGGCTTTTTGCTATCTTCAATTGTCAAGAACCTTTGAATCTTCTCATGGCTCTTGGTAAACTTCTCTGCCTCTACCACATCTGATTCTCCACTAAATCTTTGGGGTATGTACCTCTCGTATTCCCTAATCACTTTAGCCTCCAAAGTCAACTGAAAGTCTGCATCTATTGAAGCTTGTGCCACTGCTACTGTGGGCATAGGTACAATCGCGACAACTGGTGCTGCAGGTACAGTAGGAGTCGTGGGAGTGGTATGAGGCGTAGGCATGCTCGTATCTAGTGTAGAAGTCATTGTAGGTGTAGACTGAGATGGTAACTATCCTTTAAGTATAGTCAATATCCCATCTAGTCGTCGATCCTGCAACTCAACCCTCCGTGATAAGGCCCGAAACTCTCCCACGTCAACAAAGTTGTGACCTATATCTCTACCCTGATCATTAGTGTCTGGCTGATCGACCATCGCAGTTTACAATCGTAGAGATTACGATTTTTTTAAAAGCTATAATAACTATCAATTTATTATATAGTACAATCAAAACTCAATATGTATATAATTCAAGCTTTGATTATTCTCCGACTCACCTCACTTCCCAACTAGAACTCTAAGTCAGGATCATAGGGTTTCCACACTAAGTTTCATTTTCGTTCTAACGCTAAGTTCGCATTCTTAATCAAAGTGTGAGCTTATAAGAAGTAAAAGTTAAATACCTTGCTCTCTGATACCAATTGTTACGGCCCCAGTTCCCACAAACTGGGCCCCGCCCGACACTAGACTTATGTAGAACCCCCGAGTTGACCCCTCGCGAGGTCAATGCAAACCTAGTCAGTCTTCTTTCGCATTATTATTAGTTATTCAATGATTTTAAATTGAGTTATTAGTTTTGCAAGTTTTAAGATTGAAAGTACCAGAATTAAACTAGCAATTTAAATAACTCGTTAATACGTCAATTCAAGACAACCTATGATGTGGAAACCCAGTAAACATGATCTCATGTATATATGAGGTGACAAAAGAGTGCGAGGAAGTCATATACATGTATCACAAAATGTCACTCAGCCTATTAACTAGTTTTACCAAAAACAAGTATACCATATACATACATCAAAATATCAAAAAGAAACCTACGTAGTAACAAGGGGAGAGCCGGCTCTGAGGGAAGCTCAAAGGCACCGATCACTGGCTCTTTACCTTTGCTACTCGAGGGACCTGCAATTGTCACCAGAACGGAGACAATTCCAGTAAGTAAATCCAGAGGAGTCTCAACAGTACTTCAGATATCAATAAAACATAGTCCATAAATCATGCGGATAATGAAATAAATAGGAAAAAATAGTAAGTGCATGATAGACATACTAAATAAACAAACGACGAGAAATGAGTGACAGATAAAAAGATAGACGTCTAAGTGGTTTCAACGCTTTTCATACTGTGGGCTTGCTGCCTCTTCCTGAAACAGTTTGAAGTAAATCCCAACTAGTCTCAAACCGTGGGCCCACGACCACTTCCAAGAACAGCTCGATAATAATTCTCAAACTGTGGGTCTACGACCACTTCCAAGAATAGCTCGAGAGCCAAATTGTGGGCACTAGGCCACTTTTGAGAATAGTTTGACCTTACACTGATGGACTTCACTCCATCCCAACAACACACTACACAACTCGGTCGCATAGACTCTAGGTCACCCAACAATATGAATAGATTCCAAAGAAGGTAATTACATCAAAAGTATGTTCAATGAGGAAATAAAATTAAATGAGAAAAGAACTACTATTGGTGCCCTTGCAGGTTACTTACCTCTAACTTGTGAAAATCAATGCAAAAGTAATTCTCACATGTCCCTGTAGTCGATAGTTTTCACTTTCTTGTTACCTAATTTTTTATATTTTATACTTGTTAGAACATGTTGCATATCAAAATCTCAATTTAAACAATAACTCATTTGATTCTAATTTTCTTCCCATTTAACGCAATTTAAAAAAATGTGAGATTTTTTTTGAGTTGCAATCACATTGATCACGTCTCAGGTTGGACCGCATTGATCAAGTCTCGTCTTGATCAATTTCTTTATTAGATTTTTGTTTCCCTTTTTTTTATTTCTACATAAATCCATATGCATTAGACATGTATATATAAAGTGTATAGTTATATATATACAAATATATTATACACTAAATTTAATATTCTTTTTTTTCCTCTTTGGCCAATAGGCCAAATGAATGCAATGCCTCATCTTCTCGTGCTGAATCGTTGAGGATGAGAGAGGTTAAAGAGAGTGGTGATTATCCTCTATTTTTATCTCCAATCAAACTTTATCTATTTGTTGATTTTTTATTTATTTTTTATTTACCTTCTAAACCACTAACAATTTAACACCTCAAATTATAAAGTTTATCTCATTTATTTCTTTTAAAACTAATCTCCATAATACCCCTCATGACTCAACAATTATCATATAAGCCCATTTGACTTAGTCAAATTAGTCAATTAATGATTTTTCATACTCTTGCCTAATTTATGATTTTAAGTCGCAGTCGCTCGCTCTCAATCTCTAGCGCGCATCTCGAGATATGCTTTTTTACTCGAAAGAATCGCCGATAAATCAAATTGTGCAACATAAATATAAGTAGATAATACACGTAATCATCCAAAAGTAAAATATTTGGGTCGTTACAGATCCGCTAATAGGTCACCGCTCTCGTTATCAAGTTTGAGGTGTTGTTCCATATGAGTATATGCAATGCGAGCATTAGTGAGCCCAGAATCATTAAGCAAATGTAGCACATATTTTCGTTGACTTATATAGATGCCTTCTGGTGAACGGGCAACTTCGATTCCAAGGAAACATTTGAGTGTGCCTAAATCCTTAACGTGAAATTGACTAAAGAGAAATTTTTTTACTTCAAGAATGACATCAGGATTATTTCCTGTAATGACAATGGCATCATTATAAATCAGAATAAAAGTACATAAAGAACCATTTCACAATATAAAAAGTGAGTAGTCAACAGGTGATTGAATAAATCCAATAGATAATAAAGTAGTAGAAAATTTTACGAACCAATTTCGAGATGCTTGTTTCAAACCATAAGGAGATTTTTTTAATTTGTGTACTAAATTTTTCTCCCCCTTACGAGGATGACCAGGTGGTAAGAGCATGTAGACATCTTCATATCACCATGTAAGAATGCATTTTGAACATCAAATTGATGCAATGGCTAATGCGTTATTGATGCTACAGCTAATAATATTCGCACAGTTACCATTTTCGCAATAGGTGAAAATGTTTTATGGTAATCAATTCCTTCAGTTTAGGTGTACCATTTTGCCACTAGACGTGCTTTGTAGCATTCAATGCTACCATTAGCATGATGCTTTAATTTATAAACCCACTTACAACCAATTGGATTTTGATTAGCGGGTAAAAAAACAAGAGACCAAGTGTTAGTAGTTTCTAATGCATGAAGTTCAAATTCCATTACTTGTTTCCATTCAGAAATATGCTTAGCTTGAGAAAAACTAGTGGGTTCTACAAGAAAGATAAAGAACTAAGAAAAGAATAATGTGCATGAGAACATTTCTCATAAGATAAAAAATTTTGCAAAGGAAAAATTGTACCAGTTGATGATGAAGATGTTTGAGCATTATAGCAATGATAATCCTTCAGTTTTACTAATGGTTGTGATACTCGTGATGAACACCTTAGAGGAGGATCATCAACTTGCACTAAATCTAAATTGGGCTCAGTATTATTAGGAGAGACAATGGGTGTAACAATAAGCATATAATGTCATATAATACGATGAGATGGTTCATGCAGTAATATTTCATCTATTATAGATGGTTCATCATTAACTATTGGCAACGATATATTATTTTTGGAAATAGAATTATATAAATTAAAAGATTGACAAGAAAATATAATTTCTTGAAAAATGACATCACGACTAACATAGATCTTTTGACTTTGAATATCAAATATTTTGTAGCCTTTATGGGCAAAAGGGTATCCAATAAAAATTTCAAGAAGGGCACGTTGATCAAGTTTATGTTGGATATGAGTATTTCAATCAAAACATAAACAACCAAAAATACGCGAATGTATATATGTAGGCAACTTATTAAATAATAATTCTTAAGGAGTTGTTTCATCGAGGACTTTAGATGGGGTCCTATTAAATAAATAAACTGCAGTTAGGATACATTCACTCCAAAATTTTAAGGTAAATTTGCTTGAAAACGAAGTGCTCATGCAACATTAAGCAAGTGATGATGCTTGCGCTCAACCAAACCATTTTATTGAGGCGTGTGAACAAAAGTATGTTGATGAACAACACCAACTGAGACAAAAAATCATTAATATTTTTTTAAAAAAACTATAAACCATTGTCAGTACATATTTGTTTAATAGAAACTTTAAATTGATTTTTAATCAAAATAAAAAATCTTGAAGATAATAAAATGCTTGTGATTTTTGTTGCATTAATATACCCATGTAGTGCGGGAATAATCATCTACAATAGTTAAAAATAATGTACACCGGTAATAGAACAATTACTATATGGTCTCCAAACATCAACATGAATTTATTCAAAACAAGCAACAGATTTAGTAGTATCGTGACGATCCGAAACCCAAAAACCCGCCTAGGAGCAAATTAGTAATTAGGTGAAAAACAAAAACCCTAGCCACCACTAAGTTATTTACAAAACCTTAAATTAAAAAAAGGAGAAGGAGCAAGAAAGGGAGATCTATGAGGGTTACTAGAGGTCAAGATTAAAGGAATCCAAAGAGGGTAATATCCATCTCCCATCTATTACTTTAAAGTCTCGTTTGGGTTATATGTGAAATTTTTTTTTTTTTTTAAAAAAAAGGTTTGAATGGGGAAGAAGGCAAGGGGTGGCATCCAAGCCACCCCTCCCGTGGTGGCTGCCAAAGCCGGACTGGCCAGGGGCGCGAGAGCGGGTGAGGGCTTGGCTTCTGGCTCGGTCAACCCCAAAAGGGGTTTGACCCCCCAGAGGTCAGTCCCCCAAGGCAGTTGATAGGGGCCAATTTGGCCCCTGGACAACCATAAAGAAAAGAAAATAAAATAAAATATATGTATAAATAATAATAATAATAATAATAATAATAATAATAAAATAACAAAAAAATAATATGCTTTCAAATTGGGCGCACACTCAACCCAACGGAAAATTGAGGCAGGCCCCACCCCTCGACCCTCTCGCAGGTAGCGAAGGACCCGCGGGGACCACACTAGTGGGCCCCACCCTAAAGTAATTGAATGATAATTAATTTTGGATTTCAAATCGTCGAATAATGGGACTGTTATTTAAATTGTCTAGATTCGTAAGGAAGTCCACATCGAGCCCCGAGCGTGCGAGGTCAACTAATAGAGTTTAGCTCGGCAAGTCGAGGTAGATGGGGAGCTTCGCTCATCTATTAAATGTGGCTTGTTACTAGTATATTTAGAATTCATGATTTTAACTAAAGGACTTAGGATGAGGTTATTAACCACCTTGTTTGACTTCATGTAAGGCCTCTTTTGGAGCCATAATCAGATTAGGGAACCAAGTCACTTTACATGCTTAAGGACCTCTTGGGGAGCCGTAGTAACGCGGTGGAACCAATTCACCCATTTCTGCAAGGGCCTCTTAAGGAGTCGTGGCTGCACGATGGAACCAAGTCATCAGGGCCTATTGAGAAGCCGTGGACACACGGTGGAATCAAATCACCCAACATATTTATTATACTTTGATGATTGGTCAACAAGAGGAGGTAATGACAAAAGAAACAATGGACTTGCATTTATATCTATTATTTTCTATGTATCTCTCTTGTAACCCTTTGCATGCAAAAGTTGATTTTCTTATGCTTTACAACTCTTGAAATTCCCTATCACTGCTCAAGTTGTTATACAGAATATGAAATGCTTACTCTTTATGGAAATTGATGTCATGCTATAGATTTCAATGCTATCTTGATTTTAAATACATGTTAGCTTTATTTTGCTTTATAGGTATTACTTGCATGTTTAATATTTGAGCGTAGTTCTTCTATTATTGGGCTCCGTTGGTTCTTTAGCTCACCTCACTTACACTATAGGTCCATCTACGAGTGCGATAGAGCGTGGCAATGGAAAGGCCATTACTTGAAGTCTCCTTGCAGCGTGAGTTTTGCATGATATATTTACTATTTGTTTTGAAAACTATTAATAAAGGTTGCAACCTAGACAATTTTGATGAGTAGTTAAACCTTTCTTTAGTTAGTTGGATACATTTATAAGTATTTGAAGGTTATGGAGATTTTATATTGTTTTGATTTATTTAGGTGAATCTGAGATACCCGATGGTTTGGTTTATGATGACTTATGGCATTTATTGAAATTCAAATTCCGCATTCTTTTGCCATATTGTCTATATGTTATTCCGCAGGTTGTTTAGGCGTGCCAAATCATAATTTGGGCTTGGTTCAGGTATTGGGCTTAAATAGTGATATGGAATGGGCGACCCGACCCTAAGTCGAGGAAGGGTCGTTTCAAGTACTATGACTAAAAAGTAAACGAGATTGCTTGGTCAAAGGGTATATTATGCATGAACATTTATTTGAATTAGAGTCTAAATTAGAAAATCTTGGTAAAATATTAGAACTTGGATGTCCAAGACACCAATGCCATAAATTTACATTATGAGAAATCGCAAAAGAAGTAAAACGAACGGCATTGGTATCTAGATAATAAATATCATGACGTTCTTTACCCACTCCAATTACTTTCTTCAAGTGTAGATCCTGAAATATGCGATAGTTAGAAAAGAATTGAACATAACAATTTAGATCTTTTGTAATCTTACTAATAGAAAGTAAATTAAATTTAAATGATGGAACATATAAAACATTTTAAAGTGTTATGTTATGTGTGATCTTACATGCACCAATATGTGATATGGAAACGAGATTAACATTTGGTAATTTAATTGGTGAACCTTGATAAGGTTTTATATTATGTAAATAATTAAAATCACGTGTCATATGATCTGTGCCACCTAAGTCAATAACCCAATTAATAATAGGATGTGAAGAAATGTTAGAATTCATTCCTGCAAAATGAATTAAAGGGTTAGAAGTGAAAGAAATGTTAGAAGTCATGAAAGCGTTAACCGTCGCATTATTTGTAGTAGCGGCAACAAGCTTCTTTTGAACTTCCATAGAATTGAAGATTTCCATTGATGAATAGAATGATCACCACTCTGATACCATAATAAGCTTGAGAAAGAACTGGGAGAATTCAAAATCGCATTCAAAGTTGTGTTCATTCCTTTGCAATACATGAGTATAAATATACAATTTTACCACGGCTATATAACAGCTAGTTAACGGCTAAGAGGGGTTTAGCCTCTAATAGATTAATACAAAAGGTAAGGTTATAATATAAAAAGGAAAATAAAATATGCTCAAATATATTAAATAGTTTTTTATTTTGTTGAGGAATATGTACTTCATTGTGAAAGTTTTGGCGATGGAGATGGCCTAGGTGGGATTTGGGATAGTCTCTATGCAGAAATGCAGTCTGCACGCGCGTCTAGCGTGCTATCCTTCATTTAATTTATCAAAAATGGCTTGAAAGCTAGAGTTAATCCGCTGTAATGGTCTTTTATAACTTTTCGAGCTGATTTTTGGTGTTTGGCATTTTGAAGCTTTCCACTCATCGAATTTAGCTCATCTTTTTCAAATTTTATATTTTCATTATAAAGAAGTTGTCCATCAATTTTCATGCCATTCCAATTTTTCTAACCAGGTTTTTCAACTAAGTTTTAAACCATGTTTCTATTAAACTTAAAATGAGCTGATTTCGAATATCTTCCGAGGGTCAAACGACCTCGGAACCCAACCAAAATGTCCAGATCAGAGTTTTATATAATGAAATAAGTGCCCGGCGATTTTCAAGACATTTGGAGTTTTCTAACCGATATTTCTAAGTGCCTATTGATTTGACTAAGTTATGTTTTCAAACAAGTCCATATTGGACTGAATTTTTGTAAATGGAGCATCAAACCACATTAATGATTTCTAAATAATTTTAACTGTTAGTTTACTCTTATAAACACCGGAGTTGGAACTCGAGACCCTTCGGGATCGATTTCGGGTATATTCAAGTTCATTTTTAATAAGTAAACATTGAGAATAATGAAAACTAAATTACAATGAGGACTTGTATTAACATAGAACTTGTGTTTGAATAAGTCCATGAGAATGAGATTCATTCAATCAAGTTTTGTGTTGAGCATTTTATCGCCAAATCAAATCCAATAATGTCGGATAAGTGACACAAATCCTTTCCGGGTTGTTCAAGGATATACTTAAGCTAACAATAGTCATTTCAAGACTCCACTACTTAGGATAAAATACTAGAAAATCAATTGTAGACTAATGTGAATGCGTAGATAGGAAATGAATGAACAAGACTCTAATACACTTAAAACTTATCTAATTAAAATGGATGTCAGGGACTTAGCAAGCTAGAGTCGAACATCGGAGGATTAGTTTGGGGACATGTTGGAGCCGAGAAAGAGCGTATTAGCGTGGATCCGAGGTAAGTAAACCAATAAGAGCGTCAACATAATTTCTTTTTAGCTTTTTATTGTTAATCTCTTTAAAGATGTCATACTTGTATTCCATTCTTGTTTCAAGTGGCATATGGTCTAGGTAGTCCACCAGTTGTGTCATCTCGCGAGTTAAGCATCCGGAATCACTATGGCTTCTTGTTGAGGACTATTCAAGGGATAAAGCATCCGAGGTCACAGTGGTTTACCTTAATAGTTAAGGGGCTGTTGGAAGTGACTCGATGAGTCCGCAGTGCCTGAAAAATCATGTCGAGGTAGTTGGAAGTGGCCTTGGGCCTGCTGTGTCGACTTCAAGCTGTGTTATGGTCTAATGACCCGCAGTTTGGACCGGATTACCTATTCGCCTATCTTTTGCTTCCTTGACACTTAATTTTCACTACTTACTTGATTAGTCAGTTTATCATGCACATTGTCATTTTATTTATTGCTTTCTTTAAATACTCGCATGATTTAGAGACTATTATAATTTATTACTCAGAAATACTGTTGAATCTCTTATGGCTTTACTCACCGAAATTGTCTCCCTTGTTGGTGACAATTGCAGCTAGTCCTTCGAGCAGTAAGGGGAAGGAGCCTGTACTTGGTGATTTCCTCTGAGCTACCCTCAGAGTTGGCTCCATTACTCTTACTTCGTAGGTTATTTTGTCATTTTGTTATATATAGGACTATGAATTCATGATGTTTTAATGCTTTTGGGTACTTGGGGATGTGAGATACACTTGATGATACATGTATGATATCACACCGTTTGTAGGATCTCCACGCCTAGGACTCGTCCTGAATTCAGTTAATTTTTATTTGTTGCTTTAAATTACTTCCCGCCGCGTAATGAATATTAAGACTTGTTAAACTAATTAACGAACTTAATAAGCAACCAATGGATGAATAATTTAAAATAGAGGCTAGGCATGCGTTGACCTGACTGGAGTTGACTGGAGGTCCACATAGGTCTAATGTCGGGCGGGGCCAAGTTTGTGGCAAATGGGGTTGTCACACAAGGTTTTCAACAGACAACCCTTAAAGATCTTGCGAAGTGGACATTGTTGATCTCTTTTTTTCTGCCGATTTCAGGATTTATTGGAACTACTTCTTCCCCATTTGATCGGAGTCCGTGCATTCAACGAAACCCCCACCAAAATAGATTCGAGAAGAAAAGTATCGTCAAAACTAGTCTCTAATACCAAAAACTTGGTCCAATTTCCCAACAAACAGAAAATAAAAAATAGAATTTTGCGGAATTAAAATAAATAAGAGATAAGAATTTTTTTTACACCTAATTTAGAAACATACACGGCTTTTTAGAGCATAAAATTCACTATGAAGAAAGTTTATAAAGTAGTACCAAATTCGGCTGAAATTAGCCTCGGTATCAAACTCTCTCCCACAAAATTCCCTCTACTTTTTTATCTCTCTTTTTTTCTTACAAATCTCTTTGTGTAGTTTTTCTTGTCTACACATATTTTGATTGATACCAAGAAAGTGATAAACTCCGAAAACATGTTCGTAGTGAGAACTAACTAGAAGTGGTAGAAACCAACTCAATTTCCCTTTTTTTTTCTTTAAATAAAAAGAAAATAACAGATCAATTGCCCTCCCACAAAATGACTTTATTTATGATGATGGATATTGTAAGAAAAATTGATTAATGTTATCATTAACTAAAATGAGTCTGATTAGACTTGAAAATGAAGCAATTATTCGGGATGGAGATCTAATATGAATGAAAATAATAGTTGAAGGCTCACATTACCTAAATGGTAATTCTAAGGCCAAATCGAAACAGACCTAAAAGTTTCTAATCGATTTTGCCAAAAAAAAACCAAGTTATAAAACACTTTTTAGAATAAATAGAAAAAATACTATTTAAGTGATAAATTATCAGAGAGTAATACATTAAAGTGATTTACCAAATTTTGTAGGAGCTTAATTTGTTACAATTTTGATGTAATCCTGACTTTAAACTTCAATAAAAGTTCCCACTTTCCGATTGAGTTAAAAAGTTCGTCACGTGCTTAAAAATACTCTTTAAGAGCAACTGTGCTTTTCACCGGCTCGGCCTGCTCGCCATTTTTGACCATTTGCTCCATTTGTCCGTCACCAGATATATAGCGACGTGCTTAAAATATCTTAAGAGTTTACATAATCAACTTTATAAGAAAAGAATTCAGAAATAATCTTTAACACTTAAATAATAATATAAATATATAAGTCAAAGCCTCTTTCATGAAATGGAGGAGACTATTACTTATCAAAAGTTAAAGTTTATGGAGTTTGTGAGTTGACTCCCGTTGAAGTAAAACGAATATAAAATGAAAAGGTAAATTGATTAAAATATTCTAACATTTTTCACATTTTGTTATTATATCATTTCTTTTTAGATTGCTTGATTATATTCAAAGTCACATTTAAGTTTAAATTTGATGAGCTAACGTTTAAATAATAAATTTAAATAATAATTTTAGTAGTTTTTTTATTATAAGTGTTGAAGTGTGCTTTTAAATTTATTATTTAAGTGTTACGTCATCAAATTTGGAGTCAAAAAGTAACTTAAGATATAAATTCAACAATCTATAAAGATTAAGATACAATAGCAAATTTGAAAAAGTTATGATATATAATAACAAAAGTCGCAAAAAGATAAGATAGTTTAACTAATTAAGCCAAAATAAAAATAAAAATAATATAAATATATATGAAACATTTTTCTTAAAAAAATATAAATATATATGAAATATTTTTCTTAAAAAAATCAAAATTATGTCGAAAGTGAACGATCGAGTAACTAAATACAAAAAAGAATTAATGGTTCTTTAACTAGATGCGTCGAAACCCGAGTTTGAAGAATATATATTAAGTTAAAAATTTGATCTAATGATTTCGTATTTAAACAAAGAGGAGACGAAAAAAACCTCACAGGAGACGAAAAAAACCTCACTTAGAGATATACGTAAACAAATTAATGTGGAATTAAAGAGCATTGCTTACAATAATTATCGGTCTAACTCGAACAAGTTTTACTTAGTGACAAAGGCAAAGGTGGGACTATGTGGTTAGACGCGTGATCTCAAGCTCAATTCCCCACGATAATCAAACGTTGGGCTATTAATAGTCTCTTTCCGCAATCGCACGACTCATTATCAGACTAGTCAGATAAGTATTTGAATACACATAGTTAATAAAAAAATAATAATTATTGCCCCTATACTGCCACTGCTGATAACGAATTGATGGTGGACCTGACCAATCCTTCGAGGGTCTTTAGTTGTATCCCCCACCAAAAAATTCAAAAGAGTAATCTAAATGAGAAAGAAAATGGTACGTTTCGAACATAACATTTGTCTTGATCGCCATGCTAAAGAATGAACTTAACTCTCTACCTTATATATCCCAAGAGGATATTTACAATTAATACTTTTTAATATATGTGTTTTTGAGCAAAATGCCTTATATTATTTTTTACAGGATGTAATAATACTTATAACAAACTAAAATGGTACAATAATACCACGTAAACTAAAATTGCGTAGTTGTCAAAGCATCAACATTACTATACAGTAGCTCTTGATTTAAAAAAACAAAAATAGTAGCTTTTGATTAAAATTGCCATCATGGCAACATAAAATCGCCGGCCCTAATGGATCCTCTGAAAACCAAATCTCTAAAATCCACATGGCGCCCATCCGTCAATCCACGATCACAAACCGTCAACTACAACAGTAGAAAAAGGAGGGAGTGAGTGAGTGATTGAGTGTGAAACACTTGAGTGAGTGGTTATGTGGCTGAGAGAAAATCGTACGTGCGAGCACTGACCACCCAATCAGAGAGCACCCACTATTAAACTTGACTTCCATTGACTTGTCGTGGGCCGCCAGATCCTTCTCCATCTTTGTGCACTTATATTAAAACTCTCATCATAATATCGTATCATGACTACTATATGAGAGTTGCTATGAAATTATACATGAATGAAGAAAGTGTTGTGCGTGCTTCGTCTCACAATTCTGCCTTCCCAGTTTACGAGATTTCTGAGAATCTGAGATCATGAGTACGAGTGAGTGAGTGGGAAGAAGTGGCGGCGGCTGGTGAGTCTTAATTAGTGTGAATTAGTACTAATAACTTGTTCAACATTGATTGAAGTCAGAAATTAAGGGTGATGTGCATCAGTGCATGTGAACACATGGGTCGAGGCATTTATATTTATTGATTGTATTTATTTATTTATTTATGGGTTTGTTGATTTCGTGGTTGCTTCTTTGTTCAGAAAAAACACAACATACATAGTGGCGCGGGTGGTGGATCTCATAGTTATTAAATCATGTAAGTCATCGCAATTCCCACTCTCCGCCTCATCAATTCCTCTTCTCCTTTTAATGTTTGCAGCACTACAAAAATTTTAAAAATATAAACATACTAAAATTGCCACTGTCTTAATTTCAGAGCATGTATATGCAAGAGCGTATTTTCTCGGATATCTTTATATAAATGAAGGACAATCTTATTTGGATTTGTGTGGATCGAAATATATATTTATTTTTACTTTTATTTTTTGAAAACTTTCATATCAGTTATTTAAAACTTCGTAATGAGAACTACACACATTTATATATATATATATAAGTAGTTGCACCTAAAAAAAGATTTTTTAATTAATAATATTATTATAAATTTCTCGTAATATAATTTTTTGACATAATTTAAAAAAAAACAATTTTCAAATATGTTTTATTTATTATTTTAAATTACAAAACGTAATAATCTATTTTCTGTTAAAAGTCAAAACGGAATATGTTGTCTCGAGCAAATTTGGTTAAGTCTCAAAATTAAAATAGTACATTTCTATGTAAGCTATGTAGTTTCTTTATTTTTATTGTTGTTTATTTGAATTATATAATGTATGTGGAAGTGTATTTTCAAAATAAAATAAGTATATTTTGACATTCGAATCGGGTTCAAGATCAGAGAGCTTTGTCCAGACTCGGCGTCTTAGTCGTTCACACTTGGCTAACCCATATATAGTGGTTTGTCCATTAATTATCATTTCAATAAGGCTGATATATATATATATTCATCAGGTGCGATATTGCGAGGTCAATGAGTTTGGTGAAGGTATTCAAAAGGATAAGATTCCACTAAACAAACACTAATTATAGATAAATTCATGAAAATGACATAAAGTAATTAAAGAAGTCCAACTATTAATTTGACCACAATATATAACAATAACATTAATAAGTCTCAACAAGCCTCTTTTAAGTTTTAACCTAAGGTACATAATATGACACCGTGACATGTTGAACATTAATGAAACTAAACATTTTGCAAAATCATATGGGAGCGGCTGACTTCATTTTTTTTTTTTTTTTTTTTGAGGACCCCATTACTTCAACATATCTCATTTTTGAATTTTTTTTACTAAATAGACCCCACTTTTTTTTTAAAAAAAAAAAAATCTCCAAAATACTCTCGTTTTCAACAAACAAAAAACCATTCTCTTACCCATTTCCAACATTCATATATCAAATCGAAACTTTTACAAAACCCCCAAAAACCCACATTCTTCATCTTTCACGGTCATTGAGGTTGTAGGAGGGTCTATTTGAGTCGAACCCCGACGGATTTGCCGTTCGTATACTAAAATTCAAAGATACAGTCTGGTGGAGTTCGTGTAGTAATTTGGTAGGGGGTATAAATAAGATTACGGTCTAGAAAAATCGAAACCTCTACAGGTGTAATTGTCTTTGTTTTAAATATTGTCAGTAATATCGCGGACTTATAACTCCGACAACTAATTAAAATTCAATTATACAATCGGGCAAGGCCGGTCCTAAGTATTTGAGGGCCTGAGGTGAAACTCAAATATGGGACCCGTAATTTTTATTTTGTAATAATATCATATTGCATTACAAGTGAAACACTTTTTTTTTTTTTTCGTAAAAGTACTACGAGCTATTTTTTTTTACCAATAAACTGATTTCATTTATTGCTCACAAAATACATATTACAACAATGATCAAACAAAAATTGGAGCTACATCCCAAAAACAGGGATTAATTTGACGTTGTGAGAGTCTTGCAATTTTGTGTACAATCTCATTCGCTTGTCGATAAACAAATTGGATCTTCCAATCCTGATGGGCCCTAAGGATGTTTTTGCAGTCCATAATCAAACTATCCAACTCAGAATTATCAGTAACTTGAAAGTCAAGACCTTTAACTATAGTAAGGTTATCCGACTCAAACACCACCTTCGGGAACTCTTTGGAATTGCCATCCAGATTAGCGTTTCTCGTAGTGACACCGCCTTTGCTTCAGTTGGGTTCGAGCTGCCTGGGAGAATCTTCGACATCCCCAACAATAAATGCACCTGTGTGATCTCTTACACCTGCTCCAACACTGATCCGACGCTAGTTGTTTATTAAATAAAGGGTAGTACTATTTGGACTCGTGAGTCCGGACTCAAATTTTTTTTTAATTTCAAATATATCCTTGAGCAATTAATGAAGCAACTATAATCACTTGTAAAATTCTTTTGATATCCCTTAAATATTTACAAAAATTTTAAAAACCTCCCTATGAGTCTGGACTCATGAGTCCAAGTAAATTTATTGTTAAATAAAATAAAATTTTTAATTTTTAATTAGCAACACAATTGATCTCACAAGACTTCTAAATAAAAAATAAAAATCTCTAAAAAAACAAACAAATTAATGTTGTCCACATTAAGGAAATACATAAAAAAATAAAATAATACTCACCAAAAAATAAAGGTAAAATAATACAAATTAAATAACTAGTGCTAAAAAAAATTAAACCAATATGGTACCAACAGTTGAGCAATCGAAAATGAAGATGAAATTAAAATCATCAAATCTTATGACTTGAACGACCTTATCAAACTTCACATTTATTGGCAAGAGACGTCAAAACGGTTACAAATGTCGTTTCATTTAAATTAAATGCGAATTATAAAATTTGTTTGGACAAATATCTTCTAAAAAAAGAATAAAATTATAAAATTTATTAAAATAAAAAAGGAAATAAACAATTTTTTTTAAAAAAAAAACACGTGTTTAAGAAAGTCATGCATATTGTGCACATATATTATAAATATAGATATACATATGCATAGGCATGTACATCAATTATTAGCTAGCTCTCTTTTTATGGTTATTTATATTATGTATCATTGTAAAAAATAAAATAAAAAAAAAAAAAACACACACACATACACATAGTAAAGTAATTAAAAAAAGTGGGGCCCCTCTAAAATAGAGGCTCAGGGTCGCCTCCCCATTGGCCTTTATTAAGGGTCGACCCTGCAATCGGGTTGGTTCGTGGAGTAAACTGGTGGGGTATAGATACGCATGATTAAGTGTATACTAATCGAAACCTTTACAAGTCTTACAGTCTGTAGTATATGATAATGCCAGTAATATCGCGAACAACTGTGCCCGAAAATTAAGTTTAAAGTTCAAATATCCAATCAGGTGGAGCCCAAGTAGCAACTATGTGGGGTATCTACAATATGTCAGCCTAACAAAACCGATATGTAATGTGTGTTTTTGTGCAACCCTAATTCCTACAAATTGGGTCCTGTCTGGCTTAGACCTACGTGGACCCCTGATCAACCCTCACAAGGTCAACGCAAGCCTAGTCAACCTCTCTTTTTTATTAAGTATTATTTGATCGCTTATTAGAGTTATCAAGATTCACATATCTTAATTTAGTATGGTGCAACAGAAGCAGTGAAATAATTAAAGCAACTAATTTTAAACAACTTAAAGTCGGGACAAGCCTAAATGCGGAAATCTTGCAAAAGTGATCTCATGTATATCATGTGACAAAAAAGAAATCTGATACATGTATCCAGTGTATCTCTCAATCGCATAATCCAAAAGTATACAAACATCAATATATAGTTCATAATTATATACAAAACAACAAAATAACCTACAATGTAAAAGAAAGGAAGCCGACTCTGAAAGTACTTCAGAGGTAATCACCAAGTACGGGTTCATTTCCTTTACTACTCAAGGGACCTGCAATTGTCACAAAAAACGAAGACAATTCCAGTGAGTAAAGCCAGAGAAATCTCAACAATATTTCATGAATTCCAATAAATAAGCTGGAAGATCATGCGGGAATGTAAATAAACATGAAATAAAGTAAATGCATGATAAACGGGCCAAAGAAATAACAATGATGAATGAGTGCCAAAGAAACAAGAGGAAGAGTGTCTAAGCGGTCCAAATCCATCAAGCTCCGAACCCTCGACCGCAAACTTGACAACATAGAATTGTGGACTAAGTTCGCAAGTTCAAATGGAGATTAGTCCACAGGGGTGTAGACAGTAGACCCGAACACGGCACTCGCGACTAAACTTAACGACCCAGTAAACACAGGGATGTAAACGATAGCAAATCAAGTACTACACGCGTGAGTACCTTCTTGACACACTTAGATCCCGAGACATTTGCATAATGAGAATGGAAATTCAAATAGGGTTTTATTCAAGAATTTATCTCAAAGAAAAGGTAATAAAATCAAATTGAGCATCCAACATTATCTTACAAAGAAATAAGTCAAACAAGTGAAATGAATTACTATGGAGGCCCAACCTGGTTTACTTACCTCAAAATGCAATAAAAGTCGCGCTACAATGGCTCCCAAACGCCCCGCAACACTCTTTCGATACCTACCATTTGTCTCTTAGGTCCCTGATATCATTTAGAGTTTTTGTTTTATGTGTGTTAGAGCTCATTGAGTTATGTACATTTACAATTATTTTGTCTCATATAGTTCAATTTGTAGTTGACTTGACTATTTATAACTTAAACACTCTATTGTTCTCTTGGTATTAGCTACTAAGGGTTGTTATAGTGTGAGCAATTTAATTTGACATATTGGTGCTTAACAATCTTATGAATAATCATTCCAAGTCAATTTGGTGTCTAATGGTTCCCTTTCATTATTTCAAGTCCTCATTAGGTACTTAGCTCGCTAAAAGTACTCGGGCTTGCTTAACATTGTTCAACACATTTTATCTATTATTTTTAGATTTTATTGAATTAATTAGAATAATTAGAACTCATTTCAAGTTGGTGTACAACACTAGTTTGCAAAACAGTTCCTTAGAGACTTTTAAATAAATATTCGAAAGTTAGTTTTTCTTCAACTTGAAAAATAGCATAAAATACAATAAAAATTTCTAAAGTTCTCGGGGTTGGTTTCCTGAAGTCTATTAACTTAAAACCAAGGTTGTCGAGTGATAAAATCTCATTAATTTGACCAAAAACTAAATTTGAGATTTTAAGTAATACTTTAAGTCCGTATTTGTAAATGTTGGATCTCTTATTCGAAGCATGACTTGAAAACTGAGTTAGACACGCCAAAAAATTATGAAACTCATTTGACACCTTTACTATTATCCAATAACACGTTTTAAAAACTTTGGTTTAATTTCGACATCGTTTGATGCCCTGAACACCTTAAGTAAAAATCAGCTCATTTAGTAAATAAATTTCGCATATTTCAAAACCCATTTGAAAAACTATTCAAAACACTTCATAATAACTTGAAATTCTTAGACAACCTTATTTAAAGTATTTCAAGTTATTCTGGAGGTTTTGATCATTTTCGGACTAATGGAGACCCTCGGAAGAGGTCTTGACACCCAAATACTTTAAAAAGAATATTCATACAGATAAACCTTATTTTTTCTGTCCATTTTTGACAAATAAAATGATTTAATTTTTGTAAACTAATGATTTTAGATGTTAGGTTTCTGTCTTAGCTTTCCAACAATATGAAGAACGTAAAAAACGGACCTAAGACTATGCCCATGCGGGATTGTGCGTAGACTTCGGAAAAATTTTAGTTCGTCCCCCACTTTTCTTGTTTTCCCATGGGACCTTATAAAACCCTTTTGGACACTTCAAAACATGTAAATCTATGCCTAATACTTCATCAACATCAAAGTATATCATCAACAAATATTAATTTGACATTGGTCTCAAAAAGACATTCAAAAACTCTAATACTTCAAAAACTTATACATCATTGATATGAACCCAATTATACTTGATCTTGTCCAGCACTCACCACTATAAATCATGATTTAAGAGTGCAAAAACAAGAGTTTTTAAGAATCTTTTGACAATAACTCATCCTCATATGTTTATGTGCACAAAAACCCTAAATTTGACCAAAAATTGGCATAAACAAGAAAGAACTCAAATCGAAACTCAACAACAATGTTTGAATCACCAAGCTAGCTTGAATTTCAGATTTGAACATTATTTTGAGAGTAAAATAAATAAAAAATCCCATAATGTCAAAGCATTCACAAAGAAACCCTAATTTGTCAAATTTAGAACAATGAAAAGAAAGTAAAAATGCATACTCTAGTTACTCTCTTGTTCTTGTTTATTTCTCCTTGTAGAGATTTAGTCCTAAAACCCCTATAAAGCCCTCAATCCTCCATGGACATTACTTCATGTACAAACTCTTTTTCTCTTCTATGTTCAATGTTGTCTTTTTTTGCATGTTGTAGAGAAGAAACCCCTTTTATAGTTCATGTCTTTTATTTTTCACCATTTGATCACTTTGGATGTTGGATCTATAGAAAAATCCAAGGTTATTTATCTCTTCTCACCACTTCCCTTGATGCCCACTAATTTATCATAGGATTCTTCAGTCATTAAAATATTTTTGTTGAACATGGGCTTGTAAAATAATCTCATACTTAGGCTTTATGATGACATTTTTTATAACTTAGGCTTAAGTCTCAATAGTACTTGACTTAGGTTATTTTTATTAATTTAGGAGATTTAATCTAGCTTAGGCTCATGATATATTTCATGCCTTATAAGTCATGAGTTGACATAACTTATTAAGTTTTACTTAATCTTATAAATAAATTTCAAGTCTAGTCAACATACTGACTTATCACATATACCAACGTGTCTCACACATCCCGAAGAGCCTCGCTCGCAAAACTGAAGAAATAAAATAATAAACTCATGTGTTTTAGATAGATAGATAATACAATGGAAAAGTAACAATAAGTACATAAAATGAACGTAGCAGAAATGAGGATGCTTATGTGGATGTGTGGTAAAACTCGTAAAGATATAATAAGAAATATAGAAATTCAAAGACAAGTCAGAGTAGCACCAATTGATACAAAGATTAAAGAAGGGCGGTTGCGGTGGTTTGGTCACTTACAAAGACGGCCTACAAATGCCCCCACTAGAAAACTTGACTCAATAGAAACCGTAGAAATTCGACGAGGTAGGGGTAAACCAAAGTTAACATGCGATGCATTAATTAGGAGGGATTTGAATGGTTTGGAAAGCTCACCATCAATTGCACTTAATCGAACACAATGGAAAAGTTTGATCCATGTAGCCGACCCCAATTAATTTGGGACTGAGGCTATGTTGTTGTTGTTGTAGATAATACAAGGAATCAAACAAAAATAAATACTTCGGGCCGTTACAGTTTCGGCTGACAGGCGCCGAAACCATAGCAACAGTTTCGGTTTAAGTAAATCAACACTTACCTATAGATATCGACGTCTCTTTGCCGAAATGTGTATACATGTTTCGACTCAGTTACTCCGCACAACACGAGGACAACAACAAAAAATGAAAATTCTTCATCGATGAAAAACCCAATAAAAAAACCATGAAAATGTCTCGTCATTGTCAAGGTGGCTTCGTTTTGACGACTCATTCGACATTTCGCACCAAAAATGTGAAACTCAACAACAAATCTCAAGCTTTAAAAACCAAACAACAACCAACATCAATAATAGTGAAAATGATGGCCAAAAAACTCGAAATAATCCATCAAAACGAGCGAAAGCAAGGAGAGAATGGGCTTACCAAGTCGATTCCGTATGGGTTCACACGTTTTTGGTCACCGGACACGAGAGTGTGGAGTCGATTTTGGGGTTTCAAATGTGACGAGTTGGCGGAGGAGAAAAGAGGGTGGGGTTTGGGGAAGAAAAGACTAAAAAATTAAAATGGGGTCTTCTAAGCAATAACTGAAGTCCGTGGAGTCTTTTTAGTCGCTTCTAATCATATCTGACCCGCCTGGCTTTTTTTCCACTTTTCAACATAAGCCCATTTCCGCTTGGAACGACTAATTAATGATGTTATCTATTGATATATAAAAGCATTACTCTATTGCAAAAAAAAAAAAGCATTACACAACATATTATAATGAGAAATGCTAGGGTGACCCTGAATGGGACACTTCAAATGGACACCCAGTGATGGTGTTCGTCATTCACGCATCGGGATATGTGATGCACGAGAGAATTTTGACATGGTATCGGAGCCCATAGTTTTGATGGGACCTGGGAGGAAAAAGCCCCCTGGATCATGTGTCTTTCGGTTCATGGGAGAGTGTTGAAGATGTGTGGACCGAAAGTTAGTCCCATATCGATTAAATGAAACTTCGAAATGAAGTATATAAAAAAATTAACTCCTCCCAACTAGTACCGAGACCTTTTTAGATAAACCCCACACCCATAAGATTTGAAGGTGGTTAAGTTGGGGACAGTATTGATTAAACCCTCATGTATGAACTATATGAACTACATCCATAGTTCCTGCACAAAATAAATGATTAAAGACTTTTACATCAATAGTTATGAAGACCTCCAATGGTAATGTAGATTTAGACCATGGATTAGTGTCACATCACGGATGTGGAGAGGATGTCTATTTTATGTGGCACTAGATAAACATTCACATCTCAAAATGGTCTCTAACGGACAATGGATTTAGACCATAGATTGATGTCACTTTTTATTTTCAATTTTCATTACTTTAATAAAAGCCTGAAAAAATAATTTTTTTTTAAAAAATCCATTTGTCTGACATGGCAGTTTACCGCAATGTCTAGAAGTAGACGTTGTGGTAAACACCTTCCACTTTGATTCCATGCCACATAAAATGAACATTTATCAATCAATGGTCCCATTGGAGAACATTTTTTTGGTTGGATGTGGATTCTATCATAAGTGGATCCATTTCCACTTCAATTCATGGTCTCATTGGAGATGCTCTTAATATAAGATGATGTACCACTTGGAGAAGTTGTAAGTATACCAAACTCAGGAGCAACATTGTGTAATATTTAGAAACTTGTCCATTATTTTCGCAACTTCACTACTAGACTTGTGCTATTTGTGCTTAGTGCATTTCATCCAAGCAGCGCATAACTAATTTTAATCCATATTTCTTCAAGCATCAATACCAATTTCCATCACAGTAAATAGTTAATTAGATCGAGAGAAGAACGATAGATGATTGAGCAAAAATAACTTAAATAACAGAGCATGCATTAAAAAATTGTATCACAAAAGACAATTCCTTTTTTTTTTTTTTTTTTTTTTTTTTTTTTTTTTTTTTTTTTTTTAAAGTCTTTCATTTAACAATGTTAAGAACTGATTACAAATACCAAACACTGAGGAAGCGTGGATCCCCAGTCATAAGTGATTGACTTAGAAATAGAAACTCTACCAAGACTATGAGCTAACTGATTCGCAGACCTTTTAACAAAACAAGTTCTAGTGTTATCAATCCCCAGTCATAAGCTGGAAAATTCATGACACAGCGAGTAGTGTAATAAAAAACTTCACTGCAGAAGTAAACTGCAGAACAGAATAGTTAGGTTTGAAACTTCATCAAGGGACATTGATCAAACACAGAATAAAATAGGGTCTAGGATAAGCAATCCAAAAGAAAAAACTATTAGAAACAAGACTAATTCATCATGAAATGAATTACATAAGGTAGTAAGAGTTGGAATCACAACAGAAAATGAAATAAATTAAATGAGAATTACATCCAGCACTTGTTCAATTGAGATATACGCAATCGATGGTATAATAGAAAACCTAGTTTGAGAAAGAATGATCCAAAAATCATAGTTCATCGACAGAAAATGTTAAAATCAAATTTCACTCATCAAGTTTACTGATAGAAACAACAAAGCGACTGTGAAACCCTTATCGAGAGCATTGAAGCGTATTGAATCGTGATCTTTCTATTGCTGAAGTGATTATCTGCTAGTAATTTTTATTTGGTTGTTACAACTTTGGATGTTAACAAGCTCATTATTATCTGCGAGTAATTTTTATGAGAATTCTTGATGTATGTCTATTGCAGGGGGGAAGTGGTGGAGATCGTTACAAGTGTTGTGGATTTGCTTGGAAAGCTAAGTAAAGGGTTTGTTTGCCATGAATTGCCCAACGATATGAGGGACCATCTAGAGATTATCAAGAGAAATCTCGAGACAATGGACGAAAACCAAGATCCAAGAGGATGTGTGGCTGAACAAACTCTAAGATACTTGGCTTATGAACTTGAAGACTTAGTTGAAAAATGCAAGCACTTGCATGAGGGCAATAGTAAACTGAGGAGTTATATAACTAATCTCTTCTCAATTGTGACAGGGAAGGAAAAAAAGTGGAAGGACATTCTAAGAAACTTGTTAAGAATAAGAAAAGAGATCATGTTTTCCTGGAAGGTGGACTACAATAGCTTTTCAGACCGTACCATATGTACGAGCGAGTACTCCATTCGAACAGTTGATGAAGAGGTAGTAGGCCTTGATGTTCCGCATAACATTATTGAGCAGTGGATCTATGAAGCAGCTGCAACATTAAATGTGCTTGGAATTTATGGAATGCCTGGAGTTGGCAAAAAAACTCTTGCTAGAAAGATATGGCAAGATATGAAGAGGGATGAATCGAATCACCGGTTTGATCACGCTCTCTTTGTTTCACTTGAACCGTATTTTGATCTAAAAGATGTAGTCAAGTGCATGTTGGAAAGTTTAAGCGGCAAAGTTGAAGTTTCAGAAAGGGCAGATGAGTTTGAGCTTTTGGAGAAGTTACATGAACAACTAAGAAATAAAAAGTACTTCATTGTCTTGGATGGTGTTTGGCAAATATCTAATAGGTCATGGTGGAACAGCATGAAATCAGCCTTACCTAAGGAGAAGAATGGAAGTTGTCTCATTGTCACAACTCAGGTCAAAGAAGTGGCAAGATCAATGGGAGCCATCGAGAGGCACATCTATAATCTCGAACCTCTTTCGGAGAATGATAGCCTTACATTGTTTTCCACAATTGCATTCTCAAGCAATGAATCTCATCAGCCTCCAAATACAGAAATAAGGAACATTGCTAATGAAATTGCTAATAAACTTGGAGGGCTGCCTTTGGCAATCAAGGTAGCTGCTAGAATCATGTCAGGAATAGAGCTTTCGATCTTTAGTTGGAAAAAAAAGGCAAAGCATTTCAATGAAGAGTTGCTGAATGCAGAAGGTGAATTTCTTTATTCAATCTTACGGGTGAGCTATGAACAATTGTCTAGGCGTCTGAAAAATTGTATGCTTTGCTTTTCAATCTTCCCTGAAGACTACGAAATATCTTTCGAAGAAGTGGTAGATCTGTGGGCAAGTCAAGGAATTATTCCCAAGACTGAAGGCAACAAGACAGCACTAGAAATTGGAGAAGAATGTTTTAATCAATTGATCGACCGAAGTTTGTTGATTGGAGTGCGAAAAGACATTTTTGAAACAAGGTTTCAATCTTGCAAACTCCCCATCACGATACGCTTAGTGATGATGAAGATTGCAAAAGACAAGAATTTCATGCTTGTGGAAGGTGATCAAGAGTTGAGATTTCCACATTCACCCCGGGTTGGCATAGTTGAAGGTTCTCAAAACATGGATCAATTAGGAAAGTTTAATCCTAAGTTGCGAATACTGGTTGGAAGGGACATGGCCGAAAATGGAGTATTCGTTTCGAACGTGAAACCTAAGAAGTTCAAGCAAAAGCATTTAAGAGTCATGGATCTTTCTTTTGATAGAGAAAGTGATTCGTCAAATGAAATAACAAGTGAAAACTGGTTAGGTGACACTGTAGGATCACTACCCCAGCTTGCTTGCTTGAAAATTCAGAACTCGGCATTAACTCATTTACCAAAATCCCTAATGCACCTCAGAAACCTTCAGTCACTATGTCTGTCTCAATGTTATCATTTAAAAAAATTGCCACCAGAGATGGTATATTTAAAAAAACTAACAGTCCTTGATGTTAGTTCTTGCGATTCTATACAATGCTTGCCTAAGCAGATTAAAAGCCTCACCAACCTTGAAATACTTTACGGTTTCAAGCCTTCAAAATCGAAGGGCAAGTGTTCGATGTCTAGTTTGAAGCAGTTGACTCAATTGAGAAAACTTTGGATACAAATAGATTCAGAATACCAAGTTGAAGAGGATGAGTTCATGGTGCTCTCCGAACTCCAAAAGTTGGAAGCTTTGGCTCTAACATTAAAAAAGAAAGACGATGATGCGCCCGCTCGCACATTGGATTTTCAACTTCCTACTCTTCACCAACTTCACTCTCTCTTCCTACACAGCTTATGCAGACCTCAATGGCTCAATCCAGCCTGTCTTCCTAACCTATCTTATCTTAGCATTTATGAAAGCGACATCAGGAGGTTCGGTAACTCCTTCTACGGCAATGGAGAGACTAAGTTTGAAAAATTGGAAGCCCTGGCGCTGACTGAACTGACGGAACTAGAGGAAGAGTGGCCAACCATGAAGGCTGCTATGCCTAGCTTACGCTTGTTGAAGATTGAAGAATGTCCCAAACTAAGGTCACTTGATTTCGCAGTTGAAAATGGTCTTGGCTGCTGGGTTCGATAGCAAATTTATCAGGTCCAGCGCATCAACAGCAGTCAAAGGGAGAAAACCCAACGTGGTAATGTTGAATTTTGTTTATGTTTTTTTTTTTTTTTTCTTAATCTAAGGCAAGTAAAATGACTGGCTAGCTAGATCTACCAATCACTTGATACATTCCATTTGGTAATCAACTACACCGATTGAAAGGCTTTAGCTCTATTAAAACATTTTCTCCTCAAATTATTTCGATTTGATGCTCGAATTTGAGCATCTAATTGGACTTAGAGCACTTCCATCATGATAAGTTAGTATTTTTATA